>CAUYUJ010005200.1:5000-63511 GCA_963575745.1 Prorocentrum cordatum
TCCGAATTCCAAGGCAACGCCACGCTTCGCCTCTGCTCGCGGGAGAAGTTCGCAAGGGGAAAACGCAATATTGACCGAAATTTCGTCTCGTCGTAGTCGGCTCCATCGCATTTTGGCCGCGCCCAAACATGGTACCCCGAAGCGTCTCGGCGTTCGTAGAAGCGCGCCCCCTCCATCGCCATCCTGATCATGCCGTCCGTTACAAGCCGCCGCCCGTGGAAGTGCCCCCATCGCCCGCAGCGCCCCGATGGCCCAGTTCCCCCCCCCCCCCCCCGTAGCAACACCCGGCTCGGCCCCGAAGGGTTTCCGCCATTCCGCGCCCCGGGGCAAATGTCATCGAATTTCCCAGTGGGTGCCCACGCGGCGACGCATTTTTCAAGGTGCCGAATTTATTCGCGCACGTCGCCGCGTTCAGGAGCATCTTTCGTTTGGGTGCGTCTGACGCGGCAGGACTGTGGGGGGGGGCCAAAACCACATCAAGAGGAAACGTCAAGAGGAAACCCCAAACCACATCAAGAGAGGCCCCCCAAATCGCATCAAGAGGGGCCGAAAACCGCATCAAGACGGGCCCGAAAAATCCATCAAGAGGGGCTCCCAACTCAGTCTGTCAAGATGCTCTTGACCGAGACAAACGTACGTCCAGACAGAACTTACGAGCGCGAGGCAGTCAAGACCACCCCCCATCCGAAACTGAAGCTCCCAGGGGCCCCACTCGGCCCAACAGCCCGAACGTATAACTGCCCCACTGCCCAACAACCCAACCTGCCGAAGTGCCCAAGCGCCCAAACTGCCCAACCCCCCAGCCCCCCAAATGCCCGACCTGAGCCGAACTTACTGAATAATAGTAGGAGGGGTGATGGAGGAGGGAGGGGAGTACAGGGGGCGGGCGGGACAGGAGGGGGAAAGCATTAAGAGGGATAAGGGCGAACGGGGAACACCATGAAAGTGGGAGGAAGAAGTCGGCGGACATTGAGGATGGCGGTAAATTGGATTCCAGGCGAGGGTTGAGAGGGCGCGAGGGGAGGAAGAACAAGGGGAGGAGGAGAGAAACGATGAGGATGGGCAGGGGGGGCGAGGGGAGGAGCACGTTATCTTAGAACTGTTTCCTCCTGTGGTTGGCCCGTCGAGGATGCGATGCAATGCTACGCGAGACAATGCAATGCAATGGCATAGCATACGGACCCATGCATTTCAAACCGTGTTATGGGATATGCGCTACTACGTTGGGCTATGGTATGCTATGATACACCGTGGTATGCGATGCCATGCGATGCTATGCGATGCAGCGCAGCGGCGTGATATATGACAGCGCTGTGCTATATGCGTTGCGATGCGACGTGGTCGAGGCCAGCGACGGGGTGGGCCAGGACGGAGAGGAGGGAGACGAGAGGGGTGGAAATGAAGCCCGATGGGGGTACGAGAGAGGGAGTGTGCGTGAGGGAGGAGAGGGATGGCAAGAGATAGAGGGAGGGAGGTAAAGGAGAGGAGGGCGGAGAAGGGAGGGAGGAGGGAGGGAGACAGGAAAGACGAGGGGATAACAAGATGAGAGATATATGAAATATGAGGGGGGATGGATCTAAGAAGGAGGAGGGATACGGAGATGGGGGAAATGGCGGGGAGGATGGGGGAACGGAAATAGGAGCATAGAGATAACATACATGATTTAAGAGGGGAGGGTTAGGAGGGCACTAATATGTATATGATGGTGCCACGTGGCGTGCGATGCTATGCTACCCCATGCTGTGCTATGCGGCTTTACCCATTCACCCAAGAATCGCAACGCAATGCAACGCAACGCAGCACAGTGCCCCGCACGATACGCAATACAATGCAATGCAATGCTCTGCGATGCGCAGCTCAGGCGGCGACTCGGGCGAAAGCCCTGATATTGATATAGGGGCGAGCTCGACAGAGCTTGTATATTATATGGCGGACTCGGCGAAAGCCGTTCTACAGATGATGACGACATGGATGCGATATCAAATTGTGTTGCACTCCGCGCGCAGGCTGCGCGCAAATCTCTTTGAAGAAAGTTCTTCTCCAGGCGGCGCCTGCGGCCTGGCGCCGTCTGCCGCCTGGAGCCCGCGCGGCCGACTGCACGCTCAGTACGGCCTCGTCGCGCTCCCCGTGCCACGCTGCGTGGCGCGCCTACGTCTGCCGCAGGCGCCTCCTCTTGCCCCCGATGCTCGCATCGGGCTCGCTCTTCATCGACGTGCCGCCGTCCGTGATCGGGGGCGTCGCCTGCTGCTGCTGCTGCTGCTGCTGCGGCTGCTGCGCAGTCCCCTGCGCGCCCTCCGCCAAGTGCTCCAGCTCGCTGACGAACGCCGCTGGCACCCCGTCGCTGAGCAGGCCCGAGTTGCGGTACTTCTTGGGGTAGTCGTTGGCCATGGTGGCCGTGTGCACCGACGATGTCATCGTCAGCAGGTCGATGCCCTCGGCGATCACGCTCGCCTTCTGCGCTTTCTGCAAAGCCGCGGTCGCGAGGGCCACCGACTGACAGGTGACCTCGTGGTCCTGGAGGCGGGGCACGATGGCGAGCTCCTTCGCCTTCGCGCAGAGGTCGGCGATGAAGTTGTACAACTTGTTGTTGGCCTCCACCGTCGCCGAAGTCTTCCCCCTGAGGAGCTTGGAGGCGATGGCGTGAACGAACTTATCCTCGCGGAACGCCGCCTCCCAAGTCGGCGTCGCTTGGCGGCACGCCTCGGCCTCGCGCACCAGGGCGTCCGCGAACACCTCCAGCAGCTTCGTCGTGCAGCGGCCGCCGAACTTCGACATCAGTTGCACCCGCTCGCGGAGGACGCCGATCGAGACGGGCGAGACCAACGCCATGCCCTCGGCCCTCACGGTCGACGGGGAAGGCACGCACTTCTCCAGGCGCACGATGGTCTTGCCGAACGCGCGCAGCATATCAGAAATCCCTCCGAGGGCGAGGTCCGATGACATGTCCTGCACGTTTGGCTTCAGGAGGATCGCGTGCAAGAGCGCCGCGTTGTGCGCAAGGCCCCTCGCGGCGCAGAAGACCTGCAAGAACTCGCTGGCCACGTCGACGGGCACTGGAGCCGTGGTCGGCGCAACGCCGCTGCTGCCGCGGCCCTGCACCTCCATGTCGAAGAATGGGACCTCGGCGCTCCTGGCAAACTTCATCAGCGCACCGTAGTACATGTTGCACGAGTAACCCTGGAAAGGCGGCTCCTCGTCGTCGCCGCTCGGGGGGATCTCGTCGCCGTACGCTCGCATCTCCTCCATGCTGTCGGACTGGAGCAGGTGGTCGATCAAGGCGTCGTTCGCGCTGCTGTCGAGGATGTCGGGGTGAACGATCTTCACATTCACGCACTGCTTGAAGATGCCACCCACCAAGCTCTGCGTGAGGTTCTCGATGTTTATCTTGGCGACGCGGCGGCCCTCCTCTCGACAGTAATTGCGCACGCGAGTCACAAAGGAGTCGACTATCTGTGTATCAGCTACGCTGCAGTCGGAATCCAATGAGATGGTCCAGCCGCCATCTCCGCGGTAGTACAAGCTGCTGAACTTGCAGAGCACCTCGAGCTCCAAGCTCGCGTCCAGTCCACGCTGCAGATGGACCTCCTCGCGGAAGTGACCGAGCAGGTCGAGCGGCTGCAGCCTGAGCTCCATGATGGCATCGATGTACTCGATGGCGGTGCCGATCATCGCCTTGTTCTTGGTGAAGCTCCTCATCGCGACAATAGGGTTCTCAGGGCCCGTTAACTTGGCATTGAAATCGGCGATGCGCCTGCCCACCGAGTCCGCAAGTCGGCATACCATGCAGAAGTACCCGTCCACCTCCTTCTCGAAGCCGTCCAGCAAGTACTTGAGGCCCGCCAGCGAAGCAGAGTTGACGCTCACGTCCTGGCGCGAGTACCCGACGATTGGGATCGCCTCGCAACCCGCCGAAACTCCGACTTCGTCCGAACCGAGGCCAGACACTTGGTTATCTTGGAGGGTCTGCGTGGCTGCCTCGCCGTCGAACGGCTGCTGGGTCTCGCTCACATACTCGCCGAGCGTCTGCGGCGTCGGAGGCAGAGGAGGCGGGCTGCATTTATCCAGGATCTCCTCGATCCTCCCGCGGCTGAAACGGATCATGACCCAGGTGCCCACTTGCCCCAGCTCGACGAGGTCCAGGATCTCGTTCTCGAGCTGAGGCAACGCACTCTGCAGGCCAGCAGGGGGCCAGTCGTTGAGCGCCTGATGGAATTTGACACAGGACTGCTTCGCAATGTGGATGAAGGGCAGCAGGCTGAGGGGCGTTATGGGGGCACCGCCGCCGCCGCTGGAAACCCACTGGTCTAGATTACCGAAGGCGGTGCCGAGCCCGTTCGTCAAATCCGCCGAGCCTTCGAGGTAGATCTTGTTGGCGGCCTCGTCCTGCAAACCCTGCTTGCCAACCTTCCTGGCAAACAGCATGGCGTCCGTGCACGTGGGGTACGTGTTCATTGCCTTGGCAAGCTCGGCGCTCGCCGTAGCATCCCTCGCCGAGCCATTGATCAGCTTGCGAGCCGCCCTAACATCAGACGTCAACGGCCTGCCGCGCTCGTCGTCAAAGGACGCACTGAAGATGCAAGCGCAGGCGGACAACAGGGCATCCAAATCTGACTTATCCTTCAGAATAGCCCAGCCGACCTCGGTAGCTTTCTCATTCCAGAGCACCGCAACCTTCTGCAGCTCCCGCGCGACTGCGACGATGTCGACCTTCCTCGTGGCTCCCTTCTCCTTCAGGAGGGCGCCAACTAGCGCCGCGGCCCATCCTGGCCAAGCACTTCCCGTGCCCAAGGTCGGCACATGCGGCCCTGCGGCTCAGCCAGCCGCAGGGGCGCTTGCGCCGACGATGGGCCCAGGACGGGCCTGGGCAGGAGGGCATCGGTGCATAGTTGGCCCCCTCCGATCCTTGGCGGCCTTGGCGTCGGCGTCGACGCGCGGAGGGTCGAACAAGAAGCCCTTGATGAGGTCGACGATGTACTTGATGATGACGTCGCTCGGCCCCTTCTTGAAGTAGTCCATCAGCTTTGACGCGACCTTGCGCTTCTTCATGGCGGAGACGGAGCTGGCCTTCTCAGCGGCATCAGCCTGAGCAGCGCATGACGTAAAGGCCTTGTCACGGCCCGCCCGATCATCAGTGTCATCCTCCTTCTCCTGTTTCTGGGGCGTCGCGGACTCGGACCCCTCGGGCGCATCATCCAGGAACGCGCTCATGTCCTCGCCGAAGGCTATGAAGTCGGCGATCTTACTCAAGTTCTCCTTCACGTCCTTCACGTCGAGGATGTGGAGTGTCGCCACCGCGGACTTCGTGTTCTTGAACTCCTTGGCGCACTGGGCAAAACTGTGGACGACTTTCAAATCTGGCGCGAGCTGGAGTTCGATCTTGTCTAAGAAGTGCTGGAGCGCGGTGAAGTGAGGTAAGGTGCCGACCAACTCTGAATCCCTCTGGCAGTCGAGCCACTTCTGAATCGCCGCGTGCAACGCCGAGAGAATCCCAGGCCGCCGCTTGATCTGGCGATAGGCTTTGACGACGTCGGGGTGGAACTTCTCGTTGATCTTGGCTTCGTACTGGGCGAAGCGGCGGGCGAGGGCATCAACGGTTGGCTTCTTATAGCTTCCATGCCAACCTATCTCGGAAGTCTTCTCTGCGTACTGGTTGATGGTCTGGCGCATCCGCCTCACCTGGACGAGGGTGGGGTCCGACGGCAGCTCGGCAGCGATGGAGGTATCCAGGAGCGGCGACTCCAAGCCGTCATCGTCGTCGCTGCTCGCACTTCCCCTCCACTCTGGTAGCACGGCGGCGCCCACGACGCCGAAACCAGCCTCGACCTCACCACCTGCGGGCTCCTCAGGGACCTCGCCCTTGGACTCCTCCTTGGCGGCCTTCGCGGCCAGGCCGCGCGAGCGCAGCGTGGCGCGGCGCTGAGGGGCGACGGGCGCCGTTCCAGATGAGAACGTGGCTTGACTCTCCATGTCATCCTCATGCGGCTCATGCGGAGGCTCCTCCTCCTGGGCGCCGAGGCTGTCGGCGGCGGGCGCACTCGCCTCGGAGGCGGCGGCGCCGAGGTCGGCGCTGTCGGGCACCTCGGCCTTGACAAGGCCGCAGCCGAGCAGCGCGGCGGGCGCGGCGGACATCGCCGCGCGGAGCGCCGCCTCTGGGGCAAGAGGACCCCTGCCACACCCTGTGGCCGAAATCTATGCAGTGCGTGACGACTGCGCTTCTCCATGCCCTAAATGTCGTAGTCGTCGTCGTCGTCCGTCGTCGTCCTTCGGCGGCGTCGTCGTCGTCATCGTCGCCGACATTTAGGGCATGGAGAAGCGTCGTCGTCATCGCCGCCGCCGTCGTCCTCTCGAGTCTCCGGCCAGCGGAAGCGAATATCTAGGGCACGTTTAACCTATCGCACTCTCCGGCCCCAACGACACGCGAACCACTGTGGAAATCATGCTTCGTGAAGCGATCGTTCGAAAGTATACCGAAACTGCCCATGCACCCCCCCCAAAAGAAACAGCAACTGCTACCCTACTGCGCAACAGAAACTTCCAGGAAGAGTTAGGCAAAAACGTAGTTAATAATATATATAGATATGAATATTTTTATCTATTTATTATTATTTGCTATTATTGATTATTACTACTAACTACTACTAACTATATCGTACTATCAAACTACACTGTTAAGGAAAAAAAAGATAAAGTGTAATGAGGATGAGGGAGAAGATGTATGGGTGGAGTATATGATATGCGTAACGATGGGGATCGAGAGGGGGAGGGGGAGGGTGTAGCTATTATTATTATTTTAGTGAGTATTGTGTAGTAATTACTACCTCGAAATCGTTCCCCGCGGCTCTAAACGTACAACTACGATTGACTCCTACACACCAGAGCAACCAATGCCCCCTACCACCACTACTACTACTAAACTACTACTACTACTAACTACTACTACAGACTGTTCTACTTCTCACTGCGTTACTACCTGCTACTTCTTCTACTGCTACTACTTCTACGACTACTACGACGACGACTACGAGACCCCTGACGACGGATACGACGACGACGACTACTACTACTTACTACTACTACTAAACTAACTAAAAAACTTACCACCACTAACTACTACTACTACTACTACTACTACTACTACTACTACTACTACTATAACACTATAGCTACCACTGGAACCATGAGAAGTACTACTGCCAGCACAATATGTTGACGTAGACTTTGCTCGTGCTCTGTGTGCCCTGGCTGTCGGGCGAGAAGTGGCAGATGGGCCCATCTGCACCCCTCGGGTAACATGGCGAAGGGGTTGGGGGGTGTCCAGAAGTTTGTTTTGCCCCTGGCGGTAAAACAGATCTTTACTGCACACATTCAAAACCAGCTCAAATGTTGCCCAGCCAGCTGGTGTGGTCAAAGCGGCCCCTACTATACATTTAAATCTACACTTGCTGCCAGCTTACCTTGAAGCTTAAATGGACGGCGGTCTCTTGTACACGTTAAGTGCTTTTTAATATGCATTTTGCGTGCACGTCCATGTGCTTTATATGAAAAGTGTCAGCGTTTGCGTGGGAGGTCTTCACACGCATTGAAACGTGCACTCGAAGTTCAAACTGCATTGAAAAGTGCACTGAAAGTCTTCTACAAGTGTTCTAAACATGCATCACATTACATTGTGCACGCATGGTGAAAGTGGCATGAAAGTGTTATAAAAGTGCGCCACATCACACACATGTCATTCGTATGAAGACATAAGTTAAGCCTACATGTTAGCTTACTTTTACCTTTACCCATGTAGAAAAACATAACCCCATAACAACAACTCCGATTGGAGGGTCAGAGGAAGGGGGCTGGGGCGAGTACTTCGGGGTGCGTGAACTTCAGGAGGGCGCCCGCTTACGCATGGGGAAGACAACCTGTGGCGACTGGAAAACTTGTTGATGGGGCTTGTGCAAGTGAGGGGAGACGGGGGGGGGGGTCTAACCCAAGCGGGGCTGCACTGTGAAATCTGCGACGGAAGAGTTATGCACTTAGGAGCCATTTAGAACATAATCGGAGAATGAATAGGCGGTGGGGCGCGCGCGAATGGCAGAGGGGAGGAAGTGCACGCGTTTAGTCAACGCCGCATGAAACGCTATACACGCCGCGCGTCGCGGACCGCGCTAGATGCGCCCCGACCAGAAGTTGCGCTTTCAGTCCGCGCTATTCGACGACGAGGGGGCGCCCCGCCAGGCGAGCGCTCGCGGCGACCGACAGGTAGGCAGCGCGCGGCGATGATGGGGGGAGGGAGGAAAAGAACGACGAGGAGAGCTCAGGAATGAACGGGGAGGGGGGGGGGGGGGGGTGGAGGGGGGGGGGGATACGGAGATGGTGAGTGGGGCGCGCTGCGATGTTCAACGTTGAGCGCCCCTTTGTTTTTTCACTCGCTGGTCGAGCACGCCCGCGCTGCCCACGCCGTCGATCGCGGCCAGGTCGTCGTCGAATTCGACGACCCTTTGTCCTGTGCCGTAGTGGTGCGCGAACGACGGGCGCCCGCGGCCTGCGGTGCGATAGCGCCGCCAGCGGGGCCAGCGCGCCCCTCGGGGATGAACGCGGCCGCGTTCGGCTTGAAGGCGAACGCGGCCGCCGAAGGCGGGCGCGGTCGCCTCGGCATGGCAAGGCGGCGTCGCCCTCCTCCCCCAGCTGCTCGCGTCGGCTGCGCTGCGAAGAACTCGTCCAGCAGGCCCAGCACACTGCGATGGCCCCTGCCATTGTCGTCCCAAGGAGCGGGCGCTGCGCCGCGCGCGACCCGCGCATCGGCATTGGGTGCGCCAGCGGGGCCTTTTTTATCGAGGCTTCCCGCGGGCGCCCCCTGTGCCATCAACCCCGAGCGGTACAGGGGCCGCGCTCGCTTGGGGGGTCGGCCGACGCGACGCGCGCCACTGCTGCCCGCGTCAAGCCGAAAGCATCCGACTTATCGGCGTCGGGGCCGAATGGGGCCGCGATGAGGATTTCGACCGCGTTGCGGAAGACGTAGCGCAGGCTGCACTTCGCCCCGAAGCTCTCGCCGAGCACGGTGTCAACGGTTGCCGTCGAACACCCACGTGCTGCGGGAAGCGTCGGCGGTCTTGCCTCCTGCTCGGGCGCAGCCACCTCGCGACGCCCATCGTCGGCAGTCGTGCGGAAAACCTCCGCCCGCGCCAGTTGGCTTAGGGGTGCGGAAATTGCAGCTGTCGCCGACCGCCCGCCGCCCGCGCTTGATGCACGACGGATTCTGCGAAACGCGACCCCGAACGGTTTCAGACTCCTTCCGCCCCCCGCACTTTGACCCCCCCCCCCTCTCGGTTCAAAATCCGCTCAACATGGGGCCCCGATCTCCCTCGAATCCTCATCCTCTCACCCCCCTTGCTCACCCTCCCTCCCCCCCCCCACCCGCCCACCCTCCCCCTCCCCCCCCCCCCCCTCCCTTCCTCCCCTTCCTCCCCGTCCTCCCTCCTCCTCCCCAAGCTCCCCCCTCCTCCCTCCTCCTCCGCCTCCTCTACCTCCTCCTCCTCATCATTCCCCTCACCCCCCTCCTCTTCCTCCCCCCTCACAGCCCCTCACCCCCCCTCCCTCCCCTCCTCCCCTCTCCCCGTCCGATCTCCGCCCTCCGCATGCCGGCAGTGTCCGCTCCCCTCTCCCCCCCCCCCCTTCCCGTCCTTCTCCCCCCGCGCCCGTTCTCTCCGCCTCATCTACCCTCAGAAACCAGGCCCCGAGCTCCTTCCTCACTTGCCTCGTTATTTCAGTCTTTCCACTGCCCCGCCGCACCTCCACCCCCTCCGCCCACCCCCTCCCCCTCCTCACTTTTCCCGCTCATCCTCCTTGATCAGCGATCCGCGGAGAGCCGTGCAATGTTCCCTATTCCCAATACATGAAAAATATAACAACCGCGCGCCAGCGCGAATATTTTCTGGCGTTCTAGAAACGCGCGCGTGCAAACTCATATACAACGGACAAGGCAGCGCGCCGCCGATCCTTTTCTCGCCCGCTGCGTTTTTCGTTTTTTGAACGCACGTGCGCATAGCGCCGCTCCGACCTGGCACGTTTAAGCAGGGCGCAACGTGGAGTCGCGCGAACGCAACTGCGTTTTTGACCAGAACACTAGTCAAGGCCACAACGGGGAAGCGCGGGGGGGCGGGGGGCGACTTTGCAAACATCCGCACCTCGCGTGTCCCGATCTCTGAATGACAATCACCCAGTCAGCTATGTCTGGAAGACATCACGCTCTGCGCGCGCCCTCTTAATGCACCCTTCTTAATGCACCCTCTTAATGCACCTCCCTCTTAATGCGCCCTCATAATGCACCCTCTTGACGCACCCTCTTAATGTACCCTCTTAACGCACCGTCTTAATGCACCCTCTTGACGTGATTTCCTCTTAATGTACCCTCTTAATGCACCCTCTTAATGCACCCTCTTGATGCGACTACCCGCCTCCCAATGTGAATAAACCTCTTAATGCACCCTCTTAATGCACCCTCTTAATGCACCCCTCTTGACGTGAAAAACCCGCCCCTCTTGATGCGCCCTCTTAATGCACCCTCTTGACGCATTTTCGTATTGATGCGCCCTCTTGATCTTGACGCGCCCTCTTGACGTGAAAAACCCGCGCGTCTTGACGTGCGTCTGCCGCTTTAGATGCCCTTCTGTAGATGCCCATTCTCGCTTCAGAGGCGCGTCTGACGTCGCTCCGCCCGAATGCATGGCGCCCTCCGACGACGTCGTCCGAACCTGCGGAAAGCGGCGGCGCCGCCTCTCTCTTATTCGGATCCACGTAACGCAGCGCCTTCACAGCCGCTGCCGCCGCTGCTGTGGAAGGTCGGGCACCGCCTGTGGACCAGGCTGCACGGCTCGGCCGCGTTGTAGATGCCCCGCAAGGGGCTATGCGCAGCCGTCCAGAGCAGGTCGAATAACTGCCGCTGCGGCTGGGCCCCATCGCGCTGCCGCTGGGCGCGGGGCTTCGGCTGGGCGCGAGGCCGCGGCTGGGCCCCATCGCGCTGCTGGACAAATTCGCACCCGTTGGCGATGCATCGCGAAACTACAAGTCAAGCCCGAGGGCGAACTACTCCACCAGGGCGTCCTGGGGGTCTCCCACCTGGTATCGCCCAGTATCGTACCACCACGGAACTCCGTATAGTTTCGCGGGGTCCGTCGGCCTGGACATGTGCGCCGCACGTCGGCGGTGCATGAAACCGCCATTACGGTGCATGAAACCCCCTGCCCCTGCTCGTCCTCGCCGTCGTGCTCCTCGTCGTCGTGCCCGCCGTGCTCGTCGTCATGCTCGGTGTCGTCGTGCTCGTCGTCGTGCTTGCGGTGCGTTCGTGGTCGTAGTCGTGCTCGTGGTCGTCGTCGTGTTGTGCTCGTGGTCGTCGTCGTCGCGCTCGTCGTCGTGCCCGTGGTCGCGGTCGTCGTCGTCGTCGTCGCGGTCGTCGTCGCGCGTTCCGGAACAGCAGACAGGCACCTCGCTTACGCCAGCGGGCAAATGCTGGCGTGCGGGGCAAAGAAACGCGACGAGGGATTGCGGGACAAAAAACACACGAGCTTGCACTCGGTAAAAAAGGGCGCGCCCGAGCTACACATTTTTTACTTAAGGTAGCGAAACGAAACCGCCGACGCAAGTGATGAGGCGTTGGATGGAAAAGCCAGGAAGTCCAAAGTGAAGGCGCGTTCGCTTTGGACGCCCCTCTGGCGGAGCGGGAGGGGGGCGCAAGAAAACGTTGCATTCTAGCGCATCAATTCGAAATAACATATATCAAACGAGGGCTACGGACCGAGAAAAGCAATTATAGAATGGACACAAACAGCCGCGCATCGAATAATGGCAATGGGCAGAAGCAGGGCGCGAGTACAAAAGGCCATACGCATCAAATAATAATGCGAAAAGCAACGGGCATTGCCCAACTAACTCACATAACATAGCTATCATATATATCATCGGTAACGTATATATCATAACAACTTTAGCTAGCATACTTACGCAACACTTTCAAGTACATAAAATAGGTATCATAGCATAGCATAGCTAGCATACCATAGCATACAAGCTAACGCACATAGCATGGATAACATACCATATCCTATCCTAACTAACACTGCGTACAATACGTACAATACGTAGTAGTTGTGTAATACGTACCATACGTACAAGTATTACGTACAATACATACCGTGCGCGAGGAGAGAGGAGGGAGGGGAAGGGCGAGGAGGGAGTACAATACATACCGTACTGCGTACAATACATATCGTAAATTACTGTACGCACAACACATACAATACATACAAGTACTACGTACAAGTACTACGAGGAGGGAGGACGGAGGAGGGAGGGCGGAGGAGGGAGGACGGAGGAGGGAGGGGCGAGGAGGGAGGAGGGAGGGGAGGGGCGATGAGGGAGGAGGGAGGTGCGTGCATACACACATGCATGCACGCACGCACGCACGCACGCACGCACGCACGCGCGCGCGCGCGCACGCACGCACGCACGCACGCACACACACACACACACAGACACACACACACACACGCACACACACACACACACATACGCGCACAGAATGTACACCCACGCTCTGCATACACACGGGGCTGAGAGGGGACAAGGGGTGGGGGCATGTGGAGGATTGGGGAAACAATGCGGACAAACAATCGGGGAGTGGCCGAGTTGGGCGGAGGTGCAGAGCTAGAAAAAGGATATGGGAGGATGGGGGAGAAGCAATGGGGAAAGGAGGGTGAGGGATAATGCAGGCATGCGCGCGTGCAACAGACACCACCCCAACACTCCATATCGTCCGAACTTCCCCTCCCCCACCCTTCCCCACTCCCGATCGGCCAAACCCAACCCGTCCCAACTCCTTATCGGCCGAGACTCCTGGAGCTCCAAAGGGGCATATGGCGCATGAGAAGTGGCCCCAGGCGCCCCGCCCAAGCCCCCAGCGGGCCCAGAGGAGGGAGGGCATTGGAGCCCAATCGCATTCCGGCACACCCCTCACGCAGCAAACGCTGGAGTGAAGACCCGCCCCCTAGACTCCATATGGGGTCGCAGGGGGCCCACGCCCTTCCTTCCCCGAACCCCAGCGGGCCCATAGGAGGGAAGCCAGGGACGCCCAAACACATTTCGGCACACCCCTCGCGCGGGGAACACTGGAACCAACTTAGAGCAACCCTGGACACCTGGAGGGGCGCATGCGGCGTGTGAGAAATCGCACTGGGCGGCGCGTGAGAAAACCTCAACCCCAAGAAGGGGCACACGGCGTGGGAGAAGTGACCCAAGACACAGCGCCTTCATTCCCAGCGGGCCCACAGGAGGGAGGCCATGGGGGAGTCAAGCGCATTTTGGCACACCCCTCACGCGCAAACGCTGCAGTCGACAGAAGCCCCCCTAGACCCCTAGGGGTCGCAAGAGCCCCCCCCCCCCCCCAGACACCCTGAACCCCAACGGGCCCATAGGAGGGAGACCAGGGGGGGCCCAAGCACATTTCGGCACACCCCTCACGCGGAAAACGATACCGTCAACCTCAGCCCCCTAGACCCCAAGGGGTCGCAGGAAGCCCCCAGGCACCCTGAACCCCAGCGGGCCCATATGAGGGTGGCAAGGGGAGCCCGAGACCATTTCGAGACACCCTTCACGCGGGGAACACTGGACGCATGTTAGAGGCACCCTAAGCCCCTGGGGGGGGCGCGTGCGGCGTGTGAGAAATCACACTGGGCGGCGTGTGAGAAAACCTCAACCCCAAGGGGGGCATACGGCGTGTAAGAAGTGATCCAAAACACCGCACCGTCATCCCCAGCGGGCCCACAGGAGGGAGGCCATGTGGGAGCCAAGCGCATTTCGGCACACCCCTCACACAGCAAACGCTGCAGTCAACCGAAGCCCCCCTAGACCCCTAGGGGTCGCAAGAGGCCCCCAGACACCCTGAACCCCAACGGGCCCATAGGAGGGAGACCAGGTGGGCCCAAGCACATTTCGGCACACCCCTCACGCGGACAACGATACAGTCAACCTCAGCCCCCTAGACCCCAAGGGAGCACAGGAAGCCCCCCAGGCACCCTGAACTCCAGCGGGCCCATATGAGGGGGGCCAGGGGGCCCAAGCACATTTCGACCCCCCCCCCACGCGGAAAACGATACAGTCAACTTAAGCCCCCTAGACCCCAAGGGGTCGCAGGAAGCCTCCAGACACCCTGAACCCCAGCGGGCCCATAGGAGGGAGGCCATGGGAGCCCGAGACCATTTCGGCACACCCCTCACGACAAGAACGCTGGAAGCAACATACCCCCCTAGACCCACGGGGGTCGCAGGTAGCCCCCAGACACCCTGAACCCCAACGGGCCCATGGGAGGGAGGCCAAAGGAACCCGAGCAGATTTCGGCACACACCTCACGCAGATCCGAAAGCTGCCGCACGTCGGCACGCCCCTGATAGTGACGGCGTAGCCGAGAATTGTTATCATGATAGTGTTGGTGGTGGCGTAGGCACTGATGGTGGTGAATTGTGTTTCACTCATGTTTCAAGGTATGATCATCATACCGCGGCCCGCGCCTGTCCGCGAGCCGTCTGCCACCTGCTCTTGGCCATGCTGAGGTGCTTGCGGCGCAGCTCAGTCTTCTGGTCCTTCGTGGCATGGTCGGGGTTCGGCGGCACCTCGAACAGCCACTTCTTGATCGTCTCGTCGCCTGGGTACAACCTGTCGGAGATCATCAGGTTGCACGGCGTGTGGAAGTAGCAGCACACGTGCACTCCACCCTTGGTCTTGCCCCTAACGATGCGGCCAGCCAGGCGGCCACGGTAGTTCATGTAGCCGAACCCGGACGGGCCGTCCAACTCCCGTATTGGATCTGGTGACGGCGGGGCGGCGCCCATGGCTGGGCCTCCAATGTCGGGGTTCTCCGCTGCGCTCACCAGGCCAACGTCCTCCGCGGCAGCAGCCACTCCCTCCACGATCTTGTCGGCCAGGTCCTCGCCCTCGCTCGCGTCGCCATCGCCGCCTGCGGGGCCTGCCCCAGCCAAGATGCCCTCGACGGCGCCCGACGGCGGAGGCTCGACCACGGCAGACGCGCCCCCCTCGTCGTAGCTGAGGTCCTGGTCGGCGCCCTCCTGGAAGAGATCGGACTCCGCGGAGGCCTCGTCCAGCTCGGAGGGCTCTGGCACCTGCATCTCCTCGTCGGCGGCCTGGGCGACCTCGCCTGCAGACGGCAGCGGCTGGCCTGAGGTCGCCTCGGCCACGGGCGGAGGCGATTGAAGTGGCCCCGCAATCGCCGTGACCGCCGCGGGGGGGCCGCCGCGTGCTCCCGCGCGCCCAGAGCCGCCGCCGCCGCGCCCCGCGCCCACCGAAGCCTTCCGCTTCGGAGCAGCGGGCCCGTCCTCGTCGAGGGGGTTCCCCCTGAGGAGGCCGTCGGTGGGCGCCTTGCGCTTGGCGCGCGCTGGCGCCTTCGGGGGGCGCGAGGCGTCGCCGTCGAAGAGCTCGGCAACGAACCTGATGCCGTGCACCTCGGACCACATCAGGCTCCCGTCGTAACCCACGCACTTGTAGTCCAGGTGGTGCAGAGACGCCGCGCGCGTGGAACTGACAAGCACCCAGATGAACTCGCCAGACGTCTGGCAGTCCAGCACGACGAACTTCTCTGACACCCTGCAAGCCCTCACAGCTATACCCACTAGAAAAGGCAGCGGAAGTTCAGGAGCCGAGGAGTCGATGCCATCGTCCTCGAAATAGAACTTGCAGTTAGTGACGTCGAACACCTGGGGGCTGTCGCACGTGCCCGTGATGAAGCATGCGTATCTCACTTTGCTGTGCGGCGGGGTCAAGCTAGCGCCTTCAATCATGATGAGCTCCGTGCCCTCGTCTGCGACCTCCTTGCCAAACGACCTGATGTGGGCGTGGATATTCTTCTCAACGTTATCGAACTTCACGGGATTGGTGAGCGACTGTCGATCGTGGTTCCGCGCTTGGCGACCGTGCCCCCAGAAGCTGTACTCCTTAAACGCCTCGTAGTTCACCGAAGTGTTGGGCTTCATGATCTCGTCATTGGCTCCACCATTGATGATGGTATCGTCGGATGGCCACCCGTGCGTCACAACGTGTCGGTGGAGCTCGTGCTTGGTGATGGGCGTGGATCGGCAACCACAATTCCACGATGTCTTGTACGGTTGCACTGCGACGCCTCCCCTATCCCGATCGGCGTCGCCATCTGGCGGGCCTTCCCTCCAATCCTCATACAGATCACGTTCGACGGAGAGCCTGCCCTCATCTGTCATCTTCTTCCATCGCTCCTTGAAGCCCTCCACGACTGTATTGTACTCTGCGGTTGTCAACCGTCTCCCCTTGGCCTGCCTGGCAGCGTGCACGCACTTGTTCTTGGCCAGCATGTGCGGGTTGAGTCCTCTGCGGCACGGCTGAGTTCCACCGCGACCGCCTGCTGCCCGAGCTGGCGCCGTCACCAGCGTCGAGGGGTCAGGCCGCTCTGCGACCGCTGGGGCGAGGAAGACGTCCTGGTCGCTCGCGGCCACGGCTTCGGCCGCAGCTGGCGAGGAGCTTGACGAAGGCCACTCGATCGCCAGCGCCAGCCGCGTGTCGGGCGCGTCGGCCAGGGCGAACCGCATGGGGCCACTGGTGCAGCCGTCGTCGCAGATGCGAGGCATCAGCTGTATGGTCTCCGACGGCGACGGGCCCTGCATCTTCGACCGCTTCGACGACGCTGGATCGACGCCGCCTCGAGCGAGATGCACGTGCAAGGCCTCGCGCATCATCTGTTCGCGGGCCACGTGCACTGAGCTCCTCCCTGGGGCCCTCCGCGTGTGGTATTGTGCCAACTGCGAGTTCGAGCGCTCAATGTTGGCTATGTCGCAGGGGTGGCGGTCGAAGTCGGCCGCGAGGACCGAGCGGCACTGCGAGCTAAGCAGCAGCGACCTCGTGCCGAACTTCCTTCGGACGCCGTAGCTGTAGACGTCCAGCCCCCTCCTGCAGGCAACCGGGCTCGACGACGCCGCCGACGACGCATGGGGGCGAGGGGTCGACGACGCGGACGAGGAGGAAGATAAAGGCGACGGGCAATATGGCACTGAAACCGCGGAGGAAACAATAACGCGACGAGGAAGAGGATGCAGGGGCGACGATGATACTGGGTTGCACCCCTGCCCCCATGCGACGGCGGCGGCGGCGTCGAACCCCCTGCCCCGCGTCCTCGGTGCGCTCAGCAGCTCGCGCACCACCTGGTCCCTCATCTCGTCGGAGGCCCCCGAGTCGACGAGGGCGTAGAGCTTGTACGGCCACGTGCTGTACTTCACCTCGTAGCGCCTGAAGGCGCTGGTAGCCAAGCGCAAGATCACACCCCTCGACCTGCGCATGAATGCCTCGTCATTCACGGGGGCGCCCACAGCGTCGAGTAGCGCCCACGGCAACCTCGCAGGCCCCCCCCTTGACCACAGTCTCCCAAGCAAGGACTCGAGCTCCTGCAAGCACTTGCCGATGAGCGACCTCCTCTGGTCCACCAACATGCCCACCTTGGAGTGATTCGGCTCGCCGTCGTCAGAGTCCTGAGTCGGCTGGTCCCCGAGCAACGGGTACAACAAGTGCTTATCAAAAACACTGACTGACACGGTCAGCACGGCAAGATCGTGGAACGTCGAGTCGTCGTCGTAGTATCCCCTGACCTTCTTGATCCTCGCGCCGCGCAGTAGCTCCCGCAGCTTTTCCGACGCCTCGCCCAGGCTCATGTCAACGAAATCGGAGTGGTCCTTTGGCGGCTGGAGTGTGAAGCAGTCAAGGCCTAAGCGAAAAAAACACCGTCGGTACAGCGTACGCCTGAAATTCGGCAATACGTGGGTCCAAGTGCTTTCCCCTGGAATGGGGTCGGCAGTCCCAAACATAGAGTCCACCGCCGCACGCACAGCCTTATCCGCAGTCTCTGTCTGGTTCGCGCAGCAGGGCAACTCTGTCTCTGGGTTCCAGCAGTAGTGCACAATCTCATCATTGAGGCTCCCGTGGAACATGCCGATCGCCGCCTGGAGGTCCATGTACTGCCTCGAATGCTTGCCGTCCTTCCGAAGGTGCTGCTTGGATGAGAGGCCGTACAGGATCTCGCACACGGTTGCCAAGGTCAGGCATGTATCAGGTCGAGGGGGTTCTCGTCGCACACGTCGAATTCTCGATAATCGCGCCTCGATCCAAGATGTCATCTTCACATGCGTCGTCTGCAACCTGTAGAGCTTCGAGATACAATACTGCATCATCGTGTGCGGCTTGAGCCCCCGCACTTGGAGCTTGGCCCGATGATGGCCGTGGACCCCGCACGTCTCGATGAGCAGCAGTAGGTTCTGAGTGTCTGGGTTCAAGAGTAGAACATTCTCCCAACAAAAAGCACAGCCTCTTCAAGAACAGCACGTTGCCACTAGCTCGATCGCACATCGGCTGGAACGTCATGCTGCCCACGTCTTTCAAGAAATTGGCCATCTTCGCGTGGCTGTCGTATCTGTGCAGGTCTGGGATTGTGGCCATGATTGCAGGGTCGATCGCGTCAGCCGATGTGCCCTCCACCACCCGAGGTCGACAAATCCACTCCTCCGAAACTGTGATCGCGTTCCATTCCCCGTCGTGGCTGGCGCCGAGCGTGAAGTGGTACTGGCCGCGCTGCACAAACGTCTGATGAGAAACTGTTTTGAGCCGCTTCCGCGCGTTCTTGAACGACTCGCGGCTCTTGAAATTCAGCTGGACCTCATCCCACATGTGGCAATGCGTAACGTGTGCAAGCCTCTCCTCGGCACGAGCACTAGGACTCCGCAAGGCCGCGCCGCATCTCCGAAGTGTGTCGACGAGACCGTCCATCTGGCGCTGCTGAATCACCTGGCAACCCACTTCTAACAACCGATGGCTCTTGACGCCCAGGCTGGGCGTGCGGTTCAGCGGCAAGTGCAAGGCCCGAACACAGAGGCCGAAATGATCTGGCGTGAGGTTCTGCTTTTTCATCTTCCCGAGCTGGTGGCACTCTTTGCCGAGTAATTGCGAGGCGCCTGGCAGCATCACAGCGACAGTGTCCAGCGCAACCTTTTTGTCGTTGCACTCGGCATCTTTCTCGACCAGCTTTCTCTTGAGACATTGAATGGATCGTGTGCTCCGTGCAGCGTTAGCTCGATCACTTCCGAAACGCCGATCAACATGCCGTGGCACTGGAGCTGGTGCTGCTAGAAGGGCCATGCCGCCGACCTCGATCTGCTGCTGTTGCGAGGCGCTGTTCTCGACTGTGTCGTCGGCTGCATTCTCCGGCCTGCTCAGAAGGCGAAGACCAAGGCCATCGAGATCAATCTGAGCTTCATGCATTAACAAAAATCCCACGTAATATATGAATAATACTTTCATGACCTCCATCATTGAGCCAGAACGGCTTTGGTTATCTTCGCACTCGCAGTCTGATGGTTATCTTCGCTCCCCCAGCCTATCATAACTCATCTTCGCGCCCCTGGCCGCATCTGTCCTGGCGCCTCTGGCGCCTAAGCACGCTCCTTCGCGTGGCCCGACACATCGCCCCTGGCGCCTAGCACGCTGGAGGTGGAAGCGGGAGGGTGGAAGGAAGGGAGAGGGGCCGCAGAGCGGAGGATGGGAGCTAAGTAGGGCAAGGATTTGACGAGAGGAGTGATATACGATGACGCTGACAAACAGGACTTGGACAGAGCGTGAGAGGGACGAAAGGGCTTCAGGAGTCTTTTGGATACTGCATGAGCCTCTGCACGATTATTTTCACACGTAATTGCCGCGGATATATTCGGGCGAACCTCGTCTCGATCATTGTTGTTGGTGAAACAAGGCATGATGAAGTTGTCGGGATGCGGGGATGCGCATTCATATTGATCTCACTGTTTCTTCCTCTCTCTTGGTTTCGGGGATCCTGGTCATCTATATTCTTCGGAGTTGCTGATTTATGCCAAAGCCATCATTTGTTTGGTGTTCCTCCGCCTGCTCCTTCATCTGCTCTTCCTCCTCCTCTTCCTCCCCGCCTTAACCCCCTTTTGGTACCCCCTGAGCCCATGCGGCAACCGACATTGCTAATTCGTTTGCTGGCTTTTCCAGAATATGACTGAGTGTCAATGCGGGGAGGGGGTACACGTGGAAATATATATCAAGACCATCTGAGAGGGGAGACTGACGTCCACGAGGCGGCGGGCCTTCTTCCCTCGCCCCTCCGCGCCCCTCCCACTCCCTCTTCGTCCCCCTCCCTTTCTCACTCTCCTCCCCTCCAGTCCCGCCCCGTCCTCCTCCCTTTTTTGTTTCTCTCGGGCCAGGGAGGCATCAAGAGCCAGAGGGCCTACTAAGAGGCCCGCAAAGGAGGCCTCATCAAGAGGGCCGTCCTCTTGATGACCCCTCTGTTGCAACCTATCTTGATGGCCTTTTTGGGGCCCTCTTTTGCCAAACCACAGTCGGGGGCCATCTCTGCCCCGCAGACGCACCCAAGTGACAGTGTAGGTGGCTGGAACCAGACAGCGGGGCGCGTGGTGCCAGTCGCCATGAGGGATGCGCCGTCCTGTCAAGAAAGAAAAAGGGGGGGGGGACTTCCCGGGGCGCGTTCTGACCAGTCCGACGGTCCCGAGGCCGCTCCTGCGGCGCGTTCTGACCAGGATTCCGACGATTCCGAGGCGAGCCCAGCCGCTGCGACGAAGGTCGAATATCACGGTGAATCACCGCCGCCCCAGCCTTTTGGAAACGCCTAGATGCCTCGAGGGCTCCAAAGGTTCCAAGAACTCGCGGGAAGCGAGACAAGGAGATGAGGACATCGCGGTGTGAATGATGGAACTATGAGGTCATCCCAAAAACGAGATATACAACACAGAAGGAAGCCAGAAGAGCCAACATATAGCAATAGGCGGAACTCTATGATCAAACATATAAGGAATTCGCGCATACAAACAATGAACGATTATAAATTCTGGATACGGAAGATACAGAAACGAAAAATTCGCAGTGATACGTGATAACGATATGAAGGAACTCCTGACAACGCAAAAGGAAAACATTGGGAATCGTGGTTACGCGAAATTAAACGATTAGGAAAGTGCGGAGATGAGGTATCGACGGATAAGGAAATTTATGGATTGTAAATATAAAACACAGAAAAACGAAGCGCGGTGCGATTAACAAAAAACAGAAAACCAAAACGGCGCCGATTTAAATGGCAGATGATTTCATCCCTTTGTTGGCCTCCCCAGGCGTGGCGACGCCCTCCGCCCTTGGTCACGTCACGATTCGCGCCGGCGCCATCTAGAATTAAACCATGATTAAGCATCCCCAAACGTTTTTGGCACGAATCGTGATATTACCGCCCTTCCCCCCGCCCGGCCACGCATATCACCACCAGGGCATGAGACTTACTCTGGCGAAAGGCCCAGCCATCTGCAGCTGCGAGTACCGCGTTATGGGTACGGCTGTCGGTGAAGCTCCGCATGGGGCCACGAAGCGTGTGATGGATGTGTCGACATCGGCGCAGTGGTGCCAAGCGAGCGCAGCCACTGGGGCCACGAAGCGCGTAATGGGTGTGCCGGAATCAATGCGGTGGTGCCATTCGAGCGCAGCCATTGGGGCCCTCGGTGGAACTCCCTTTGGGGCCACCGAAGGTGTTAGGGATGTGCAGAACTGGGCGCGGCGGTGCCATGCAAGCGCGGCCACTGGGGCCTTCGGTGGAGCTCCCTGGTGGGCCGCGAAACGTGTAAGGGGTGGGCTGGAATCGGTGCGGTGGCGCCATGCGAGCGCACCCATGGGGGCTTTCGGTGGAGCTCACTTTGGGGCCACGGAACGGTTGGGGGTGTGCGGAAATGGGCACGGTGGTGCGCCATCCAAACGAATCCTTTAGGGCATCGTTTTTTTTGTTCTCATTCCGCCTCAAGGCGTGCAGCGCGCCCCGATGTGCTCCTGCGGCCAGCAACGGGCACCAAACCAACTTGGCCCAGCGCTGGAGGCTGACAATCGGCCAGCGTCCCGACAGACTGCCCGACACAGACTCGCCAAGCGCCTGCACGCGCGGGCTCAGAGGGAAGAACACCGTTCGCACAAACGTCCGCTCACGGGAGCGGCCTTCCGCTCTTGGGGTTTTACCCCCTCCCCAGCGCGCCAGATCCGCTAGGGTCCTCAGCCTTAGGTCGGGCCTGTCCCCCTACAGGGGGATTTTGAACGAAAAATAAAAAATACCCCATAAATGCTCCAAAAATGCTCAAAGTAATCCAAAAAATTGTCCCCCGACTATTTTTTTGACTATTTTTGAGCATTCCTCCTATAGGGGGACAGGCCCGACTTAACCTTAGCCGTGCCCGTGCCTCGGCTTGGGGCGCTGAGGCCATCGCTACCCGACCGTGGGCACCGCCCGGCTGTCTCAGCAGCTGCCTCTGCATCGCCCTGCTCCCCCGCGGGGGCCTGGGATCTGCCAGCCCCGCTGCCGCACCCGGCAGGCAGCCATTGAGGCCTTCGGTGGAGCTCCCGATGGGGTCACGAAGCGTGTAAGGGGTGTGCGGACATGGGTGCCGAGGTGCCATGCGAGCGCAGCCATGCGGGTCTTCCGTTGAGCACCCTATGGAGCCGCGAAACGTGTAAGGGGTGTGCCGAAATCGGCGCGCTGTTGCCATGAGACGCTTCCGCGGGGGCCTCCTGTGGAACCCCCTGTAATACAACGAAGCGTGTACGGGGTGTGCCGGAACTGGTGTGGCGGTGCGGTGCGAGCGCAGCCAGTGGAGCCTTCGGTGGAGCTCCCTTTGGATCCACGAAACGTGTAAGGGGTGTGCCGAGATGGGCGCGGTGGTACAATGCGAGCGCAGCCACTGGGGCCTTCGATGGAGCTCCCCATGGGGCCACGAACGGTGTCAGGGATATGCCGAAATCCAAAAGGACTGAGGCAGGGATGGGGTGAGCGAGAGGGCAGCGGGAAGGGGTGAAGTGGGGCGCTGTCTCTTTAAAACAAAAACCCAACACCACAGGATGGTTGGAAAAGCATGTCAGCATGTCTGTGCTCAAGTGTCCTCACGATGTACCTGTATAATCACAATCCCTCTTGAATCACACTAGGCTCGCGCTCCCAAAACCACTTCCCCTTGCAAATTGCACTGGGTCCACGCTCCTCAGGAGAGAATCCTTTGTAACCCTGCCCGGAGTGACCCCAAGTGGCCAAAAAAACAGCAAGAGGACAACATATCACTATATGCGCCCCCTGGGGGGGGCTCCAGAAGGCTCCACTATGCCCCTCCAAACAAGGAATAAGGCCCAGACATTTGCCTGATGACTCAAAATAGACCCCATGGACCCACGAGAGAACAGATGCCGAGCGAAACGAGAGAGGCCCCCTGGGAGGCGAAGGATGGCGACAACTGAAAGACTCGTAGCAGGATGACGATGGGGATGGCGTCCAATGATCCCTCGATGCTCGGGGCAGTGGGGCCGGCGTCGGTGGCCGAAGGCCTCCGAAGGATTTGCCAGAAAACGAGGCCGACCACCTGTGAGATGGCCGAGCCCGTCGACAGCCCCGAGGAAACCCTCAGAGCGCTTCGGAACTCCGGCCCCAAAGGGAGGCTGCGACCGAGCCCGGCCCCTCGCAAAGTGCCCTCAGCCACTCGGCGTGTCTTCGCGTGCGGTGACGGTGCGGCCGTCGGGCGAGCACATCACCTTCTGGCAGCAAAGGGGGCAGCACTGGCGCTTTCCCCGGGCGTGGGCGCCCGATTCCGACAGCCACCGCGCCGCGCACACCGTGTGGAACGCGTGCTTGCACGGTCCGCCGCCGTGTGAGAAACCTCTGCACGGCAGTGGAGTGTCAGAAGGGTTGTTGGTTGCCGGGCATCGGCTGTCGATGGTTCTCTGGGGGCGCCCCTCCTTCTCTCCGTCTTCGAACGCCCCCTCCTGATGGTTGCTGTCCGTCGCCCTCTTCGGTCTCAAGACGGCTCCAGGACGGCCCAAGACCGCTCCAGGACGACCAATCACAGGACGGCCCCAGACCAGCCCAAGACGGCCCAACGACCTCTCGAGCTTCAATGGCTTCACCATGCTGCCCGAGACGCCACAGGAAACCTCCAAGATACACCCAGCAAGGCCCGAAGGTGCTTCAGATCACCTCGCAAGAAGCACTCAAAGATGGACGGCCCAAAGAGTGACCAATGTTCCCCCAACACGACCCAAGTCTGCCCCGAGCGGCCTACAAAACCACCCAAAGACCAGTCCAGACGTCCCCAATGTGGCTCAACTAGAGCTCTTCGGCGAGAGCCTTGTAGAACATTCGCTCCAAAACGGCACTGATACTGCCGACAAGCCCCGAGAGCGCCGACAGATCCCACGAGGCCCTCCAAAGAGCCCCGAGAAGATCCAACTACGTCCGAAAGACAGCCTACTGGAGGCAGTCAAAGGTGAGGACGGGAGGGGGGACCCGACAGAAGAAACGCGCCAAGTCACACGGGGCACTGAACTGCAGCAAATCTCTGGCTCGAGCCGCGACGGGTCTTGCCGTAAGGCGGCCAGACAGCTGCACCAGAGTTTCCCCAGGCTCGACCTGGACATCCGATGTCTTGAGTTTCTCAATGCGGTGTCCCCAAAGGCCTGGACCTTTGCCGCAGGGCCCGCTCTTCATCGTGAATCCGTCTTTGACAATACCAGGGCCCGGCGAAGGCCCCCTGAGGCCAAGACCGGCGAACAACTTCCCGCGCTGAGTTTCTCAAGACTTTGGGTGTCAGTGGACGTCGTCGATGCAGATCGCGCACTGGTCGACGCCGCAGTCGCTGGCCTTCACGGTCGGGAGGCGCGAGAACGAGCTGGCGGAGTTCGAGCCCTCCTGCTCAAGCCGAAGCTGGATGCCGCCCTGCTTCTGCAGCCGGCTGCCCGTGGCGGCGATATCCTCGAACCAGCTCGGCATCGCGTTCGGCGGCGGGCTGTCGGGGCAATGCCAAGGGGGATCACCACTGGGAGGGTCGCCATTTCCTCGAGGCCAGGTCCTGCAAGGAGCAGGCCCCAAGGACGCTGTGGAGTCCCCCAAACCACCCCGAACGTCCCAACAACCTCCTCGAGCTTCTGTCCTGGAACCTCGATTTTCAAACGGAACCGGTGACCTCCCGCATAGTGACCCCCTTGGCACTGCCCGAGCTGTTGGAGATCGTGAGAGCAAGTACGCCGGGTCTGCTTAACTCCTCCAAGATGGGCCAGTAGCCCCTGACGCCGTTCACCTCCGTGATGATCTGCCCGGGGTACAAGCGCCGCTGGTTGGCCTCGTTCCACCGGGCGACGAGTCCGCCCTCGGGGATGTTGAAAATGACCGCGCCCGTGGACGTGTTCCCGAGACCGACCCCCAACGTGTCGCCCTCCTGCTTGTGAAGCGTCAAGCCCCACTCCGGCTTCCCGGTGGCCTCGCTGGGGCGGGCGAGACTGCCGAGAGCGTCGGGGTGCGACCTGCGGCGCCCACAGGTCAGAGCCAGAGGCATCTCCTCCGGCAACTCGCAGGCAGCTCTCGCTCGGCACGGCTGTCTTGTGATATCGGCCCTCGGCCGCCCAGTTGCTGAGGCCTGAAGCCCAAACGGTTAATGGTGTGGGGGGAGGAGGACCCAATTCGAGACCAGCAGAAAGGGAAGAAAGACAATCATAGGCCTTCGCACTCATGATCGTCTTCAACGCGATTCGGGGCCGGATCCGTATCAGAATGGTCGAGAGGGGCATCATAGCCGCTTCAACATTGCCAATCCATCCATTATGTTTTCACCGACATCATTCAACGCGCAGCATGCTCTTCCCGACAACGGGGTTCCATTAGATGGGCTCGGAGGATCGCGCCACATCAGCGATGCATCGCCGATGCGTCGGCGATGTATCGACGCTGCAGGCGTAGAAAACATCGGGTTCCGCCGCATCGCCGATGCATCGGCGATGCGGCGCGATCCTCCGACCCAACCTACTTCGCCCCCCGCAGAGTGGTCTGGTGTCGCTGGCCCCTTGAGCTCTCGACCTCTTTCCTGAGACCTGTTCTTCATCCTGAGCCGTCCTGTGGACGGCGCCGGGGTCCACAGTGTCCGCCCCCGCCTCCTGCCCCACACGAGACGCGCAAGCGACGAGGGAAGGGCGCAACCCCAGAAGCGTCCCCCAATGGTGTGACCAAATGCTTCACACATAACCATTTCTAATCTGGTCGCTGGCTGCGGCCAGGCTGCCTCGACGGCGACGACGACAAGAAACCGGGATTCTCTTTTCAATCGTCCACCTCCCAGTGGGGTGCTGCAAACCCCAGGAGAACCCAGAATCGGGTCGATAAGTCGGATCGGCGATCGAAATAACTCAGATCGGCGGAAATATACAGGCAAGTCGGGAGAAGCCGAATCGGCGGAAATCGGCAGGCGAATCAAGGCCTCCATTGCGAAATCAAAATCCAAATCGGAATCCGACGTCGAATCGAATCGGAATCGGAATCGATCGGAGTCGAATCGAGTCGGAAGAATCGAAAGGAACACAGGACCCCCCTGGACATTTTTGAAATCCCACCAGACCTCTGGGCGTAGGTGGTCTAACGATATTATGTCTTTCCTCTTCTAAAAATCCCTCGTCCCCTTCGGGGAAGGGTTTATCACTGTCCCCTATTAGTAAACACCCCCTCCCCCAGGCGACCGGGGGCCAACCCAGGTCCATGCCAACACCCCCCCACAATCCCTTGTAAAAACAATGCAAACACACACACTCTGCCTCCAAATTCGGAACATGCGCAGCCAACCCGATGCGCCCCCCCACCATCCCTGTCAAACAACAATACAGAGTACACTTGGCGGAGGCGGCGGCGGCTGCGGGCGGCTGCGGCGGCGGCTGCGCGGCGGCGGCGGCTGCGGCGGCTGCGGCGGCGGCGGCGGCGGCGGTGGCGGCGGTGGCGGCGGCGGCGGTGGCGGTAGCGGCAGCGGCTGCGGCGGCGGCGGCGGCGGCGGCGGCAGCGGCGGCGGTAGCGGCGGAGGCGGCGGTGGCGGCAGCGGATTGGCCCCCAGTAGCTACCCATACAAAAACGACTGCTGAATATGCTGAGGCTCGGGCCAGACTCGGGTGCTACGTATGTGTTGGGAGGGCGGATGGGAGTGAGCGAGACGGCTTGCGGGCGGGGGGGGGTCTTGACCCCTCCCCCTACCCCCTCCCCTGACCTTTTTCGGCGGCGGTCGCGGGTGGCCGGAGGGTCCTTTTTCGGCCCCTGGGAGTGCCAATGTTTGACACCCCGGCCCCCGACGGGGGGACCTCGATCGGGAGATGTTTGCCTTCTCGCCGATTCGCTTCCGATGCGCTTTGGGGGCCTCAAGATGGCCCAAGAAGGCCCCAAGAGGGGCCCATGATGCCCCTAAGACGGCCCCAACAACGCCCAAGAGCGCCCCGAGAGGGCTCCAAGAGCGCCCCAAGAGGCGGTTTTCACTGCCCCAGGGGGGGACCTAGATCGGGACAGGGCTCCCAAAAGAGCAACAACACAGCCCCTCTTGGGCTCGAGCAAGGCCCCAAGAGAACCCCAACACGCCCCCAACACGCCCCCGAACGGCCTCAGCGAGCCCAAGATGACCTCCAAGATGGCTCAGATAACCCAAGCTGGCTCAAGATGGCTCCCACATGCTCCAAAGGGCCCCAAGAGCTCTCCAAGAGCGCCCCAACAAGCGGTTTGCTGGCTCCTGAAGGGGGAGCTGAGTTGGGGAGTCCCCCATCCTGTAACCGATGGCGTCCAAGATGATCCCAAGAAGCCTTCCAGGGTTGCCAAGAGGGTTCCAAGACGGCCCCCATACCTCTAGATGGTTTCATGAGTCCTCGTGCGCATCGTGCTCATCCTCTAGTCCTCGTCCTCCTCCTCGTCATCATCCGCGTCCTCGTCCTCCTGGTCCTCGTCCTCCCCGTCCTCCTCGTCCTCCTCGTCCTTTTCCTCCTCCTCCTCCTCCTCCTCCTTCTTTTCCCTCTCCTCCTCCTCCTCCTCCTCCTCCTCCTCCTCCTCCTCCTCCTCCTCCTCCTCCTCCTCCTCCTCTTCTCTCGCCCCGACGCGGACCCAGGGATGGCCCTAATAGGCCTTCCAAGGCCCCCCCCTTTGCCCCTCGGTTCACCCTGGTTGCTCGCCTCGTTTCCCTAGATGTGTCTGTTCGTCCCTTTTCCCGTCAGCTCTCATTGGCAGGGTTTCTCACTGGGCTGGTGGGGATATTTTTTGTCGCATCCGCAAGCGAAAGCGCAGGCGGCGTCAAACGGGACGGGCGGGCCACGCGCGAACCGAACAACTGGTGGGGATATTTCTGTTGTCGCGGGCGGACGCGGATTCGCAGTCGCCGGGCTGAGAGGTCCGGGCCACGGGCCTGTCAAATGGGCAACGCGCTAGCATAAGAGCACAGCGGCCGAGCCCGGAATCAGAACCTACCGCCGGTGAGGCCACAGGCTGAAGAGGAGCTGGCTGAACTGACTGCAAACGGCCAAGGTAGCTGATGCACCATGCGAGAGAATTGGCTCCTGCACGCCAGGAGAGGCCGCGACCTGTTCTGTACCAACAGACCACACGTCAGCCGAACGGGGCGGTGCCACCAGACGGGCGAACCCGGTGAAGCGGCGCGCAGCCAGGAGAACGGAGCCCGAGAGGTGCGAGCAGTATGAAGCGTGAAGAATCGTCTGGTCCCATGAATCCCCGAAAGCCCTGCTGACGCTTGCCTTCGCAACTGCCCTGGCCGTGCGCGACGTGAGCAGGTGGGCGTCTTCTCCGCTTCTCCAGCTTGCGAGAAGCAGTTGCGGTATTGTTTGAATCGAAGGTACACTGGCCGAGCGTCTCAATGTGTGCTGTTTTATCACATGGTTTGGAGGATGGTTTCTATAACTCTGAAGGGTGCCCCAGTTTCCCCCGCCCGCCTGCGCTCCAGGTGGTGTCGTCGCCACCTCTCGCTCCTGCTCGTCCCTTTGGCCGTCGCCCGGGCTTCGCCCTCCTCTCCTCCTCCCCGCATCGTTCCCCTGTCGCTCGCTCGCTCTCCTCCCTCCCCCGGCTCCGGGTTCGTCCTGATCCCTGGGTGTCGTTGCCTTCCGTGCCTCCTGCTGCCGCTGCTCTCCCGGGTCGTCCACCTCGCGGGCCTTTTGGCGGGTTCGGGCATCCATGCAACGATTTTGAACAACCCCTGCCCTTGAAGCCGAAACACTGGCGGGGAGGTCTGAGTGAACTGATTTAAGGAACCGAACTTTATACACCGACGTTTTTTCTTCCGGTCCCGCACCGGGATTCGCACAAGAAAACGGATGATAGTGTATACGGCATCCTGGTGTATACATGTTTTGTTGTTTCCACTGGAAAACGGGGAAACAAGTATACACCACACCACCCCAACGTCGTCCCCGACCCTCAAAAAAGTCCTTGGGTTGAAAAACCGCCCGCCACTGGCAATGTATATGTTGCAGTTTCCGATGATTGGCAGCCCAGACCGCAATGGCGTGTGAAAAACTGTGCGGATGTGACTAGCAAGGTGAGCGCTGGCGGACACGAGAGCGAGAGACGGGAGCGGCACAAGGCGGAAACGGGCACGCGTGGGCGGACCTGTCGACAGGATGCGGGCTACGATTAGGAGGAGGAGAAGGAGCCTCGTTCGTCCTTCATGTTTTGGTTGTTCTCTCTCTATCTCTCTCTCTCTCTCTCTCCCTCCCTCCCTCCCTCTGTCTCTCGCTCTCTCTCTCTCTCTCTCTTTCTCTCTTCCTTTCTCTCTCTCTCTCTACACACACAGATCTATACACATCACTCTGTCTCTGCCTCTCGCTCTCTCTCTCTCTCTCTATATGTGAGCAGGGGTGGTTTCGACACAATTGGGCTGGATCAGCGAAAACAAACGGACATGACGACACCGATGCTTGGCGGAAGAGGGTTCCAAGAGGCCCGTGAAAGGATTCATGTGATCGCGTGATGATGGGCCCCTGATTAACACAAAAACAGGAACTGCCCAGGTTGGCCACAAACTCACAGCTCTCTGACGCTACATCGCAAATTTTGAGCCACGTCTACATCGCAGGGCGGAGGGGGGAAGACTGGGAAGGGGCATGCCACTCCTTGATGAACACCTCGCCCCGATGTTTGGCCGCCGCAAACGCCGCGGCGACCTCCAAAACCGACCCATGGGTTTGGTTCGGGGGGTCGGATACGGTAAAAATCCAAAACAAGGACGCAGATAAGGATGCAAGGCCCTTGGACGTCCAATTTGGACGTCGCTCGACATCTAAATTGGCTCAGGGAAGATCGAACAACGCAAATATGCAACTATAACCTTGCAACATGCTGCGTTCGTGCTACGGTTGTGACAGCGTCACGCAACGATCAAGAGCCCACAGGTGCCGAAGATGGCCGCAGCTGGTTGCCAGGCGGCCTGCCGCCAGGAGGCCCCAAAGTGCCAACCAAGAACGCAGGAAGGTCCAGGGCTCCAGCTAAGAAGTGCTCCGTTGTCGTTGTGTTGTCGTGCTTCCTCGCACCGTCTTCGGTCCGCCCCTGCTGCAGGACGAGACCTAAACGAAAACGGCCGACGAAATTGTCGATGAGCACTCGCGTTAAGTCGGGCCTGTCCCCCTACAGGCCGATTGTGGGCGAACAACACATGAATGTACGCATGTATGTACATGTATAGCTATATATATATATATAAAAATATTAATGAATAAAACAAAAAATACCCCAGTACGACCCGGCCTAGAAGTTGGAGCCCCTAGGAAAGCAGCATTAGTTGCTATGCTATGCTATGCTATACTATGCTATGATATGCCATGCTATGTTGCGCTATGCAATGCTATGCAATGTTATGCTGCGCTATGCTATGCTATGCTGTGCCTTGCTGAGCTATGCTATGTCATGCTGCGCTGTGCAAATGCAAGCTATGCTATGCTATGTGATGCTATGTTATGTTATGCTATGCTATGCTATGCTATGCTAATATGCGCTATGATATGCCATGATATGCTCTGCTCTGCTCTGCTATGCTATGCTGCGCTGTGCTATGCTGTGCTGTGCTGTGCTGTGCTGTGCTGCGCTATGCTATGCTATGCTATGCTGCGCTGTGCTATGCCATGCTGGGCTATGCTATGATATGCTGTGCTGCGCTATGCTATGCTACGCTATGCTATGCTGTGCTCTGCTATGCTAAAGCTCAGCGAAGCTAAGATGAAGGTCAGCTAAGCTAAGATAAGCCTGAGCTATGATGAAGCTAAGCTAAGCTAAGATGAAATAAGCTAAGCTAATATTAGATAAACAACGCTAAGCTAAGGGGACGTAACTGGGGGAACCGCGGGGCGGATGCCGGGGGGGACCGCCCGGGGCGCGTTCCACTGCCTGGCCCCTTTAAGCTAACCGAGTAAGAACCCTTCTAGGCAGAGCCTAGGTAGGGAATCAAAGCCCAAGATACTCCCACATGATCAAACAAAAAACGGAAAATCGTCTTCCTACTATTCTTCGCCGATGTTTGAGTCTTCCTCCTGTAGACGGACAGGCCCGACTTCACCCTCGCGCCCAGGGAAGATCGCGACGAGAGGGCCCCACGTGGGGGAGGCGGCGGCGAGGGGCGCAGCTCCCCCCCCGAGAAGTGGTGCCGACAGGGGCGCTCGCCAATCGCTCGGGCGCCCGTTCCCCGTGCAGGAGTTCGACCTCGTGCGCCTGACTGCTTGCCGCAGGCTGCCCATCTGACTACGGCAGGTTCGCGCCGTGTCGACCTGGGCGTTGGTCCCTGACGCCGCGAAGATCCTTCGACCTTGAACGATCGGCCATTTCCGTAACGTCCGATCGTTCAACATCGACCGATTCTGGGCCTCCGCCGACGTTCAACGTTGAACGCCGGCGTCGGGGTCGCCGCCGGTCGACACGACGCGAACCTACCGTACCTACCAGACCACCCCAACCCCAACCCGAAGGCCCGAATTATTTCGGGTTGGGGGGGCACGGGTTCCATGTGTGTTTTCTCGATGTTCCACGGCCCCCCCCCCCCCCCCCCTGGAAACCGAGGATGAATTGGGGCCTTCGGGTTGGGTTGGGGTGGTTTGGTGGGTGGTGACCATCGGTGCTCCTCGAGGGCCCTCGCCGAGAAGCATGCACGCGTCCGAGGCTCGAGGTTCAAGGTTGGGCGCATCGGGATGGCTGGGCGCAAGGGTTCAAGGGTTCAAGGTTGGGCGCATCAAGCCTATGGCCCCTCGCTTCTTCCTCATCTCCTTTACGGATCCTTTCCAGTGTTGTAGCCAGGCTGAAGCTCTCCCATCGCTGTCGCGCTGCTGGGCGACAGCCTGCCACGAACACCACCACGCGTCTGGGCGATGCCGAGGAGATGCGAGGAGGCGGGGTGAGACAACGCAGAAGGGACAGCAGGAGCAGTCAACATCGGATCGGGAGATCGAGCCAAATCGGGGCGTGAACCGAATCGGACCGCACGGACACGGAGTCGGAAACGAATCGACTCGGTGGCGCCAGGATGCGCAACAGCGTCATGCAAGCATCGGGCTGCAGTGGATTGCCGGAACATCGGGATCGAATCGAACCGGGCCGGCCGAAGCCCATATCGAGTCGTATCGATCGGATCAGAATGGACCCGGGAGAGCGTAGACTGCGGTGACAGGAATGGAGGAAGACGCACAGGAGTCATGTCCAGCTCGGTCTGCCCCCCCCCCCCGGCCAGGAGCGCAAGCGACAGCACGTTTAATATGCTGGCCAGCGGCATCTTACCTCGCGCGGTGGGCGCTGAAAGGCTGAAGAGACGGATCCATCACGATCCTACTGCTCCCCTGGCACCTCATCCCGCTCCTCCGACTCCTCCTCGTCCTTTTCGTCGTCGTGTTCCTGTCCGGCTTGAAGATTGCATGCCAAATCACGTGCCAAGCGCATGCAAAATATTCTCCATAGCGCCAATGTGCGTGAAAACACGTGCCAAACTCGATGAGCCCCTCTCCGCGTACATATGGAATGCGCTTGTGTGTGGAATCCGCCGGCCCCTGCTTGACAAACCTCCGGTCTAGGGCCAAAGGCACGTCCACTAAAAACACCGTGACAATGTTCGTATCCCCGCACACACACAAACACACACGTCCCCCTGCCCAACACACACACACACACACACCAAAACACATACAAAGACACACACACACACCACACACAAACACACACACACACACGCCCCCCCTCCCACCCACCCACCCACCCACCCACACAACCATACACACACACACGAACACAAGAAAACATGTGAAAAACGTGCAGCTGGGAGCAGGTCGTACGTGAAATCGCGTGCCGCGTGCGTGCTCGAGATCGCCCACCAGAAAACGTCAGAACACGTTTCGAAGCGCATCAGAAATATGAAAAACCACCAAGAGGAAGTAGAGGAACACAAAACTCCTTAAACACTTAAACATACACCTTCGGGGCTCCGCGCGGATTTATTTGATCTGCGCTGTGCCCCCCGCGGCGCTGGGCGGCGGCGCAAAGGGAGGTCCAGCGCAGAACCAGGAAATCCGCGCGGAACTCCGCACGTTAAGTAATATGCAACTTCCCTTGTTTGGTCTGAGAAGGCATGGCCCAATCCCACGTGCCGCCGATCATCCCCTGCCCCTCTGGAGAACCCACCTGCGCGACTGGGGCGCGCGCAGGCTCCCCCCCCCCAACTCGAATCTCCAGCAACCATCCCGGACGATCCTGGCGCCGTCGACGTGGCGCAGGTGATGGAAACCACCCGGGTTTCGAACACTTCCGAACAATTTTTGACAGCTGTCGAACCCCCCAGCTGTCGAACCCCCCAGCTTCCGACATTTTTTTGAAAGTGGCAACTGAACTAAACAGGCGACTTGGGGAAGCGAACCGTATCTTCAAGCAGTTGCATCGGATATGGAGGCGGACTTCAATTGGAAAGAAACGAAAAATCCATATTTATGAAAGTTGTGTCCTGAACAAGCTCCTGTACTCTTTAGATTCCGTTTGGCTTCTGAAAGCAGACCGTGCGCGTTTAGACGCCTTCCACTGCAAATGCTTACGCCGTTTTTCTTTGAATTCGTCCGTCCTTCTTTTCACGGGTTAACAATGCAATTGTGCTTCAAAAAGCATCCGCTCTACCTCTGTCAAATAGTTTGCTGGCCAGGCAAGTTGCTTTGTACAATGAAAATATGGATTCGGGATGCCTGGCGCTTGTCAAAGCCGCCGTCTGTAATGACGATGGAACCCCCAAAAGATGGGCTGGGCGCCGAAAGAGGGGCCGCCCCCGCCAGCAGTGGGCGAGTCAGGTATACAAGTTGTCTCAGCATGTATAGCAACGGTGCTCTTTCCACTCCGCCCCCCCGTTTCATCCTCTCCCTCCGCTCTGTATTCCAATGTCGTGATGCGCTTTGTTTTTCTGCGTCGCAGGCGTGAAGCGCTCGGTTGTTCCGCGTCGCAGTCGTGAGGCATTCCACTTCTGCTTCACAGTCGAGTCTGTGCGTGCACGCAGCAGCTCTGTAATGTCTTGTCATACATACTTTTTTCTGAAAGGTCGCCAATCGCGCACTCCTCTGCTCACGCGTCCCTCCGGACGCTCGGCTCAGTGGTGGTGGTTGTCGACCCCCCCCCCGCGGCAACTGCCACCGCCCCGTGTACACGGTCCCCCCCGCTCCCTGCACTGGGCCCCGCTGGCGGCGACGCGGGGGACAGCCCGACTGGAACGGGCAGGCACACGGGCGCACTGAGTGCGCTGGCGCACGGGGGCCACCGGCTGCCACACCGTGGCAAACATACTGGCTGCCTCCGCCAAATGCGGCCGCTGAATGGCCCAAGCTGCCAGGACCATCGAGCAGCCCGCCCGTCCTCGACGTGCCGCGAACCTGCTGACGTTGGACGCATGCAGACCCCAGGGTTTCCGATGGCTGCGCTGAAGTCGGGCGTGTCCCCCTACAGGGGGATGTTCGGCGAAAAATGAAAAATACTCAAAAATACCCCCAAATGAGCAAAACTAGTCAAAAAGTTGTCCCCTAACTATCTTTTTACTATTTTTGGATATTCCTCCTGTAGAGCTGTAGAGGGACAGGCCCGACGTAAGGCTTCGCTCACCAGCGGGGCCCCGCCTGCAGCTGTCGCCGCCGCAGCTAAGCCGGCGCACGCGGCCCCCAAGAACAGGGGCGTCCTTTCGCCAGGGGGGAGGGGGAGGAGAAGCAGGGGCCGCCTTCTCGCCAGGGGGGGGGGGGGGGAGCGGAGGGGGGAGGAGCAGGAGGAGGGGGGGGGGGGACCAGGAGGAGCACGAGCAGCAGGGGAGGGGGAGGGAAAGGAGGAACAGGAGGAGGCGTCCATAGCCATTTTGGCTCAAGGTCGCCACCACGCTCGAGCTACTGCGCAGAGCGTGCGGCGGGCCTGGGAGCGGCCGGGCCGGGCGCCGGGGGGCCGCCGGGTGGCGGGGCCGGGCCGCGATGGCGGCGTGACTGGTCGCGGCCAAGAGGCGGGCGCCCCGCGGCATGCAGGCGACTTGGCTGGAGCCGGTTGCGGAAGCGGACGCGTTCCACAAGGCGTCGGCGCTGGCGGCCCGCAGGCTCGAGCGGGTGGAATGCTTCCACCTTTGCGAGTGCGAGGACGTCGACACCGAGTACGAGAGCTGCGCCGAGCACGGGGGCCATCCCCCCCTCCACGCGGGCATGTCCTGGGTGGATGCCCTCGAGCGCTCGTGGCTTCGCAGCGACGGAGGGCAGCTGGACGTGCCGCAGGCCGAGGGCGGCTTCGGCGCGGAGATGGCGACCCTGGAGGGCGACGTTTTCGTGAAGCACGCCGACGTGCTGCAGATCGGGGAGTCTGTGGAGCCCCTTGGCGGTGGCGTGCAGACGGTCGAGCTGCAGGTCGAGGCGGCCGTCAGGGGCGAGGGGTCGCCGTCGGCAGGCGGCGCGGCGCCCAGCTCTGCCGGCCCCAGCGGCGGCGGCGGCGGCGAGCCCGCGGCCAGCAGAGGGCCTGCGCCCGCGGCGCCCGCGGCGGGCCGCGCGGGCGGGAGTATGTCCGCACTTGCCGGTTGCGGACACACTCCCGTGCAGGCCCTGGGCGCCCTCGGAGCCGGCGCTGGCTCTGGCGCGGCTGGGGCGCGCGGCGCCCTTCTCGCCGCGTACGGCCTCGACGAGGACGAGCTCGCCACCAGGGCCGAGGAGGTGTCGCCGTGCTCGACGTGGTGCCTGCAGCGGTCGCGCTGGGCTGACGCCGACGACACTACCGACGGCGAGGCTGTTGAGGTCGACGGAGGCTCGGAGACCAAGGGCTCCCGCTTCCAGGAGAGCGTCTGGGACAAGGTCCTCCTGGAGAACCAGGCCGCGTTCTTGAGGGCGAACGAGGCGGTGGCTGCCCGCGTCGCCGCGGCGCGCCTCTTGGAGGACGTGCTCATCGAGGTGCCCGCGGAAGGTGCGGAGCCAGGGGCGGCGCCAGAGGTGGCTGGCAAGCGTTGCAGGAAGCGCAAGCAGAAGAGGGCCGCGAATCTGGCGGTGCAGGGGACCATGACCGTCTCCCTCAGCGCCCTCACGGCGGCACCCGCGCAGGCGTCGGACGGGGCCCTCGACGGCGGCGGTTGTCCCGGAGCGGGCGGCACCCAGACCAGCCGCCACGTGCTCGTCGCTGGATGCCCATGCCGAGGCTGCCCGCGCGAGTGGCTGGCGTGCGGATGGCGGTGCCCCGAGTCCGTCGGCGTGTGCATCGAGAAGGGCATCGTCGGCCGCGCCAGCACCGAGGACGGAGTCTTCGCCGAGGACGTCTTGGGGGTGCGGCCGCCGAAGGCCCTCAAGTTTGCGGAGGGAGGCGGCGGCGGCGGCGGCGGCAAGCGGTCTGCTGACACCCCAGACGGCCCGCGCTGCGCGGTCGGCGTCTGGCAGGCCCAGGGCCGCTTCCCGGGCAGCAGGCGCCATGTTGTCGGCACCATCATCAGGGACGAGTTGGAGTCGTTTCGTGCGATTGCTGAGCGCGTATTCCCGCTCCTGGCAGATGCTGTGGCCGTCGGCGACGAGGACGCGATGCTGTCCCTCCTCCGCGAGGCTGGCCTCGGCTTCTCGTCACGGCCTCTTGATGTGCGTCACGCAGTCGGGGTGCTGGCCTCCATGGAGAGCTTCCTCGCCGTGGGGGACTGCGACCAGGGCGCGAAAGCTCAGAAGGGTAAGCCAGTAGCGGCAACGGGGTGCGGTCGGGAGCGCTGCGGCGGCCACCCGACGGCCCTAGGCCGTGAAGGTGCTTGGAAGAAGGATCAGGTGGCGTGCCGTGAGCCTTGGCGCAGTGAGTGAGTTGCTAGCGGTTCCGACTTCACGTGTGTACAGTCGCGGGCTCTGTATCAGCGTGTTGTTCGTGTGAGTCGCTAGTGGTTAGAGGGGCTCGGCTTTGTCATGCGTTCGGCAGCCGACCCCTGGTGGCCGCGGTGGAGGCCCAGAGCGGCCCCGCGGGGAGAGGAGGCCCTAGGCGGCCCCTCTCGGGAGGGCGTGTCTCGGGTGGCGCCGGAGGCCCCTGGAGGCCCCTCGGTCCTTTTCTTTTGCCTTTAAGGCCCCGACAATACAATACAACAGGAGGAGGCGGAGAAGCAGGATAAGCAGGGGGCAGGAGGGGAGATGATGATGATGCTGCTGCTGCTGCTGCTGATAATGATTAGGATGATGGTGATGATGACGATGACGACGATGACGGCCTTGATGGCGATGATGCTGATGATGCTGATGATGGTGGTTATGATGCTGCGGACGATGACGATGACGATGGCGGTTATGGTGATTCTCCCTAGCGCCCTAGCGCAATAGTGACAACGAACAATGACCAGTCGATGACCAGGTGAGCCTACAGTCTGTCACGGTCATAATCAGCAACCGAATTAGATAGTGTGCGAGTTGCTGCCAATGCAGAAAGGCAGAGGGGAGAGGCAAATTCAGCAGCTAAGCCAGGGACCACACGCGAGGCAATCTTCACAGCCCCTGCGGCCGAAGACGGATCGGGGCGGGGCGGCGGTCTTAGTGCATCATCGGAAACCTGCGGCGCGCAGACAAACAGAACAACGACTGGTGGCTCAACAAGGCCCCGCGAGCGCCATGTCGCCAGCACCTGTGTCAGGCAACCCGCAGTCGCCAAAAGACATAAACAAACAGCGGCTGTTTAACAGCCACAAAAGTGTGCTGACCTAGTTTGGCTTCACGACAGAGAAAGCGGATGAGGCCTTCGGGGAACCCACCGTGGAGGCACAAGTGGCGGCGCCAAGGGGCAGCTGTGCAGAGAGGGCGAGAGAGCAGGCCGGTGCAAGGACACACATCAAGACATTGAAGGCAGAAAGCAGAGCCTGAGAGTGACGCTCCCGCGCCACAAGATCGGGCTGTCAGGGACCGAGCCAGGGCAGACCCACCCAAACGACGCAACGCGCATCTTCCTGCTCCTCCTCCTCCTACTCCTGTTCGGCAACCCCGAGTGCCCACCGACTCACCACACGGTGCGGTCGCCACACCGTTTGGGGGCCTCCTCGTCCTCCTCTTTCCCCCCCTCCTCCCCAGATTCCCTTCTCCTCCCTCTCCCCGCTACTCCTCTGCCTCCCCCACTTCCATTCCCCTCTTCCTTTGGCCCACCCTCCTGGGGCCTCTCCTGGGCGCACTCTGACCAGGACTTCGAGGCGCGGCCAGCACTGACAACAAGGGAGGGGTATCGGTGTCGGTATATCTGTTCCTCTTCTGCCCTCTGGCAACATGGTTTCGAGGTCATACCAGGCTCCCATGAATTACAGTCGGCCTTGATTGGACAGGACACGCGAGAGGGCACAAGACCCTTCCGAAGGCCACATCGCCATTGGAGTGTAAGAAGGCACGTGTCGCGAGGCACAGGACACAAAGGTACCGTTGAGCTGGCAGTGTCGACCTTCTAATACAGGCCGGCTGTACTGAATCCCCCTTATCCTCCTGATCTTCCTCCTCCCCGTGTGTCGTCAGCACGGTGCTGCGCAGAGAAGGCTCCTCGCGGCGTCGAGGAGGTACTCCTCCGACCGTGCCGCGTCGAGCGACCTGGGGTGGAACACCTGCGTGCGGGGGGCAGGGCTCAGGGGCCTCAGGGGAGGACTCAAGGGAGGAGAAGAAGGAGGGCACGAGGCAAAGGGGGAGAATGAGGGATATGAGGAAAGGGGGTGAGGTCCAGATGGGTGCTGCTCATCTCGCACCTCGGGGAATTCGCACCGAGCCAGTGCGAGGAGAGCCCCGTATCAGCACCGCAACCTGGCAAGTGTCAGGGACCAGCTCCCAGGACTCCATCGTGAGAACGATGGCCACTGCGCTCGACCACGGGGCCACTGAGCCAGATGAGCCTGGTCAAGGCGCCTACGGGCGGCCACTGGGCGAGAACCTGGAAATTGCGCCAGCCCTCCGGGCATGAGTGGTTTAGAGAGTTTCCACTTCCATAGTCCATATTCCCCTTCGGGGAGTGGTTGATCACTGCTCCCTATCAACAAACACCCCCTCCCCCAGGCGACCGGCAACCAACCCGCACCAATGAACCCCCCCAACATCCCCCCGCACCATGAACCGCACCAAAATGTACTTTGCCTCCAAAACTGGCACATGCGCGGGCGCCCCGCGACCACATTGCATGGTTTTTGACAGGGACTGCGGGAGTATCTGCATATCGCTTGCTGCGCGCAGGCCGACCATCCCTGTCAAAAACAATACTAATATGCACGTGGACTCCAAATCTGAAGCATGCGCAGGGCCCTCTTTTCTTTAATCTCTCATCTGTTTCACGACTCCTCAAGATGTCAAATTTTGCCCATGGGCGCCGGTGTTTTGCGCTCCCTGGACGACCCGCCCTTCTCACAAAATGCTTGGCACTTGGCTTCAGGGGGGAGCAAGATCTCGTGGGAGTGCTCTTGCAGGCAAATTGGGGCGTCCTGGAGGCCTGTTGGGCCGTCAGCATGCCATCTGGTGCGTGCTGAGCGCCTCTGTTAGCGATTCGGGGTGTTCTTGGATCGTCACAAGGGGGCCTCTACAGGCTCTCTTGGCAGGTCTGGGGGCAGTCTTGGACGGCTCTCGGGCCGTTGGGGAAAAGGTCCCAGAAGCCTGGAGCCCCCATGGAGAGTCGAGGCAGCCGGCTGGGACCCGCCGTCCCTCCCCCGCCCCCTCCGCGACAGGGGCGAACGACGAACATGTCCATATCAGTGTCCTCGCGGTCAGGCTACCGAGGCGCGGCCCCGCGGATGCGCGATCCCATGGATGCGCTCTGTGCGGGCCATCTGCGCGAAGCCGCCTAAGATGCATGGAATCAAATCCGAGGACAGGACCGGACGAACGTGGGAGCGAGAAAAAGGCTCATAGCTGGTTTCCCCGGCGCTTCCAGCGCCAATGGTGGCCACGCATCCGGGAAAGCGCCCGGCGGCGGGGCCGAAACCAGCTGCGGCTGGGGAAGGGGAGGAGGGAGGATGAGGAGGAAGATAAAAAGGATGAAGGGGAGGAGAAGGGAGTGGGGGGAGGAAGCGGCGCCACATGATCCCAAAGGTCTCTCCAGGAACATCGAGAGGGGAGGGCAGGATGACGAGGGAAGAGAATGCCAGGGAGAGGAGAGAGGACGAATCCGATGGTCATCGCATCGCTCTACAAAATTGGTCCCTGAGCCTGAATGGCATTCAAAAGGCAGCTTCGCACCGCATCCAGACCTCTGCAAGCACGAAAGCAGGAGGATGAGGAGGAGAAGGAGTGAGTAGGGTGTTTGCATGCCTTTCGGAATTTCAAGTGTCTTTCGGGCGTGCAGGAAGAATCTTGTAGTCTCTTGGGGACCGCTCGTGGTACTCTTGGGGGCCACTTGGGCGCATATTAGAAAAGGGGCCTCTTGGGAGCCTCTGATGGGGGCCTAAGAAGCATCTTTGGGGCCTCTTCGGAGCTCATGAAAGGGAGCCTCCGGGTGCTCTAGGAGCCACGTTGGCGTCGAGAGCGATCGGAGTGCCGCTCGGGGAGCGCTTGGGGGGCTTTCTGGGTGCGTCGTCGGGCTCTCTTGGGGCGTCGTGGGCGCCCCTTGGAGGGTTTGGGGCCGTCCCGGGGCCATCTTGGAGTCCTATCGAGTGTATTGGGCCCGTGCTAGGCCTCTCCTGGAGCTCTGCTGGGCGATTTTGGAAATAGCTGAAGGCTCCCAAGACCACATCAGAACCGAAAAGGCGAGAGAGCCACAAAAAGCAGAAAACATCATGTTTGCTTACTACTCTAAGCCCTCGGGGGCATCCTTGGGAAGCCCTCGGGGGCATCCTTGGGAAGCCTCGGGGCGACTTGAAACGCATCTCAAGACCTTCATTTCAAAGATTTTGGCTCCCCGTGTGCACCTTTGGGCTGTCGTGGGGCCACCGTAGGCGTTCCTGACCCGCCCTGGGGAGATCTTTGGGAACTCTTCTGCATGTTGCAACCTTCTGGGGCCGTTTCGGGCCGCCTTGGGCGTCTGGAGAGGCTGTAAGGAAACCGTACTTCGGATACTTCGACTGTGTGCCGGGAGGCCTGGCCAGGAACCCGGGAACCCTGCTGTACACACACGCACATATATATAGAGAGAGAGAGAGAGAGATAAACATGCATTTATATATATATATATATATATCCCCCCTCCCCCAGGGCCCGTCATCCTCCTCATCATCATCCCCATCGCATTTCTCCGCATCCTCGTCTGCATGATTACGAGGATCAGGATGCGGAGGAGGAGGATGATGCTGAAAATGAAGATGATGATGATGATGACGAGGAGGAGGAGGAGGAGGAGGAGGAGGAGGAGGGCGGGGATGATGATAAGGCGGAGGGGGCGGATAATGCGGAGGACGCGGATGATGATGAGGATGAGGATGAGGAGGATGAGGGGGATGATGATGATGACGATGACGATGATGATGATGATGATGGTGGTGATAATGATGATGATGATGCAGAGAATGGCAATCATGATGCTCACGGTGGTGGTCATGAACAACGTAAGACTGAGGAGGTGGATAATGCGGAGGGGGATGATGATGATGATGTGGATGCTGAGGATAAGGAGGAAGGAGGAGGAGACGGAGGAGGATGCGGTGGAGGATGTGGAGGATTATGCGGAGGAGGAGACTGAGGAGGAGCTTACTCGTTTATGGCGTCATTACCATTCGGCGAAGGGGCTTGTGTGTTTGATCTACGTTCTTGTGGCCACGTTTCGCCTGTACCCGTGGATAGTTTCTTGTCTCAATTATCTTGCTCCTCTTCCTCCTCCTGGTCCCTCTTCCTCGCGTCCCTCCTCCTCATCTCTCGTCCTCATCTCTCCTCCTCTCTCCTCCACCTGCTCTTCTTCCTGCCCCCCCTCTTACTATTCAGCCGACTCTTCTTCCTAGTCTCTTTTGCTCTGCCTGCTTAGTGTCTCTTGCCCCCCCCCCACTTGTTCTCCTCATTTTCTCCGCCGCTCAGCCCCGAATGATAAACGCTAGCGGGCGATTAACCTGCCCGGCCCTGTTTTGATTCGAACCAGATCAGCCTTCACAGCCGCGTACGAAAATCAGTTAATGGGCAATGCGGCTACCGCCCTCGTCGTCGTCCTCGCCATCGCCCTCGTCGTCGTCGCAACAGAAATCTTCGTCGATCGCCATCGTGGCCGACTGCCTCCACGATGGTTGGCTGATCACTTTGACTTCACGCGGTTGCTTCCCTAGATGAGGAGGAGCACTTGCAAGGGGGGCCAGTGCGGCGACATGACAATGATGATAACAAGGGGGCGGGGGCCGAGGGTGATGGGGATGATCAGCAGATGTATAAAGAGGTGGAGCGGGAGGAGGAGGAGGAGGAGGAGGAGAAGGAGGAGGAGGAGGAGGAGCAGGAGGAGGATGGGGGAGGAGGAGAGGGGGGAGGAGGAGGAGGGAGGAAGGAGTTTGAGGAGGAGGAGCAGGAGAGAGCGGAGGATGGGGGGGAGGAGGAGGATAAGGAAGAGGAAACGGGGGGGGGGAGGGGGCAGGAGGAGGGGGATAAGGAGGAGCATGCGCAGCCAAACCATGCTATTCACATGTGTTTTGTTTTTGTTGGTCAGGGAAGCCACGAAACCTTGCTATTTACAGTTTTTTTTGGGGTTTTCAGGTTTTCAGAAGATCCACGAGCTTGGACAGAGGGGGGGCGCGGGGGGTTGTGGAGCTTCTGACCCCCCCCCCCAAAAAAAAAACTCTGAATAGCATGGTTTCGTGGCTTCCCTGACCCCAAAAAAAACATGTGAATAGTAGCATGGTTTGGTGGCCACGCCCCATTCCGCAAGCCTTCCTGGCGAAGGAATAAGAGGGGGAGGAGGAGAAGGAGGAGGAGGAGGAGGGACAAAGAAAGAGGACTGAGAGTGAGAGAGAGAGAGAGTGAGAGAGAGAGAGAGAGGGAGAGAGACAGAAAACACAGCAATGGGGCCAGGGGGGGTGCTGGGGTGGGGCTGACCATCTATACATATATATATATATATATATACACACTAGAACCACGCGCGCGCTTCGCGCGCGCTTAGCTTCTAGCTAAGCTTCACGGTCGAACTCTGACGACCTCTATTTTGTGACCAATCCCTCTTGGGAACCTAAGAACTACGCCAACGGCTCAAATGACTTCCAACACCTCCTGAGGCCATTCCGCAGCGACCCAAGAATGGGCCAAGAAGTCGTCGTTGTCGTCGTATAGCTGTGTATGTTCGGATCCGCAAAAAAAACCTTTCCGGACCCATTTGGGAGACCTCTTGGAGGCCGTCCTATCCGTTTTGAACCATCTTGGGGCCTCGTTTGGGCCTCTTGGGGATCTCTTGGGGACCTCTTGGGTCCTCTTGAAGACTTTTGGGGCCTCTTGAGAGGTTCGTTGGGCGGCCGGCTGCTACTTTCGAGTCGGAATTCCCCTCTTGGACCCCTCCTGGAGCCGTCTTAGTCGGCCCTTGGGCCGTCTTGGCGCCCTTTTGGCTATCTTGGGGGCCTCTTGGGAGCGTCTTCGGTTCGCTGGGGGAAGTCTTGAGGGCCTCTTGGACCGTCTCCAAAGCCGTGGCAGTCCCAAAATCGTACATGTATCGCCTACAGGAATGTAACGAATTTGGTCTCTAAGGATCCTCTTGGGAGTGCTCTTGGAGGCCTTTTGGGGCGTCTCGGAGCCTTCTTGGACCTTCTTGGGGCCATCTTAGGCAGTCTTGAGCGACTCGGGGCCTTCTTGGGCCTTCTTGGGGCCCGTTTTGGGGCAAACTTGGGCAGTCTTTGGCAGCCCTTGGGCCGTCTTGGCCCTCTCGTGGGCTGTCTTGAGGGCCTCTTGGGAATGTCTTAGGCTCTCTTGGGCAAGTCTGGGGAACCTCTTGGGCCGTCTTCAAAGCCGTGAAGGCCGACAAGTGGCATATGAAAAACACGTACGTTTTCCGGTATGACTTCAACGATTGTGGCTTCTTGGGGCCGTCTTCGGCGCCGTCTTGGGGCCAATTTTTTCGTCTCAGGCAGCCCTTGGACCGTCTTGGCGCCCTCTTGGGAACGTCTTGGGCTGTCTTGAGGAAATCTTTAGATCCTCTTGGACCATCGTGAAAGCCGCGAACGCTGAAAAGTCGTACGTGCTTAAATGTACGTTCCCCCACAGGAATTTACCGATTTGGGCCTCTTGGGCCCCTCTGGGGAGTGCTCTGGGAGTACTCCTGGGCCGCATTGGGCAGCTCGGGACCTTCTTGCGCCGTCTTGGGGGCCTCTTGGAACCCTCTTGGCTCGTTTGGCGCCCTCTTACCCTCTCCAGGCCGCCTCTGGGGAGCGAAACGGGGGGTATCAACGGGCTTCCCCTGATGGTTGCCAGGTGGGCTGGCCCAGGCTTGGGGGGGCGTATTGATTTAGATGATGTGTATATGGGGCTGTCCTAGACCGTCTTGGGGCGTTCTTGGGCGCCTTTTCGGGCCTTTTGGGGGCTCTTCTAAAAATATATATGTCTTGCGAACGAGATGGGGCCAATTTCGTCTCCTGGGGCTCTCTTGGAGGGCCTTTTGGAGACTTCTTGGGGCGTCTTGAGGGCCTCGTGGCCCTTCTGGAAGCCATCTTGTGCCGTATCGGAGCGCTCCTGAAGCCCTCTCGAGGCGACCGGGAAGTCTCTTGGGCCATCTTCCCGGGGAACGGCTGAGGAGCGTCCCGGGAAGCCCTCCTGGGCCGTCTTGGGGCTGTCTCAGCCGTCCTGGGGCGACCTTGGGCGCCTCTTGAGGCTTTTTGACCGCTCCGATGTCCAAGGGAGCTGATATCCTAAAAATATACGTTTTACAAAAGGAATGGGGCAATCTTGGTCTCTCGGGGCGGTCTTGGGGGGCCTCTTGGCGGCCTCTTCGGGCGGCTTGAGGGCCTCGTGGCCCTTCGGGAAACGATCCTCGGCGGCCTGGAAACGATCCTGGGGTTCTGTCGGCGCTGTTGGAGCCTTCTTGGGCGGACTGGAACGCGCGGGGGCCGCTGGAGGGGCGTCCCAAGAGGGGCCACTACCTATGTACAAAGGACAAAGGAGGTTCCGGCCCGGGGCCCGGGAACTCCCATATATGTATATACGTGTGTGTGTGTGTGTGTGTGTGTGTGTGTGTGTGTGTGTGTGTGTGAGCGTGCGTGCGTGCGTGCGTGCGTGCGTGCGTGCGTGCGTGCGTGCGTGCATGCGTGCGTGCGTGCGTGCGTGCGTGCGTGTATGTATATTCTGTGACCGTAGCCGCATTAATCCAGGGAGGTCAAAAGGCTTGCAAGGTGCTTTGAGGTTCTTGGGGGCTGTTTTGGCCTCTTGGGGAGCCTGGACCTGTTGGGGGCCTCAGTGGGGGTCCTTGGTGCCTCTCGGGGACAGTTTTGGGGCCCCCTTGGGCCGTCTTGGGTGCCTCTTGGGACGTTTTGGGGCCCTCTTGGGCCGTCGTGGGGGCCTCTTGAGTGTCTCTTGGGTCGTCTTGGGGCGTCTTGGGCCGTCTTGGAGCGTCGGGAAAGCGAGAAGCTGTTGATGCTGAACACGTACGTTGTACGAAAGGAAATCGCCGATCTGAGCCTCTTGGGGATCCCTTGAGAGGCCCCTTGGGGTGTCTTGGCGCGACAAGGGAGCCTCTGGGACCGTCTTGGAGCCAGAGCGGGCGTCTTGTAGCCCTCTTGAGGCCTTCAGGAGCCGTGTTTGGTCCTCCAGGCAAGCTCGAAATCCAACGCCCCCCAGCGGGACGCATGTCTAGCCGGAACAGCTTTCTATACACACATGGATATGTATGTGTATATGTATATATGTACGTATGTATATATAATTATGCACACATATATATATATATATATATATGCAAAACTAGTTACGCATGGTGTTCGTATACTTATGGGTACATATACAGGTACACACATACGTATAACCTTACATTCATACACACAAACATCCACACCACGCATACTTACACGCCCGCATACATACATACATACATACATACATACATGCAATGCATGTAAACATACATGCATGTATACATACATACACGCTGCACACATACGTGCGTACATCAATCCACATACATACATGCATGCATACATACATTCGTGCATCCGGACACACATAAATACATCACACATACATACATACATACATACAAACATACATACATACATACATACATACATACACACATGCATGCATATACATATATACATCCTTCGCCAGACAACGCTCTCCCAGGACCGCATATTTGTTCAGTGTAAGGCGGAGATATGGCTGCAGGTACTGGTGCCCGAAATGGTTGATCGAACAGGCACAGGATGCGCCAGTAGGACGTAAAGACACCGAAGCTCCAGGTGGATTTAAACAAGAAGCGAGAGGAGGGGCGGGGAGGAGGGAACGACTTGAGCATAAATATGGCGCCGTGCGGCGGTGGCGAGAGCTGGACCGATACCAGGATGCCCGTTCGCAGAACCACAATCCTTCGCCAGACAACGCTCTCCCAGGAATGCATGTTTGTTTTGCGTGAGGCGCAAATCTGGCTGCAGGTACCGATGCCCGAAAGGCTGATAGAACAGGCACCGGATTCGCCAGCAGGACGTAAAGACACAGAGGCTCCATCAACACGCATAGTTTGACTCCAGCCAGGGAAAGCTAAGACTAAGGATGGATAAAGGACCACATGTTCTCCAGGCTCGAATTAGCAACTGAATTGAAAACGCAGCGGCGGCATGCAGGGCGAACTTACTGGGGCATGCGGCGGCGCTGCCAGTCATCTTCGATCCTGCTAACACTTGGCGGCGGCAGCCCGCTCGAGAGCAGAACCCCATCTTTCCAGAACAAATGCGGCGGAACCGATCGAGCCCGGCGACCCGCCATCCCTGGATGCGGGTCCGTTTTCGATGCTCGGCCCCGTATTGGCCATAATCAAGGATGACCTTCGTGCTGCACAAACTGTCACGCAAGTTAACCATGGCTGGAACGGCCCAGAGAGCGGACCCAGCAGGGTTCTCGAGGAGACCTGCTACTCTGCGGCGCACGCAAGCTCTGATCACGGAGATGGTGAACAAGACTGTGGCGTTGCCGACTTGATGCGCTCGCGGTCGGCGGGGCGCGCCAAGGCGTCTGGATGACCCCAGATGCGCTCGGCGTCGCGGAACGGGCCGCCCGGGCGGCCCGCCTGCCCGCGCCGAGCGGCGCTCCAGGAAGAGCACGGCGCGCCATGTCGTAGTCCGTCGATCAGCCCCTACCTGACACAGCTGAGCAGTACCTCCTGGGCCAGTCTGAGGAGTGAGGTCCTGGAGATGGCAGTCGCACACCTCGACCCTGACGGCGGCGCCGCCGAGCGCCTGCAAGCACCCTGCGATCCGCTCGGCGCCGGCGAAGAGCTCCAGGAAGGGCCCGCCGCCCTGGCGCTCGCGCCTCGCCTGGGCCAACTCGGCCGCCATGCGCTGCTTCGGCACCCCGGCCGCGTCGCGGCCAGTGGCGGCACCGGCGGCGGCCGATCCCCGAGGAAGAACGCCTGCAGATCCGCCTCGACCCTCTGGGCAAAGGCGAGCTTCTCCGCTGGGGGCCGGGCGGGCCCCCTCAGCGCCGGCGCGGCCTTCTCGCGCCTCCGGACCGAGGCGTCGCTCCTCCAGCGCCCCCGCTTCTTGATCTCGGCGAGGGGTCGCCTGTGGCTCACCGCGTCGAAGGGCGCGCCTCCGCGCCGATGGGGGCGCAGCTGCGGGTGCAAAACGTGCGCCCCCGACGCGAGAGACGCGTCGTTAAGGCCCAGTAGAGCGACCGGCGCGCTGACCCCCCCCTTCGCGACAGGAGGTGCGTCGCGCTTTCGTCGCCCGCGCGCCGCCCGTGCGTCGGCCGCCGAAAAGGCCAGCCGTCCTCTCGAACGTGCGCGTCGCCCTCGCGAGGGGGCAATTTGGTGAGTGCGTCGCCAGCGCGGCGGACACCAGCGGGGCGGACCGCGCGCGCGTCGCCCACTCCACGGCCGCTGAAAAGGCCGGTCACTTTCGGGAAGAAGAAAGTCGCCCACGCTGCGGCCCTCTTGGCGAGACGAAGGCGGCCGCTGGGCTACCTCGGCAGATCAGCAGATCCCTCTGACATTACAAATGCAGCGATGCTGCTGAACGCGCCCTGGCGATGGGCCAGCAGGTCCCCGCGGCCGCCGCCGCAGCCGCCGCAACCGCCGCCAGCTCCAAAACTACCGCCGCCACGATCACCACAAACGGATGCGACCGCAACCACGTCCACCGCGACGATTACGACCAACACCATTCACCGCCATCACCACCACCACGACCATCACGCTTCTCGCGACCACCACAACGACCGACACCAGCACGATCACCGACGTGACCACCACCAGCCCGCCCACCACCAGCGGCGCGACCGCCGCCAGCGCGACCAAGGCGACGAACGCGACCACGACCATGATCACCAACATGACCATGACCATTACAGAAGCACCTGCTCACTCCGCCCTCCCCCCCCCATTCCCCTGCCGGGCCGCCTTTGCCGCCGCGCCCGCCTCGCGCCACTGCCCCCCCCCCTCCTTTTTCTCTTCGCTTTCTTCCTCTTCCACCGCCAGCGGCGGGGCCGTTCGCGGAAGGCGGGGGCGCCGCTCGGGGCGACGCGCCGCGGCCGTGGAAGGGGGGCCGAAGGAGAAAAAGAAAATGAAGAGGGACACGGGGTGGCAAGGGGAAAAAACACTGACGAGAGAGGATGGGGCAGGGGCAGACAGAGGGAGGCCGGTAGAAAGGAGGAGGAGAAGGGGAGGAGAGAGGGAGACGAGGCAGGAGAGAGGACGAAGGTGGAGGAATGACAAAAGAGGAGGGACGACGAGGAAGAAAAAGAAACATGACAGGGGCAAACACCGCCCTTCCCGGCGCAATGGAGGACGCAGCCGCCGCCACTTGTAAACAGCGCAAGCACGGCGGGCCGACGGCCGTTGCGCATTGCTGCTTGGGGAAATGCTTGGGGCGGGCAAAGTCGCGACTGCGTCGCGCGTGCGTCGCGCGCGCGCGCGCGTCGCGCGTGCGTCTCGCGTGCGTCGCGCGTGCGTCGCGCGCGCGCGGCGCGTGCGTCGCGCGTGCGTCGTGCGGGTCGATCGTGCGTCGCGCGATGGCAGGGGTGCTTCGCGCGCGGGTCGGGGCGCGTCGCGCGCGCGTCGCGCGTGCGTCGCGCGGGCGTCGCTCGGGCCATTCGCGCGTCGCGCGCAGGTCGCGCGCGAATCGCTCGAAGGGCGCCGTGGGCTCCTGACGGCGTGTGAACTGCACGGCCCGCTGGCGAAACAATCAAGGGATGCGCGCGGCAATCCTAAAAATAGCGAGACACGCACGTGAGAACTACGAACGCGAGGAGACCAATAGACGACGTGAAGATGCAGCGCGTCCGGACTATTCCATTTCAAGCGCACGCCCCGTCAGATTTTGAACGTCGGTCCGTCGCTGCAGCAATTTGGCGACGTCTTGGCCGCCGATGCATTTGGGGGGGGGGGGGGGAGTGAGGCGAGGGAAGGGCGGGCGGCAATGGGAACGGACGGGCGAGGAGGGGGCGCGCGGGGGCGGCGCAGCGGCGGCGGGAGCGTTGGAAGGCGATCGAAGGGGGGCGGCGAGAAGAAGTTCCAGGAGGGTGGAAGGACATCGGGGGGTGAGTAGGGAGGCGGACAGGACAGCAGCCTGACACAAAAGAACTGACTACAAATTTCGCAAACGGGACAGAACGCGCAGCGCGTTGGACGATGGGAAAAGGAAGGAAGAGGGGGGGGGCAGGAGGATTGGCGCGAAACGACATGGGGGCGCGGGGCGCGATGCGACGGGGCGAAGTGGCGCCGCGTCGCGCGACGCGACGTCACCCCCACCGTGGCGCGACACGCACAGCCCCCAATCAACGCGAGGCGTCTTCGTCCTCAGTAACGGTTGGCGCCCCCGGAAATGAGCACCAGCAAATCCTCTTGCGCCGGATTGGAAACAGAACGCGTTGGTGGACCGTCGAACCGGCGTCGCGACCGCCAAAATGGCTGCTGGTGCACCGGCGTCGGAAACCTATATATCGCCAGAGAAATTCCGAAGTCGCGCCACATGTCGCCCACGCGCTCTGGGAGGCCGGGATTCGGGACAGAGACGCAAACCAGGGCCGGCGCACGGGCGACGCTCGGGCGACGCACTGAACGAAACTTAAAGGGGGGGGGATCGCTTCACTGGGCCTTAACAAGGCGCGTTGTGCAGCACGGACGCGAGGTGCACGGCGTCGAACGACCAGAGGCACCCCTGCGGCGGCCGCTCCTTTCAGCGCGGCCAGGAAGAGCCACGGCCACTCGTAGCCCGGCCAGTCCAGGATCACGCTCTCGTCGAACTCGCCGGTCTCGTTGCGACGCTCGCTCGAGCTCGCGCGCGCCCGGCGCCGGAGCCTAGCGGGGCGACCCCCCGGTCCCCGGGAAGGGCGGCGCAAGAGACACCGGCGAGAGCCCGAAGAGGTCCCCGGGCCGGAGGTACCCCATGAAGGCGACCAGCACGACCACGGCCTCCTCGAAGTGCGCCACATCAGGCCACCGAGGATCCCCATCGGCCCGGCGAACGGCGACGGGGCGCGGCTGTGGACGGGAAGCAGCGTGCGCCACCCCTGCACCGCCCGCCAGGCCCGCGGCAGCTGCCTCTGCGCGCGGAGCTCGGGCCACAGGTGCTGCAGCGTCGCCGGGAACTTGGGCCCGTTGGCGGAGTGGCCCTTCTGGTTGAGCACGTCGAACTTCATGGTCGCGGCCTCGTCGAGGGAGCGCTGCCCCAGCTTCTCGCCCCGGCAATCCACGTACTCCGCGAACCAGCCCAGGCGGCGCAGGCAATCCTCCAGGGTCGAAAGCTGCGCGGGCGAAAACTCCAGCGCGCTCCGCTGAAGGAGCTGGGCAATGGGCGCGGCCAAGGCGAAGCTCTCGGCACCCCTCCTCGCCCGCTTCTTGCTCTGCGCCACATGCTGCCTCGAAGCGAGGAGGCTCGCTCGGCTGCCTCGCTGCCAGATCTTTTCGGCCCCTTCGAAGCCGCGGGCCCCCTCTGGGCCGAGGGGCGCCGAGCCCCCGGGCGAGAAGGAGCAGCCGCCACCACCGCCAACTCCGTCGTCGGAGTCCGGGCCGAGGGCGTGGAGGGCAGGCAGCTCGAGCTCTCGCCGCAGCGACTCACCCCCTGCCCCAGCTTTCTGCTCGAGCAGGCCCAGGTAGGCCCCGGCCAACCGCTCGAAGTCGATGCGACTCGGTGCCCGCCGCCCTCTCGATGGAGCATCCACTGGGTTCAGCTCGCTCGGCGCCCAGAGCGCGTGCAAGCGGCAACCGCTGAAGAGCGAGAGGGCCGCGACCTCCCTGCAGCTGGGGAGGGGGCGCCGGGGCCGCGCGCGGCCCTTCGCCAGCGACAAAGCTAAAGCCAAATTGCCCACGAGGAAGAGGGCGCGCCGACAATGGTGAGACTGAGAACGAAAGAAGTGTCGAACGGCCATGACCAACGCTCTGCCCTCCATCCTCATGATCCCCCCTCAGGGGCCCACGCGCCAGCGACCCAGAGTGCGCGGCTTCCACGGGGGCGTAAGCGACCGCTGTTGCAGGCGCCTCGTCGAGCATAGCGCCCTCCCAGGGCCCCGCGTCCGTGGCCGACCGCAACGAGGGGTTGAGACGCACGTCGTCGAGGCCGAGATCGAGGACATCGCGGCGCTAGGCGTGCTCTCTGGCATGGATGGCCCCTCTGCCCGAAACCTCCACCTCTCACCGCATCGCCCCACGAGCGCGGCGTCGGAAACGTCCCACCGTGCGCAGCACGCGCCGATACCCTCTGTCGAAGCGTCGCCCACGTGCACCAGCTCACTCCAGGGCGCGCGCGCGCGACAGCATGGGCGACATATCACGGATCCAGCGCAGCTCCCGGCAGACGGCGGGCCACAGACGAGTCGCGGCATTCAGGGCCTCGCGACGCAAGAGACTCGCCCAGGTGAAGTGACCGATCAGCTTGCGGATCTCCCCGCCGCTCGCCTTCCCGGGCCCCAGGGCAAAATCGATGGCCAACCTAAGCTTCCAAATCCTCTGAGAACTGACTCCGATGACGCCCCTGTCCCCCTCGAACGAGAGCCCGGTGAACTCGCGGGACGCCGACCCAGGGGATGCGTCGTGACAGCCTAGCCCGAGACTCTGTAGGATTTCCCGAGCCTCCGAAACCCGAGACGCGGCAACATCAGGGTCCAAGGAGGCTGCAGCGAAACTGTCTACGTTCACTGCGTGCTTGACAAAACTGCTGGAGAAAACTCGAGTGGGACCCCGATCCGAAAGCTCGCCCTCGCTGCCTAGGCCTATCGAGCGCATTCCAGCGGCGACGGCAGCCTGAAAAAAAAAAAAAAAAAAAAAAAAAAAAAAAAAAAAAAAAAAAAAAAAAAAAAAAAAAAAAAAAAAAAAAAAAAAAAAAAAAAAAAAAAAACCGAGACCACCCCGTGGGCAGGGCGCGGAGCCGAGGAGAGCAAGAAGGCCCCAGGCGAACGAGCTCCTCAGGACAACCCAGGGATCGAGTCGGTTTTGACCGCGGGCAAAATGAAAAAGTCACACATCCCAGGCCCCAGGGCAAGTCTGTGAAAGGCGGCCTGGACGTCGCGCAGCGATATATATATATATATATATATATATTATATATATATATATATATATATATGTGCGAGGTGGCCGGCGCCCTTCGACTTCGATGCGCCCCCGAGATGCACTCGTGGACAACGCGGCTTTTGCCGGGGACCGAACATGTGAATTTGCAGCAGGGGTGTCTAACATCATGCGAAGAGAGGAATCTTCTTTTCTCTTCACGAAGAAAAGCCCTACGGTGACAGGGCAAGCGGCAGCGAAGTCCACAATGCCTTTCGCAAGGAGGTCTCCGAGAAACTCACCATGCACCTTGCGTCTCTACGCATGCGCCGGGTCGGCGTAGACGGGGGGGAGGAGAAATCCACGACGGAGGCGGCCCCGCAGTCGGCCTCGCGGAGCAGCCGAGATCTCCACTCCGTCCACGCGTGGAGCTTCCGGCCGCGAAGCACAACGGACAGGTCCGCCGGCTCAGAAGATGCTGGGGGCAGCGAGACAACGCCCGCTCGGTGCGGAAATGGAAGGCCCGCAGCGTCGGCTTCGAGGGCATAGCCGGCGCGGGCGCCGCAGAGCTCCCGGAAGGCCCCCGCGGGGTCGCCCATGTCGAGCGGAGGCTTTCCGACTGCCCAGTAGGCAGTCTTCTTTCGCTCGAGACAGCCGAGCTGACCGGCAGACAGGCGAGCTCCTGTTGACCTGCCCCCGCCGCCAGGATGACCAAACAGCTCATGAAGTGCAGAGAGCCCCCGATTACACCAGGACTGCCAATACTGTTTGGCCTCTGTGCGTCTTCTCACCGCGCGGCAGGCCGAGCTCCGGGGCCCGCGCGGGGGAAGACAGAGGGGGGGGGCAAGGGAGAAGCTGCTCGCGGGGCGGACTCTCCAAAATATCACTGCCTGACATCAGGCCCGGCACGAGACAAACTCGGGCTCCGCGCCAGAGAGGGCACTGGGCGGCCGAGAAGGAGGGCGGCGGCCTGGCCAATGCCGACGCCTGCGCTCGCTGGACTAATCCTTCTCGCCCTTAAGGGCCTTCCGCTCCTCATGGGCTTTCCTGCGCTTCTTCATGGCCTGGTGCTCGTTCGAGAGATCCTTGCCAACCCAAGTCTCCAGCTCGGTCCCAACACAGAGCATGCCGCGAGTGACCGAGAGCCCGAGGTAGAGGTGGGTTCTGTCGAAGGGGTCGGCAACGACGCCCTTCTTGCCGGGGTTATTGGGGCCCCGGTTGGTGAACTTCTCCCTGTGCTTCAGCTCGATCAGGTGGGCTCGGCGGCAGGCGTGCTCCGCCCGCGCCAGCTGCGGCGGGTCGAGCTGGTTGTACACAGCTGCGAAGTACAGCAACTTCATGACCACGGCGTGCTCGCCGACGCCAACGTCAGACACCTGCAGCTTCCGGCAACGAGGATGCGCGCGTGGCGCTGCTCGGGGATCTGGAAGTGCTCTGCGATTTAGTTAGGAGCCAGAAAAACAAACAAACACGCACAGAGGAATTTCGCACAAAGGGTTTCGGCACCACCAACGGTGCAATGCATGTGCACACATGCCACTGGATCCCCAACGATCCGCACCAGGATTGATGCACGGCCGTGCTCTAGGATGCAGCATGGCGTGGCAAGGCTGTCGGCGGCGACGAGATCCCATGACCCGCTGCCGACGAACATTCCACGGTGGTTTGGCACGGCCAAGCCGCCGCGCAACGTCAGTTTGTTCATCCGTTGGCAGCAGCGCGCGTCGCGGCTGCAGAACGCAGTGGCGCGCGCGGGCACGCAGGGCCTGCGACGTGGCTGGCCAGCTACCAGCGCGACTTCGGCAGAAGAGCCGAAACCCACGCGGGATCGTTTGGGGCGCGGTATCCGGCGCAGCTGCATCGCACTGCCAGGCGCCGCGGCCATGCGATTGCAGCGCCGCGCCCCGACCGCCCCTCGAGGCGGGAAAGCACGCTCTACACAAAGGAATCGCGCGTGCTCTTGCGGGGGCGGCGACAGCGATCGCACGCGGAGGAAATTATTTTGCGCGCCCCCCGCGCTGGCAGCGTAACCAGACCGAGCGCAAAGGAATTACACGAGACTTCGTGGCACACAAAGGAATTACAGCAACGCCCTTTGGGTTGCGCTCTTCGCGCGCAGCGACAGCTCCGAGCTGGAAAGGAAGGGGGGGCGGGGCGAGGCAAAGCAAGGGAAGGGGACAAAGAAGAGGAGGGCGAGAAAGAAGCGAAGGAAGCAACGGAAGGAAGCCAGGACGCGCGCAAGCGAAGCTAACGCCGCGCGCCGAGACAGCTGTTCGTTCGTTCGGTTGGCCGCGCGGCAGATGAATGGAAACATACTTGTTTGCTGCCTATCGGAGGGACTTCTTGGGAATGGGGCTCGCGCTCTCTTCTCGCCCCGCTTTTCCCGCGCCCCGTTGCGATCGCGCGACGATTTGTTCTGGCCCGCGGGCAGAGGACTGCCAATTGCTGGTGAGCGGCCTTTCCACCCGCCACGCGCCCCGAACGCGCGCGACCAGCCAAACGCACTTGTCACGCAAACCACCAGCTCCAAACACCGACGCCGCCCCGATCCCCGCATCCGTGCCAGGCACCCTCAACGACGCCCCCTTCCGGCGTAAAACCAATAAAACAATGTGCGTTAATGCGTTGTTTCCTGTTCTGAGAAATTGAGAACGAACAGAACCGCACGATGGCCGTTCAACGGCCAGTCCTCCCAGCTGGAATCCTGGGCGGCCTCCGCGGCGGCGCGGAACTCACGGCGCCGGACCCCGTAGGGCGTTCTCGAGATCGACAGCACTCGGGCGCCAGGTTCCCCCTGCCTGCCGCTCGCGCGACCGCCGCGGCCCAGAGCCGACAGCCGAGACATCGCGTCGCCCAGCCTGAACTTCAGCCCGCCGGACTCCGAGAAGACGTCCTTCACCAGAGTGTCCAACTCGGGGTTCCCGATCTTCTCCAGCCGCTCCTTCAGCCAGGCGTCGTCGTCCGCCTTGGAGCGGAGGGCCCGCCGGGCACGCCCCGCCAGCAGCCGCGTCTTCTCGACGTCGTCCCCGGCAACCGTCGACGGCAGCAGCTGAGGCGCGGCGCCCCCGAGAGAACCCCTGAACCGCCTCTCGTCGGCGCACCGCGCCCAGCGATCCTCTGTCACCCGCTCCACGTGGACCGACGTGCCGCCGACGAGGGCGAGGCCCTGGGCCCCGCAGGACACCCGCGGCTCCTCCGTCTCCGCGCCGAGGACGAAACCCTACGTCGAGTCGGCCACGAGCCAAACCCCAGGCGCGGCCGACACCGCCGGCGGCAGCAGTCGGGACCGAAGGCCCTGCGAGGCCGCACCCGGCGACAGGGCGGGCTCGGCCGGCTCGGCCCCGTCGCCCACGGCGTCGAGGTTGGGCGGCGTAGCCGTGCCTCCGACGGCCCCCGCGTCGCCAACCTTGATATACTGCTTGCCACGCAGCCCCCTGGCAGGCACGATGGCCGCGGGGGACCCCATGGGCGAAGACTCGCTGACGCCCAGCCTGCTGACGTAGTCCTCGCCACGCTGCATCAGCTCGAGCACTCGCGAGGCAGGGATGTCCCCGTCCGTCGCACTCCCATCGTAGGTGAGGTAGGCGTCGTCCTCCGAGACGGCCGCAGGAAGCACACGTCCGACTGGCATGCCGAGGACATCCGAGAACGTGGAGCTGTCAAGGTACACCTCGCGATAGATCTCGAAATCTGGCGTCGCGATGACCCAGTGGACTCGACTCTGCGAGAGGCACCCGATCAACAACCGCTCATGATACAGGCCGTCGCCGCGGTAGCGAACCAGCACACGATCTCCCGGCCGAAGGGCGTCAAGCGCCGTTCGACAAAGCGGCATGGGCACGGATCCGCTCCTGCGCTGCACGACGAGCAGCGATCGGCAGGCTGCCCGCCTCCGCCGCAAGGTGCGGGGGCGCGCCCTCGGCGCCGCCTGGCGGCTCCCGAGCCTGCCTCCGCTCCAGGGCGAGGTAGACGTGGCACGCTCCCGCGCCGCACGCCGCGCCCAAAAGACCCGCGGCCGTCAGGGCCAGCAGGTCCACGGTCCTCGACTGGCCAGCCGGGCAGTCGCAGTTCCCGCACGTCACCGGCGGGCAGGTCAGCACTGGTGTGGCACAGTTGAGCTCGCGGCAGCGGCTCGGCGACGGACAGACCAAGGACGGGCAGGGCGGACAGGCCTCGCGCGTCTGCGACAGCACAACCGAGGCGGGCGGCAGGATATCGCGGGCGATCTAAAGGGTGCCTCTGAACTGATTGATCCACGAGCGAGTTGAGCTTGAATATGGCACCGTGCGACGGTGGCGGGAGAGCTGGACTGATATCAGCATGCCCGTTCGCAAAATGATCATGCATATGTGCGTACTCACATATATGCATACACACACGCATACATACATCTGACCTTCATACATACCGACCTACCTACCGACCTACCTACACACATATATACATACAGACATACACGCATCCATACATACATACATACATACACACATACATACACACATACATACATACATACATACATACATACATACATACATACATACATACATGCATACACACGTACACATCCATACATGCATCCATACAAACGCACTTATATACATCGGCATGCATAAATATATCCATACATACCTACAAACATACACATACACATACATACGTACATGCACGAACATAACGTACAACACACTTTATTACAATGCATTGCATGCAGACGTACATGCAACCATACAAAAATGCATATATGCGGACATGCAAGCATGCATGCAAACATGCATACATACATAACAACAGACATGCATACACATGCATACACATATAATATGTTATGCTCTGTCATTGCGCGGCCTCAGGTTCTCCGGAATCCCAGCTCGCAGTGAATTATCGAGAGTTGGGCGGCGGTTGCGGGAGGACGACGAAGAGGACGAGGGAAGCGGTTTGGAGGTAGAGAAAGGGGGAGCGAGTCCAAGACCATGACGGCGACGAGGACGAGGGCAGAACGGCAAGGAAGGGCAGAAGCAGACGGAGAAGCGGAGCCTCGGAAGACGAGAAGCAAAGAGGAGGACAGAGAGGAAGGGCCACCGTGCCCCCCGTCCGCGTGTGCACCTCCGGGTGGCCTGCGGCCCATCCTTCCGCCGTGCCTGGGATGTTGGTCGGAGACCTCTTGGATGTCTGTTGGGGCCTTTGGGGAAGCCTCTGGGCAAGCTCTTGGAGGCAATGTTGAAACCCTTTGGGGGCCGTTCTGGAGCCTCTTGGGGCCTCTCTTGGGTCTCTTGGGGACCTTTGGGGTCTTCTTGGGAGAACTCTTGGGGTCCTGCGGGCGGCCTCCCGGGTCCCTTCGGGCTCGATGCCTCGAAATGTAAGGACAGTGAGGAGGGACCGATGTGCGCCTCGTCCGCGTGTGCTTCTCCTGGTGGCCTGCTGTCCATCCTGCCACCGTGCCTGCCTTGTTGGTGTGAGACCTCTTGATTGCCTGCTCGAGCCTCTGGGGAAGTCGCTGGGCAGCCTCTTGGAGGCAGTGATGGAGCCTGTTGGGGCGCCTTTCGAGGCCTATTTTGTGCCTCTTGGGGGGAGTCTTTTGGGACCTGCTTGGCGGTCTTCGGGTTCCTCTTGGGGCGGA
>CAUYUJ010005201.1:0-17500 GCA_963575745.1 Prorocentrum cordatum
ACCACCACCCTGCACCACCACCACCACCGCCACCACCACGAGCAGCAGCAGCAGCAGCAGCAGCAGCAGCAGCAGCAGCAGCAGCAGCAGCACAACCACCACCACGACGACCACCAGCAGCAGCAGCAGCAGCACCGCAACCACCACGATGACACCCTGCACCACCACCGCCACCACCGCGACTACGGACGGCAGCCCCTGCACAGCAGCAGCAGCAGCAGCAGCAGCAGCAGCAGCAGCAGCAGCGGCAGCGGCAGCAACGGCAGCAGCAGGCACCGCGGCAGCGGCCAGGACGACAGCAGCCAGCAGGGCCCCCCGCCACCCCAGACGGCCATTCCAGCCGTCTGGCCGCCAGCCCTCCAGCCCCTTCCGAGGGAGGGGGCTGGCGTCAGCTGCAGCCCGTGCCCCCCAGGGGAAGAGCCCCATTCCCACGGTAGGACTCCCCTGGGGCCAGTTCCCCATCGGGGTTCGCGCGGCTCCGCTGCGGTCCCCGGTGGCGCCCTGGCTTGTGCAGCAAGCCCACAGGAGCAACGCGACAACATGTTCGACCACAAGAGGCGGCACGACTCCCAACAGTGGCGCCGCGAGCAGCAGCACAACGACGACGACAAGCAGCAACATCAGCAGCAACACCACCACGACAACCATCACCAGCGGCAGCGTCGCCACCGGGACCAGCTGCAGCGGCACCACCACGACGACCAGCAGCAGCAGCAGCAGCACCACACACACACACCACCACCACCGCCACCACGACCAGCAGCAGCAGCAGCAGCAGCAGCAGCAGCCGCATCAGCAGCATGGCAACCACCACAACGACCAGCACCACAGCGACCAACACCAACGACCAGCAACACAGTATGCACCAAACGAGCAGCGCCACAGCACGCACCCAACGACCAGCACCACCACAGCACCACAACACGCAGCCAACGACTGCGGACGGCAGCCCCCTGGCAGCAGCAGCAGCAGCAGCAGCAGCAGCAGCAGCAGCAGCAGCAAAAGCAGCAAAAGCAGCAGCAAAAGCAGCAGAAGCGGCAGCCAGCAGGGCCCTCCGCCACCCCAGACGGCCATTCCAGCCGTCTGGCCGCCAGCCCTCCAGCCCCTTCCGAGGGAGGGGGCTGGCGTCAGCTGCAGCCCGTGCCCCCCAGGGGAAGAGCCCCATTCCCACGGTAGGACTCCCCTGGGGCCAGTTCCCCATCGGGGTTCGCGCGGCTCCGCTGCGGTCCCCGGTGGCGCCCCGGCTTGTGCAGCAAGCCCACAGGAGCAACGCGACAACATTTTCGACAACAAGAGCCGTGCGACTCCCAACAGTGGCGCCACAAGCAGCAGCACAACGACGACGACGACCGAGAGATGGTGCGGGCGGGGGTCGGCGAGGGCGCGCCGCTCGTGACCAGAGCGCACTTTCGCCACGGGCGCCGCGAGAGCAGGCAGCACCGCAGCGACCAGAGCGACAGCAGCCAGCACCCAACTGCGGCCACAGGCGGAGGAAAACTACGACGGCGACCAAGACAGCAACGAGCAGCACCACGACGGCGACCAGCAGCACCAGCAGCACCGCCACAGCCACGACGGCGCAAAACAACGGCAGCAGCACCACCGCCACGACAGCCACCAGCAGCACCACCGGCACCACGAGCACCACCCAGCGCTGCACTGACCCAGACTCCCGGATTGACTTGGAGATCTCAGGAAGAACATATTCTTGGAGGGACTCTGAAGTCTCAGGGGGAGGTTAAGGGAGGAGCGCGCGAGGGCAGGCAGTCCCGTGGCGACCAGAGCGACGGCAGCCAGCACACAGCCACGGCAGCAGGCGGCGGCTCCCAACGACCGCGCACACGACGAGAGCGACCACCACGACAGCGACCAGCAGCAACACCAACGCCACCGCCACGACAGCGCCCAACAGCAACACCACGACAGCGACCGGCAGTGCCGCCACCAGCACCAGCACCAGCAGTGACACTGGCAGCACCACCTGTACCACGACAGGAGCTGCGCACACCAGGGAGGGACCAGCGAGACGCGCTGTACGGCTACCGCGGACAGCGCGTGGGTGAGGCGAGCCACCCAGGGCCACCGCACAACGACGCTGCCCCAGCCACGCCGCCGCGCGGACGCTCGCAAGCGGACCTGCCCGAGCCAGCGGGCGAGGTTTCGGGCGAATCCGCGCCCCGGCCGGCGGAAGCCGAGACTCCCCCTCGAGAGCTCTTCGGTTCGCCAGGCCGGTCTCTGTCGCCGCTGCCTGCCGGACAGAGCCACTTCAGCGCCGTGTTCGGACAGGCGCCTGCGGCCGAATGGGACTTCTCTGGGCTGTTCGCGCCGCCGCGGGAGACAGCCGAACGCGCGGCGGCGGAGGAGCAGCAACAGCCGCAGCAACCACAGCGACCCCCAGGAGCCGGAGCAGCCAGAGGCCAGCGAGGTTTGCTACATGTGCCAGGAGCCGCTCGACGACTCGAGGGTGCAATGGCCCGACTGCGGCCACGTCCCGCACTGCTTCCACGCAGCCTGCCTGGCCCGGTTTCGCCCTCTCCGCCGCGGACTCGCACACCTGCGGAACTCGGGCGGCGATTCCAGCCGGGTAGAGGACGCAGCGTGCCCGCTCTGCAACCACAGGTGGGGCGACGGCCCGAACTCTGCCGCGCGGCTCGCGGAGCTGGCGGGCCACCTTGGGCGCGGCGGGGGGCTACCTTTCCGAGGGTGCCGCTGCCTGCCTTGCCGGGGAGGTGCAGGCGACCCGAGTTCCGACGAGGAGCGGGCCAACCGGTACCGAGGGGGGCCCCTCGTGCTGCCGGAGGGGCCGGCACCGCACGCGATCGCCATGTGCCCGCGCCACCCGGAGCGACCCTTGCGATGGCGGCACTCGCGCGGGCCAGATGGGGTGACGGGCAGCTGGGAATGCGCCGCCTGCGATGTCGCCCCGCTCGGTAGCGAGGTCCCGCCGCCGCTGGGCGAGAGGCCGCCGCAGTGCCCTTGCGGCCAGCCAGGGCAGGTCGAGTGGGTCGCCCGGGCCAGCGGGGACGCCGGAGGGCCTTGGAGGTGGCAGGGAGACTGGCTCTGCGAAAGCTGCGCCGCCACAGCGCTGCCAGAGCCAGAGGCCGCACAGCCGGAACGGCCGCCAGAGACAGGAGCAGGAGGCGGGAGCTCGGACCCACCAGCGGCGGACGGCCCACGAACCCAGTTCAGCGGCTGGTCGCCTCCACGACACGCTGCAGAGACCAGCCGCTACCTTAACTCCTGGATGTACGTGCCGCTCCTCCTGGGCGCCGCGGGCCATCTTGACGTGCAGGAAGCCGCCGCGTGGCGACAGCACCCTGCTGCAGCACACTGGTGGGAGAACGCCGCGGCGTTCCTCCGAGAGAGGCCGCGCGCCGACGTGTCCGCCTTCCGCGCGGCGGGCCCCCTGCTGCCGCAGGCCCTCGGAGACGGGCTGCACGGGGACCAACTGGGGCTGCCAGCGGTGGTAGGGCTCCTTGCCGACGACAGAGGATACGTGCAGCCGATCGCCCAGGACATCGTGATGCAGATCTTCGGGGGGGTGGACTTCATCCGCGCTGTGGAGGTGCAGGCTGACGCCTACAGGGCATGGCTTGCGCGCGGGCTGCCTCCAAGACCCGCCCCGGCAGCAGGGCCTGGAGCACCGGGCCCGCCAGACGCGCGCGGAAGAGGCGCCGAGGAGGAGCCGCAGGCGGAGGGAGAGGGAGGCGCCGCACCAGGCAGTGGAGGGAGAGGCGCAAGAGGAGGCAGAGGACGAAGAGGCGCTGGAGGAGGCAGAGGGGGCAGAGGCGCCCGAGGAGGCAGAGGGCGAGCAGGCGGCAGAGGAGACTTGAGCAGCGACGACGACGACGACGAGAGCAGCGAGGAAGCCAGAGCGACAGCGCCTCCGACAGCGCTGGCCCCGCGCCGCCTGCGCCAGCGCCGCCGCCTGCGCCAGCGCTGCCGCGCAGTGGCGGAGGCGGGCGACGAAACCGGCGCCCGGCGCAGTCTGCCTTCCCCGACGCCGCCTGGGCGCTTCTTGACGCAGTGGACTTGGAGGCCGAACTGCGCCGGCGGGTGCCGTGCATCCGGGCGCCGCCGGCTTTCCTCCGCGGCCGCCTTCGCCAACTCTACCACGCGGTCCTCGAGGAGGTCCTGCGCGCAGACGCCCTTCCTGGCGACGCCGACGGGCTGCCGAAGGTGAGGGCTTGGAAGCTCCTGGTCCTCATCTGGCGCATGCTGCTGCGACGGACCGCGAGCGCTGGAGCGCCAGGGCGGCGAGAGCTCGAAGCGCGACTGGAGCAGTTCGAGGACGGCTCCTGGGAAGCGCTGCTGGCCCCAAGCCTGCAAGGGCAGCGGCCTCCGGGAGGAGCGCGCGGCGCTGGCGACGCCGAGGCGAGGCGCCAGCGCCTCCTGGAAGACGCGGTGGCGCTGGTCAGAGCAGGGGGCCTCAGCAAGGCGCGGCAGCTGCTCGCCTCGCGCGGGCTGGCGCCGGGCACGGCGGAGACTTTGGCAGAACTGCGGGACCCCGCCCGGCGACCGCCGAGGCCCGCCGCCGACTTGCCGCCTGCCGCCCGAGCCTTCCAGCCGGCTCGGCCCGTCGAGCTCGACCGCCGCATCTGGACCGACTGCGTCCGCTCCGCCCCGAAAGGGTCTTCCAGCTCGCTGAGCGGAGCCAGCTTTGAATTGCTCAAGCTGGCCTTGGACGAAGACGAGACGCTCGAGCTGCAAGCTGCCGTGGCGGAGCGCTACGCGCGGGCCGAGATCCCAGCGAGCGTTGCCCGCGCCCTGGGCACAGGCCGCATGGCGGCGCTGCTGAAGGACAACGGCCGCGCGCGAGGCATTGTTGCAGGCGACGCCTTCCGCCGGCTCGTGGGCAAGGCCCTCTCCCGGCAGTATGGGTCCGAGATGGACGACGCCTGCGCGCCGTTCCAGTGCGCGCTTTCGACGAGAGCGGGCACAGACAGCCCCGCCCACTTCCTCCGAGCGGCCACGGACTCCGACCCCGCGGCGACCATCGTCAGCATCGACGGCATTGGAGCCTTCGACCACGTGCGCCGCGACCGCATGATCGAGAAGCTCCTCTCGCTGCCGGAGGCTTCCGCCATGGTCCCATTCGTCCTGCTCTCCTACGGCCAGCCGTCGACGTGCCTCTGGACAGACGATGCAGGAGTCGCGCACGAGGTGAGGCAGGGAGAAGGCGGAGAGCAAGGCGACCCGCTCGTGCCGGCACTGTACTCCCTGGCTCAGCATGGCGCCCTGGAGACAGCCCGCGCGCAGCTTCAGCCGGGCGAGACGCTGATCGCCTACTTGGACGACGTCTACATTGTCTGCAGACCAGAGCGCGCCACAGAGGCTTTCCGCGTGGTTACCGCTGCCATGCGCGAGTGGGCAGGGATCGAGGCGAACCTCGGCAAGCGCCGCATGTGGAACCGGGGCGGCTTCGAACCGGCAGGGCATTTGTCGTTGGGGACAGACGTGTGGGTTGGCGGCGCCGGCACGCCTGAGGAGCACCGCGGCCTCAAGGTACTTGGCACGCCCCTGGGCACCGCGGCTTTCGCGGCCTGGCTGACGCAGCAGAGGACGGACGAGGAGCGCAGCTTCCTACAAGAACCCCCCAACCTGCCAGACCTTCAGTGCGCTTGGGCGCTCCTCCTGTACTGCGCGGTGCCGAGGTGCAACCACGTCCTGCGCACGCTGCCTCCGACGCTGTCGCGGTCCTACGCCGAGGCCCACGACCGCGGGCTGCAGGAGGCGCTGCACGACCTCCTCGACCTCGACCCCGCGCCAGCTGAAGCAGAGAGGCTCTCCCGAGTGAGCTCTCTGCCGCTCGGACTCGGAGGCCTTGGACTCAGGTCAGCCGCGCGCACGGCCGAGTGCGCGTACTGGGCGTCTTGGGCGGGCGCGCTCCCCATGTTGCGACAAAGAAACCCTACAGCAGCAACGGAGCTCACCGCCACCCTCCTCGCCGGAACAGGCGCCGCAGCCTCGTGCCTCCAGGAAGCTGAGCGCGCGAGGGCTGCCGCCGCCCGCGACGGCTTTGCGACGTGCCCAACTTGGCAGGAGGTCTGGGACGGCGCGCGCCCTGAACAGACAGAGCCAGAGCCGGGCGAGTGGAAGCACGGATGGCAGTACCACGCCTCCGCAGCCCGAGAGCGGCGCTACAGGGGGGAGGTCGTTCTCCCGAGCCTCACAGACGACCGGCAGTGGATGCTCGACTCGCAGGGAGGCCGCTGCGGCGGACGGCACCTGGCCCTGATCCCCTCGACGCCAGAAAGCACGTTCACGCCTGAGCGCTTCCGGGCACTGCTCCAGAGACGGCTCCGCTTGCCGCTGGACGCCACGGCAAGCAGGTGCAACGGGCGCTCCTGCCAGGCCCACTTGGACGAGAGGCGACCACAGAGCAGCTTGCCCCCGCAGCGGACGCCTGCTGAAGCGCGGCGCTCCCATCGAGCGGATGTGGGCCCGGGTGTGCCGGGAGGCAGGAGGCCGTGTCCGCACCAACGTGTTCCTGCGCGACATGAACCTCCCGGGCATTGCCGCCAACGACGGGCGCCGCATCGAGGTGGTGGCCAACGGCCGCCCTGCCTACCACGGCAGGCAGCTCGCCATCGACGCCTGCATCGTGTCCCCGCTGAGGGCCACCGGCAGGCCGATTGCGCGGAGGCTCCGCCCAGGACTAGCGCTGAAACGGGCGAGGCGCCGAAAGCAAACGACTTACCCTGAGCTGGTGGGCTCGCGGCGGGGCTACCTGCTCGTAGCCGGAGCAGAGACGGGCGGCCGCTGGGACGAGGAGGCGTACAAGCTCCTCGTTACCCTGGCCCGCGCCCGGGCGAGGAGCGCGCCGGCGGCGCTGCGAGGATCGCTTGCGACCGCGCTGCTGCACAGGTGGAGCGGCGTGTTGGCGCACGCCATCCACGACGCCCTGGCCGCGAGCCTGCTCGAGGACGTGCCCTCTGAAACGCTAGCGACAGACGGGGAGAATCCCTGGCGAGGGGACGTTCTGTCGGCGCTCCCCTGAGAGCACCGGCCCCCGCGTGGGGGCGCGCGCGGTCAGGGCGGGGCACAGCAGCTCGCAGGAACGCCGACAGCAGAGCTACTGTGAACAGCACCACAACCACCGCCACCACCACCAGCACAACTACGAACAGCACCTCCACCAGCACGACGACGACCACGACGACCAGGAGGAGGAGGAGAAGGACCACCACGACCAGCACCACCACGGCCAGCACCACCACGGCGACCAGCACCACGGCGACCAGCCCCACCACGGCGACCTGCACCACGACTACGCGCCACCACGGCGACCAGCACCACCACGCCAGCACCACCACGACCAGGAGGACCACCACGACCAGCACCAACACGGCAACCACCACCACGACCAGCGCGACTACGGCCAGGAGGACCGCCACGACCACAACCACGACCGCGGCCAGCACGACTGCTGCCAGCACGACCAGCACCACCACCACCACGACCAGCACGACCACGGCCAGAGGACCACCACGACGACCACCACTACCAAGACCAGCACCACCACGACCACGGCCGGCACCACTACAGCGACCGGCACCACCACGGCGGCCAGCACCACCTCGACCAGCACCACCACGACCAGGAGGACCACCACGGCGACCAGCGCCACCACGGCGACCAGCACCACCCCGGCGACCAGCACCACCACGACCAGCACCACCACGGCGACCGGCACCACCACAGCGACCAGCACCACCACGACCAGCACCACCACGACCAGGAGGACTACCACGACCAGCACCACCACGGCGACCAGCACCACCACGGCGACCGGCACCACCACAGCGACCAGCACCACCACGGCCAGCACCACCACGACCAGGAGGACCACCACGACCAGCACCACTACGGCGACCAGCACCACCACGGCGACCAGCACCACGATACGCACCACCACAGCGACGAGCACCACCACCAGCACCACCACGACCAGGAGAACCACCACGACCAGCACCACGACCAGCACCACCACGGCGACCACCACCACGACCAGCGCGACCACGGCCAGGAGGACCACCACGACCACCACGACCGCGGCCAGCACGACCACGGCCAGCACGACCACGGCCAGCACGACCAGCACCACCACCACCACGACCAGCACGACCACGGCCAGAGGACCACCACGACGACCACCACTACCAAGACCAGCACCACCACGACCACGGCCGGCACCACTACAGCGACCGGCACACCACGGCGGCCAGCACCACCTCGACCGGCACCACCACGACCAGGAGGACCACCACGGCGACCAGCGCCACCGCGGCGACCAGCACCACCACGGCGACCAGCACCACCACGACCAGCACCACCACGGCGACCGGCACCACCACAGCGACCAGCACCACCACGGCCAGCACCACCACGACCAGGAGGACTACCACGACCAGCACCACCACGGCGACCAGCACCACCACGGCGACCAGCACCACCTTCACGACCAGCACCGCAGCACCACCACGACCAGGAGGACCACCACGACCAGCACCAACACGGCGACCAGCACCACGACAAGCGCGACCACGGCCAGGAGGAGCACTACGACCACCACCACGACCAGCACCACGGCGACCAGCACCACCACGACCACGGCCAGCACGACCAGCACCACCACCACCACGACCAGCACGACCACGGCAAGAGGACCACTATGACCACCACCACCACGACCAGCACCACCACGCCCACGGCCAGCACCACCACGGCGACCGGCACCACCACGGCGACCAGCACCACCACGACCAGGACCACCACGACCAGGAGGACCACCACGGCGACCAGCACCACCACGGCGACCAGCATCACCACGGCGACCAGCACCACTGCGACCAGCACCACCACGACCAGGAGGGCTACCACGACCAGCACCACCACGGCGACCAGCACCACCATGACCAGCACCACCACGGCGACCAGCACCACGACTACGCACCACCACAGCGACCAGCACCACCACCAGCATCACCACGACCAGGAGAACCACCACGACCAGCACCACGACCAGCACCACCACGGCGACCACCACCACGACCAGCGCGACCACGGCCAGGAGGAGCACTACGACCACCACGACCGGCACCACCACGACCAGGGCCAGCACGACCACGGCCAGCACGACCAGCACCACCACCACCACCACGACCAGCACGACCACGGCCAGAGGACCACTACCACTACCACCACGACCAGCACCACCACGCCCACGGCCAGCACCACCACGGCGATCAGCACCACCACAGCGACCAGCACCACCACGACCAGCCCCACGACCAGGAGGACCACCACGACCAGCACCACCACGGCGACCAGCACCACCACGGCGACCAGCACCACTACGACCAGCACCACCACGGCGACCAGCACCACCACGACCAGCACCACTACGACCAGGACCACCACGACACACACCACGACCAGCACCACCACGGCGACCAGCACCACTACGACCCGCACCACCACGGCGACCAGCACCACCACGACCAGGAGGACCACCACGACCAGCACTACCACGGCGACCAGCACCACCACGGCGACCAGCACCACCACACCCACCACGACCAGCACCACTACGGCGACCAGCACCACCACGGCGACCAGCACCACTACGACCAGCACCACCACGGCGACCAGCACCACCAGGACCAGGGGCAGCACGGCGACTAGCAGCACCACGACAGCAGCCAGCAGCACAGAGGAGGAGGAGGCGGCGGCGGCGGCGGAGGCGGCGGAGGCGGAGGAGACGCTGGCGCTGGCCCGAGGCAGCGCGGCGGCGCGGAGGGCGAACGCACCGCCGCGAGGCGCAGCGCCGCCGCAGGTTCGCGCACGGGCAGAGGGGGGGGGATTCAGCCCTCCTAAGCCACAACCCTCTGCCCAGCGACCTGCGGCGGCGGGCGCGGCGACCAGCGGCGGCAGGACCGGCGGCGAGGCGCGGCGGCCTGCGGCCGACCTGCGGCAGGCGGCGACGGGCCAGGCGCCGCGGCGAAGCGCGGCGGCCCGCGGCGGCGCGGCCGCGCGGAGGCCGTAAGCTGCGCCGCCAGCGCCGCCCCGAGGGCGGCGGCGGCGGCACCGGCTGGCGGCGGCAGGCCCGGCGGCGCGGCGCTGCGACGAGCGGCTGGCCGGCGACTGGCGGCGACGGGCCGGGCGCCGCGGCACAAGGCGCCGGCTGGCGGCGGCGGCTGGCGGCGGCTGGCCGAGGGCGCCCCGGGCGCTCCTGGGGCGCCGAGGGGCTTGGGGCAGCTGAGCGGGAGGCCCCCGGCGGGGCGGCTAGCTGGCGGGAGGTTCGGGGTTGCCCTGGCTTCGGCCGAAAACCCCCCGCTCCTTCGGGGCGCGCCCCCGCCCCGCGCTCACCGTGGGCGCGCGGGGGGTCCGCACTGGCCGCAAGGGGGCGCGGCAGCCTTGGGGTAAGGGAGGGGGGGGGGGAAAAAATATAAAAAGGGCTAGACGCGCCCCGAGCGGGGTAGCGCCCTTCTACGCGAGTTCCTCGTCGAAGGACTGGGGCGCAGCAGCGGGCGCGGCAGAGACAGAGCACGCGTTCGCGGCCCCCGCGGATGCCGCGGGAAGACGCGCGCAGGAGATGCCCATCTTTGTTCACCATAAATTCCAGAGGACGCAGGAACACGAAGTCTGCGCCGTCAAAGTTGCTAGATCGACGAGTCTCGCCCGCCGCGCCCGCCGCGTCGAACGGGCGAAGACTCCCGGGGCAGCCCAAGCCAGTATCATCAATAATTGGGATGTGGATTTTCCACCTGGCCTCTCTGACCCCTCGCCGTCGATCGAGGAAGCCGCGGCCGAGAGGCTTTGCGCGGACACCGCCCGGCAGGCCGCGGCGAACGCGGAGGCCGATATTCGGGCGCGGGAGGCCGCGGGTGAAAAAACAAACACCTTATCCAGGAGGTGGGACGACGCCCCTCTAGGAAGCTCTGCATCCAAGCCGTCAAATACGCCCGGGGCCTGCTGGCCAAGAACAAGGGCAACGCGAAGCAGGCAATGACGGATTCGCGGGCGGCGGGCGACTTGGGGGGCCCTGGCGAAGAAACGCCGCGCCCAGCCCGAGGGCGCGGCGCAACTTGCTGCCATTATTGCCAGAGCCGCCGAGTGAACAAGAGCCGCAGGCGGCTCAGACGTGGCCCTGGGCACGCCAACGGATACTGCGCGGACGCCGAAGTCGAGGGGGCCAGCGACGCCGGGGCTGCTGGTGTCGAGCGCGATCTCCCTCCCCCCAGGCTGGGGATCTTGGCGCGATTGCAACCGCAGCGCCTTGTACTGCCAGCGCTGCGTCACTGGCCGGACGCAGTGGGCTCACGCCGGCAGCTCCTGAAGCTTGCGCCTGCGCGCCTGGCCGCCGAAGTGTCGAGCCCATAGCTGGAGGCTGTGGCGGGGCTCGGAGGTGGCAGCGCCGCTGCTGGCTGCGCGTCCTGAATTTCTAAGCCCTTCCGCGCTCGCGAGGCCGCTGGCCTCCCTCCACCGTGGGGGCCTCGCTTGTCGCCTCGTGGGCAGAGGAGTGGAGTTTTCGGCGATGAAGGAGGGGCATGCTCAGCCGCAGTCGCTCGAGGTACCCTTTTCTATTCTCGCCAACCCTGGTGTCCGGGCAGTGGTCAGGTGTGGGTACCCCGCTGTGTGAGTGCACCAGATCGCGGGGGAGAGGGCGGCCGACGCCCCAAGGAGGAAGTATCAATCAAAGTGGCGCGCCTCTCTGGGTATTGGTGGCGCCTGGTATAGCTATTCCGTGAGCCGCGGCAGGTTTTGCCCGTGCAGGCCGACTGTCGTGACCGCGTCTCAGGCGGCAGTGGTTGCGGCACGACTTTGGCGTCTCTGCCAACCACGTCGGTAACTGCAGCGCTTCTTCCAGGGCCCGCCGTCCAGACTTTTGCGGGGCGCTCTCACCTGCAGGACGCGTGCAGCCATAGGCTGCCCCAGTTGCGCGAAGGAACTGGTGATAGCTGAGACAGATGCTTGTCGCTGGCGATAGTGTTTTTTCCCCGCAAGCCTTTTTACGTTCGGAGGGGGGCCCGGGGCGCGAGCCAGAGGACAGCAGCGTTGGTGGCGGGTGGTCTGGGCCCCTTGCTGGGACCTCGGCAGGTGACGCGCGCCAGCCGTTCAAAGCTGGTTAACAGCGCGCAGCTGCGGCAGCAAAACCGCGCCTCGGGCAGCAGCGCCTGTCAGTGCGCAAGCTGCTCGCGCCCTCCCCCCCGCCCCCCTCCCGCCTCCCCCACCCCCTCTCCCCTCTCTGGGGTACGTGGGAGGGTGGGAGGCCAGCCCCGCTTTTCCCCATCTGTCTGTCTTTGCTGGTTCTCCCGCCCTACTCCCCCTCCTCCAGTGGCTAGCCAGTGGCGTTGCCCACCGCCGGTTGGTCAGGTAGTCAGCGCGTGTGTGCTGTTCGTGGAAGGGGTACCCTCTGCTTGTTTGGACACCGTGAGTGACGTTGGCCCCGCGGCCCCCGCACTCAATTCCAGTGTTTGCGTCGGCCTCGTGGCGCCTACATTTTGGATGCTGTGCGCGCTCGCGCCGCTCGCGCAGATCAGTTTGCGCAGGCCCGACTTGCTTTCCAGGGCCCTCGCACTAAGTCGTCTTGCATCGTGGGCAAGGTGCGTTGTCATGCCGCGCGCGCGCGCGCGCGTGTCGGGAATCGGCGGGGGTGTCGTGCATGTTTGCGTTCCCGAGCTGTCGGTCGCATCGCCGCGTAACGCTTGCGCACGCAGCCAGCAGACCGCTGGTCAGGGTGAGCACGCCAGGTCTTGCCTCCCCTCCTTGGGCGAACTTCTCGCTCGTCGGTATGTTCGGAGTGCCGTGTAAATCCTAGGCTGTGCGGCGTCGCTGGCTTCCGGGCCCGCTCTGCGTCCCCACGCTGCCGCGGTGTGCTGGTTGCGGGGCGCTGGACGTTGACGTCTGGCACGCTCTTTTCGTTTGTCCTGCGGCGGCAGCTCTTAGGACCTCCCTCTGGTCTCGCCTTCCTCTGCCTCCTCCTCCCTCCCCCGCCCAGGTCTCCCAGTTCCTTTTTCACCAGTCCCGGCCGCTGGCGGGACGCCGCGAGCACGTGCACTTCGTCGCCGCTGCAGTGCTACTGGCCGTCACAGGCACCAGTCAATTTTAATGCGGCGCGCCCGCTTGTGTGGAGCATGGCCGGGGGGGTCGCCGGCGCTGGCCGGCGCCGTCGTGGCCTGCTCGGTGAGACTGACTGCTTGCCTTGCACCCCTTCCTGGAAAAAAACTTTGGTCGCCTTCCCCTCTGCCCCGCGTCGTCCCCTTCCCCTCCCCCTCCCCTCTCCCTCCCCCCTCCCCGTTCCCTGCCCCTCCCTCCGTTCGTGCCTTCCTTCTTCTTCCAGCTGCCCCTCTCTGTAATTGGCCCTCTTCGCAGCTTATGCTTACATATTTGATTGATTGCTGCCTTCGGTTCCTTACCATGCAGTGTTTGTGCTGGTGGTCATTGCACTTTCTATTTGTTCCTGCGTTTCCACTTTTTGTTTTGTTTTTCTCCTGCTTCGCAGTCGTGATGCGGTCGTTGCTTGGATATCTTGTGCCGCTCACAGGGCGCATTGTATTGTACTGGGTCTATGCCACATGTCCTATCCGATGCTTCTGCTTTGCCCTCTTTTTGTTGCTTGCTTTTGCACTCTATTGTCCTTGTTCGCCTTCCTGTTGTTTGTCATGCTCTCCACTCCATTTGCTGGCCGCACGCGCGGGGCCAATCCCCGCGCGTCTCCCTTGGAAAGGGGAGGCCAGCCGCCCGCTTTTTTGAGGGCTGGTGCCGCCATCTCGGGGTGCACGTGGGAGGGTGGATCGGCGTGGGCTGCGAGTGTTCATCTTTCCACGGGGGGCCCTACGAAGGGCGGTGAAAGACCCGCCCCAAACAGGGGCACCCTGCGTCCCATCTCGTCCACCTCTCTCTTGGGGGACGCGCTGGGGCGCCGCGGAAGTCCACGGGCCGGGCGCGCGGCGCGCGGCGCACGGCGGGCGCCCGACCTGTGGCCGCCGATGCGGGGGCCAAAAAAAGACGGGGCCTCTCCTCGCTGCGTCCCCTCTGGGTGGAGGCCGCCGCAGATGTACTTCGCATCTCCGCGTTTGTGGGGGATGTCGACGCGCTTCTGGAATTCGCCCCAGCGCGCTCGGGGATGGCCCGCCGGAGGGGACGGGTCGCAGTGGTAGGGCTCTTTGGATGTCATTTGCAGTCAGGTGCGGCTGGCCCTCCTCCTGCGTGAAGAGGCCACGGTGGTGCGCTCGCCCGAGGTGGGGGCAGCGCAGCAGCCGGGCGCTGCAGCGTCGGCAGAAAGTTCGGGGAGCCCCCGCGCGCCTCGGTGGGAGGGGGCGGATTGCCTCGGCCGTAGCGCACCCAAGCAGGACGGGTTTTCTCCACCTTGGGTCTGGGCTCCTCCGGAACTGGCGGCTGGAGGCCATCGCGCGCGTTCCTGACCAGGGCAGTCGGGCATATGCATATCTGACTGGGGCTCGGTCGCAGTGTTTTTTTCCGCCTGGGGCTGAAGTTGGCGCTGCGGTCCTTCGCAGACATGTCCCAGCTGTATGGGCAATTGTTTGCGTTCTCGGGCCCTGCGCTGCCCCCCGCACCCCTCCCTTTGTTTTTGCGCCCTGTGCGCTCGGCCTGCGGGGGGCGAGGTGGCGTGGGCATTTATCGTGTTCCGCGCTGCCGAGCTGCGCGAGCGCTGCCCATTGGCCTGTATTCTTGTCGCCGGGTGCCCTCGCGCGCACTCCTCGTACGTGGCCAGGATTTCGCGTGCCCCCACTTGCTCAGCGGACCGCGCCACCAAGACCGCCCCGGAGGCAGCGTGTTTGCGCGCTTTCAATCCGCCTTTCCCCACGCCTGTGGCGATTTGTGGTGGATGCTGTGGGCGACCCCGTCCTAGAGAGGGTCCTGCTTGAGTTCGTTGGTGGCTCCGGCCAGAAGTGGGCCCTGGCGGATGTGCCCTGCGATTGCTGCGCCTCTGAGCGTGGGTTCGGTCGGGTTTTTTCGGGCGTCGGGGGCAGAGTGGAGAAGGGGGCTGCTTGAAGCTGCGAGCCTGCTGAACCATCAGGTCGCCCTCGTCGAAGGCGCGGCTGGCCCCATGGGCGCTGGAACCAGTCTGGTTCGGTGGGATCGCGACGAGGGCGGCGCGCAGAGCCTTGGCCGACGTGGCGGCGTGGGCGAGGGACGCAGTGTACACCTTGACTGGGCACGGCGTGGGCGTAACGAGGTCCGCCGGAAATCGGCGGGCGCCCGTGCGGGTGGCTGCCCCCCGTTGGACGCAGCGTCTTTTGTCGACCACGCGGCGATCATGCACGTGGTCGACATGGCCTTCTGGGAAACACGGCTGCATGCGTTTTCGCGCAGGGGCACTTGTGGTCGGTCTCTCCTGGGGCGGCCGAGTGGGTCGTTGCAGGATGATTTTAAGGGGCGGCGCGTTTTTCTGTGCAGCTGGTTGACCCCTTGACAGATGGCAGCTTCACCTCGTCCAAAATGGTTGATGCCGTTGTGAGTGATTGAGTGGGCCGAGCGCAGAACGATTTTGCACGAGGGCGCGGATGAAGCGACACCCTAAGCAGGTCTTTAGTAGAGGTTCGCCAGGTCGGGTCCCGCTTACCAGCTGATCCGATGTTGGTTTCGCCGGGTGCCTCCACGCCGGACGAAGTCGACGGGGCCGTGGCAGTGTTGAGACCGCGCAAGAAACCGGTTTGCGGCGCGAGCGCGGCTGTGTTTGTCGACGTGCAGGCGTCCGCTTCATTCGGACGCTCGTTGACCTGAGTAGGGCGTGTGTAATCGCCCGACTTTGGTCCTTGCGCCAGTAAGTGCGGATCCACAAATCGGACCTTCACGTTGTTCGCAACACCTCCTGCTTCTGGCTAGTATCACATGCTTGTGAGATGGCGTCGGTCCAGCACGCCTTCCTGGCGTCTCCTCAACGCAGCTGCGCTGGAGGCGTACGCAGGCTCCTCCCAGCAGGGGGCGGTCGGCGACACCCTCTAATTTGTTTTGGCCCTCGTGGTGCATGCCCAGGTTAGTGGTGCGCAGGGTCTACCAACGTGGTCTGCCCTGTCGGACGAGACGTGGGCCTTTGACGTGGCGTCCTTCAGCGCCATGCTCTTGGATGCGCTTCATGCTGGCCTCAGCGGGCCCGACTGGCTCCTGCTGGAAAATATTCTCGCGCGGGGCCACCGGCGCGTGTGTCTCCATGTGTTATTGGGCCCTGTCTTCGCCCTCGGCTGTTGCACTGCTCAGGGCCGAAACTTTTCGGTCCCTCGTTTTTGCGCCCAGTTGCGCTGGCTTGCGGGCGAGGTTGCGACAGTCCTGCCCCAGGGCTGCGCCGCCGCTGTCTTCCATTGGCCCGCCTGGCTTTCCACGAGGTCTCCGCTCACGGCTGTCCACCTCCCCCCGCGGGGGGGTCTTCTGGTGGCGGACCTCGCGCGGGAGGTGTCGCGTATAGTGGGGGCGGAGTGAGCGGGTGCCGCGCGTGAGTGTGGCCCTCCGGGAGCAGCCACCGTTGGTGGATCTGGTTGCAGCAACAATGGAGGACTTAGGGCAAGGTGCTTGGCCGCTCTTTCAGTTCGTCAATGACCTCACAGTCCCATGCTCTTCGCAGGGCGCGGTCCGCGGCGTCCTGGGCCTGCGCTCGGTGCGCCCGCCAGGCCAAGGCGCGCATCAATTGCGGCACTGGGAAGTTGTGCGTGTTGCTGCTGCGGGGTGTCCAGGCCCCGGTCGGTGTCCTTTGTGCGGTGGTCGTGCCCAGGTAGTCGCGGGCCTCGCTTTTCAGCCTTCATTTCGCACGTGTGTTGCCCGCGGCCACAGTCTGTTTGATCAATTCTTCGCATCGGACGTGGTTTGGGGTTTTCGCTTTCGGTCGCCACGGCCCACCTCCGCCTGCGGGTAGAGTCAGTGACCCTGTGCCCGCGCCTGCTTTTGGCAGGGGCTCATGGGGCCGAGGCGGCTTTGAACAAACTTCTGGGAGTTTGGGCGAGGAAGAGCTTCAGGGAATCTGGGCAAGGAAGCTGCTCGGCTGCCGCCGGGGTCCGCCCCTGCGCCATAGTATCTTGGTGGCGCAGTGCGGCTGGCCTCTGCGCCTGGGCACGAGGGTCGCGGCGCGGGCGCTCATGGCCCGCGCCCTGTTCGATTTGCTCCCAGCGGGCCACCCGGCGTCCATGCTGGGCGGGCGCAGCAGCTGTGGCCCTTGTGGTGAGGCTCTGGCTCAAGGCCGCAGGGAAGCTGGCTCGCGTGCCCCCTTCCCCCCGCTACCCATCACCGTGCGTCTTGCCTTCGCGGGGGCCACGCTGGGCGCGGCGAGGCGCCGTCCTGAGGCGAGGCGCGCTTTCCTGCCATTGTGCGAGTTGCAAGACCTGCGGCTGGCGATGTATGGGTATGACCGCACCACCTTCCAGGAGGCTGCTGCAACCCTGTTTGCGCCGCTTGGCGTCTCCTTTGTCTCCCCCTACCCCGCCCCCTCTTGGCCGTTGCTGGACCTGCCCGCTCTGGACCTCCGCGCCTGGGCGCTCATGCA
>CAUYUJ010005201.1:22500-31451 GCA_963575745.1 Prorocentrum cordatum
CAGGATGCCACCTCCGGGAGGCGGCCCCAGGGCCGTCCAGAGGCCCACGTCTGCGGAGGCCACCGCGCAGGCCGTGCGGCCGGCACCGCCGACCCGGAGGGCGGGCTGCCTCCCCTCGGGAGCCCCGCCGCGGAGGAGGAGCGCGATAGCTGCACGCCGAGAAGCAGCAGTCAGCACAGGTCTTGGCGTCTGTGCGTGCAGGGGGGCGGTCAGTCTGATGTGTGGGTGGCGTCTTGATCATCCGCTCTATAGGAGTGTCTTGGCCCTTGCTAGTCTTCTGCCGGCTCCCGCCTGCTTGTCACCCTGGGGTATGAATGGGGGAGTGCGGCCGATGTCCAGCTGGCTTCGACCTTGCTCTCGATGCCCCTGTCCTAACTCGTCCACGCCGATAGCAGCCAGCGACTTACTCGTTTGGCTCCCCGTGTGCTCCAGCTTGGTGCTTCCCGGCCTCATCGGTACAGTTCTCTTCCTCGCTGTCCTCTTCTTGCATTCTCTTTGGTTTTTTCGTGATGCCAGTACGTGAAGCGATGAATTTAGGGAAACTCTGCAACTACAGTCTCCGGGTTTGCTCTCCCCTCAAGCCCCTCCCCCGTCAGAGTGTATCTGACATTCAGTTTCTTGCAGTTTGCTTTGAGGTGGGCCCACTATGTGAGCGAAGCCAACCAATGTGTAAGCCCACCGAGAGAAAACCCGATGCATGATGCAACTCGATCCAAGAACAGGGATCGCACATACTGAAGATACGGAAGTCCGTATCGAATCAGAGGACCCACCAGGACGCAAATCATCGCAAGCCTGTCCACATACAGAAGAAGTGCATTTCAACCACGTCGAGGAACGAAACGGTATGCCAACCTGCCTGGATTATACATAATGGGGGGAGCCATCTGCGATTTATTTCGCCCCTATAGAAGCCCAGTGTACATAATCTGAACGTGCAATGGGACACGGTCTGTTGGGTCCGTAATGTAGTCAACGTGTAAGTTGACGCAATGACGTATCCAGTATGTAGACTTAGCAGATGTAAGAACATGTAATTAAATCCAGGTGCCATGCACGTCAGTCAACACTCTGACAGCACATATGATATACTCTCGGTTTGTTCCCTCGACAGAAGTTCATAAAATGTTTCAAATTTGTGGTCGCGGTGTCGTGGAAACTAGGTGTTTTCATATTGCGGCAATGTCGAGTGAGCGGCATGCCGCCGCGCTGCGTCTTTTTTCACAGTGCGTGCTGCGATACGTTCTGGCATCACATAGGGCCACTGTGTAGACTTGCTAACACTGCATCCCCCGAAACTCAAGAATGCACGGTCCGTTTGTTTGTTTGTTTGTTTGTGTTTGTGTGTGTGTATGTGTGTGTGTGTGTGTGTGTGTGTGTGCGAGTGTGGTCAAAAGGGTTGGGGACATACGGGCCAAGAAAATCAAACGGATACATGATTTTGCAGCGAGTGAGTGCCAGGAACGAACACTTGTGCACACACACAGGAAACAATATACCGTTATCTGTTGCCACTGCCTAAGTCGAAATAACTTTAGCGCTGGATCAGAGACAATCATGAGCCTTTTGTGGTTTGGCAACGTGCGGCTCGGACTAGAAATTGGTTTCTGCCGTTTTCGCGAGTATCATTCTTGCACTTGTGCACGCCATCCTGCGATGAAGATTCCGAGCTGGCCGCAGAGGGTTCCGAGGATTGGGCCGGGAGCATTCAGGGCAGGAGTGGTCAAGAAGGATCCTCAGACTTGTCCTGGATGTGCCCCAGGCACTCTGCGCAATTAGCATGCCTCCCCTCCTCTGCAAAAGGGGGCAGCCTCGTAGTGTAGGATTTGCCTGTGCCCCTTGCTGTGCGCAGCGTGGGCTTCGTCCTGTATGGCGGCATGGACGGGCGGCGCAACGACCTGGGCAACCCGGCCCCGAACAGCGACCTGTTCGTCCTCAAGCTGGGGCCGAAGGACAGCCCTCTGCAAGCCACCTGGGGCCGATGGGAAGAGCGCGTCCGCTTGTTGCGCCGACGCCCACGGAGGACAGTTGCTGGAGGTGTTCACCACCATCGTTTTTGTCGTCACCGTCGTTTTCGCGTCCTCGTCGTCCTCAACGTCGCGGTCGTCTTCGTCGCCATCTCCGTCGTCTTCGTCTTCGTCGCCGTCGTTCTCGTCGTCGCGGTCGCCGCCGTCGTCGCTACCGTTGCCGCAGTCGCCGACGCCGTTGTCCTGGAGTGCGACTTTTCGTGGTACAAGCGTGCGGATGTGTTGGTGAGCTCTGACCGATGTGAGTGTTGGGCCCAAACGCATTCCTTATCCCAGCGAGTCGGCTAGGATGGCCCACGGCTGCCCCACTGCCACCCGTCTGGCTTCCATGAGGATCCGTTGTCCCTTCGCTGTGAGGCTTGACCCGGCCCGACGATCACGCCGCAGAAAACATGTGATTCTGAGTGGTGCGGGGGCGGGGCGCGCGCCTGATAGAGCTCCACACTTGGAGCGGAGACACAGCCGCGCTCGCAGCTGGGAGGAGGCTTGGACTTCCCCCCTTCCAACATGGTTGCCTCTCTGCGTCGTCCTCTTGGCGGTGTCTGGTTCTGCCCTCCATTGTGGCAGAAGGAGGGATGCGATAGAGGATCAGTACCACCTCAGTTTGGTACCAACGCGGATCGGAGTACCTTTGCCTGGCCACAGATTCTCCCCAAGCGCCCGAATCACATTGGGACAACCCCCTCTTCTGTGGCTTCTGCATGGCTTTCCTGGTCCTGGCTGTCCTCCCCTGCTCTGTGAGGCCGCTTCGCGGGGGGAGGAGGTCAAGGAGGCGGAGGCGGAGGCAGGGGCGAACACGGAGGGGACGCCAGCAGAGGAGGAACGGGACTCGGCGGTGGCAGAGCCGGAGGTGGAGACACGAGGAGTACGAGCAGGAGGAGGGGGAGAAGGAGGGGGGGGGGCGCAGGTCGAGGGGGAGGAGGTGGAGGAGGAGGAGGGGAGGAGCCCGTCTTCCCCGCTGCGGGGTTCCAGGCATCGTGCGTGCGCTGGGGGGGGCCGGGCGGTGGCGGTATACCGTTCGAGTTGGGGTGGGATGGGGAGGGGAAGGATGAGGAGGATGAGGCGGAGGAGGGGGAGAAGAAGGAGGAGGAAGAGGATGATGAGGAGGAGACCAATGAGGAGGAGGAGGAGGAGGAGGAGGCGGAGGCGGAGGCGGAGGCAAAGGCGGAGGCGGCGGCGGAGGAGGAGGAGGAACACCAGTGTAAACCCAGTAATCATCAACGATGCTGGAATCAGCTCTCCCTCCAACTTCCCCCTCATAGGCCCCCTCCACAAGGCTGAATTTCCACTGAGAGAAGTGCCGCGTTGGGAGACAATCGTTCGAAGATCCTGAAGCGTGCCAAAACACCAGTCTCGAGACTGGAGCGCCACGAATATACATGAATGTTGGGTTTTGACGGTGCTGCCAGAACGCAGTTCCTGGGACTTCAACAAAGCGAGTCGACGTAACTGTTGCGCCCGGACAATCCTGGGTCATTCCAAAACACAGTTTCTGATACGTTGACCATGGAAATCAGTAAAGCTTGTGATTTGTTAAAGCAAATGTGCGCGGCGCTAAGGAGAGAGCCACATTTTGAAAAGGAGCCGCCCTCATTTCATAAAGCTCTTGCGAACTGTTAAGGCGAATGTGCGCGGCGCACAGGCAAGAGCCACATTGAAAACGGCCCGCCCTCTTACAGTTTTTGAAGACGAATGTGCGCGGCGCCGAGGCGAGAGCCACATATTGAATACCGCCCGCCCTCAAGTCGTGAAGCTCTTGCAGGTTTGTAAGACGAGTGCCCGCGGCGCTAAGGCGAGAACCACATTTTGAAAACCGTCCGCTGCCGATCCGTGAAAGTCGTTCATTTTTTAAGACGAGTGTGCGCGGCGCTGCGGCGAGAGCCACATTTTGAACACCGGACGCTGTCGATCCGTGAAACTCTGGCACATTTATGAAGCGAATGTGCGCGGCACTCGGGCGAGGGCCACATTTGGAAAACCTCCCGCACTCAACCTGTGAAGATATTGTATTTTTCGGGGGCAGGGTCCTAAACGGTGGGGAAGTCTCAGGCGAAACGCCCGGCCCGCCCTTTCGACCGTCCTCGGGAAGCGACAGGGTGGAGTTGTTCATAAGGAGGAGGAGGAGGAGGAAGCGCAGGAGGAAGAGGATGATGAGGAGGAGGAGGAGGAGGTGGAGGTGACGGAGGATGAGGCGGTGGAGGAGGATGAGGAGGACACGCAGGAGGTTGGTGATGAGGGAGTGGAGGATGAGGTGGAGGGGGAGGAGGACGAGATGAAGGAGGAGGCAGTAGGTCAAGGACAAGGACGAGGAGGACTGTGCGTTGAAGCAGCAGTTTGAATGTCTCGTTGGACCTCAGGTGCCCTGAGGAGGGATGAATGAGGGACAGTTCCAGGACGTCTAATGGGCTTTTGAGGTTCATTTGGGGTCCCAGGTGGTCCAAGTCTGTGTGGTTCGATGGGATCCCAAAGGGAAGAGGGAGCAGGGAACTAGGGTGATGGATGATGGATGCGGGAGTGGTTATGTGGGGAGAAGAGGGAGGAGAGGGCTGGGAATGTGGGAGTAAGAGACAGGAAGGGGGCGGTTGCGGGGGAGAGGGTGGTAACGGGCCCATGCGCAGTTACCAGTCACCTGCAGGCATCGACAGCTCCGATCGATCCCTTGTCCAGCTGTCCTTTGCTTGTCGGCGACGCCGTATCCGCACTCTCCCCTCGCACCGCTCTCTGTCTCCGCGTGCTGCACCAAGTGGCAGCGCACTAGTTCCGCTGCTGCCTCGCCTCAATGGCCTTCCCCCTTTCGATGCATCCATATATTCATTGCTTCGTTGATTCACCCATCCACCTACCCGCTCATGCTACCCATCTTTATGTAACCATCCATTACTGCGTCTTTCTTTTTCTCCGACCATCCATCTATGCATCGATTCGTTGCGGCCTGCCCATTTCTGGGAGGGCTCTCTGCCAGGGAATCCCGGGCGACCACTGGCGGGTTCTACCATCTTGCAGCCGACCCTGTGGCTTTCTGGTGGAGGACCTACGTCAGCTGGCGAGACAAGCTGTATTCGAGGTCGACCTGGCGCTATCATGACCTGTCCCACCACCTTCGAGCGTGGGTGCTGGTAGGGCGAACTTGGGATGAGTGGCAGCAGTCTCAGCAGTGCGCCGCAGCTGGGTGTTTCTGAGCTGACTCAGCACATCCGCCCTCCGCCCGCGTGGATTTCGGAATTCATTTGCTCTCAGCCAACGCCACAAACACGCGGATCGCCCCTTCGGTCCCGTCCGAAAAGCTCAGGGCATTGCAGCGGCAGCCCTGGTTAACGTCACGGTGGCAGCAGAACAACCCACCCGCGTCCTCACGGACAACCCGGTGGGCATCACCAGGATTCAGAATACACCAATCAGACATCTGAAGAAGACGTGTCAACTTTCGTGGGCTCCAGATCTCTTTCAAGACAATCATAAATCTGGACTGGACTCTGGGCGTGTTCTTGCTGTTTCCTTTCATCGTAGAACGTTCGTACATGTGGACCTGGACTACGGTTTAAGAAAACGCTTGGAGTGAAGTCCATTTTCTCAGCGTAGAATTTTCGTAACCCTGAGCTGGGATGTACATGTTGTGGTGTCGGCGTCCTCCCGCCCAGAGGGGAGCCTTCTCGCGCAGAGGAGCCCGCGCATACAGTCGCTGCTCAGCCCGCTTCCGTTTACAAGCAGGACGCAGTCGTTGAGGAGACGGCAGCATCCAGAGGGGCGGATTCCCCGCGGTGGCTGGGCATCCCAACCGGACTGCCGGCGAGTGGGACACGGACGCGATCAATCTGTGCGGTCTGAACTCCACACTGAAGCAGGATGCCACGCTCCGCCTGCTGCGTTCTGTCCTCATCCAGGCGACGATCGCGCGCGTCTTTGACCTGCGGTCTTCAACGCCCAGTCGCTTCGTGTGTGGCCCATGCTGTCTCAGTTATCTAAGCCCATCGAGCCCTTCACACGCTGCTCGTTCGTTCGTTCGGTCGCTCGACTTGCCCGGCGCAGGCTCGCCCCCCGAAGCCGCTGCGGAGCAGCGGCGCCCTGCCGGGGCACCGCCGTGCCGCCCGCCAGTCAGAGTTGTGCTGTCTCTGGCGCGCGCGTGCACTCGTTTCCCCTTTCCTGCTCTGTTCCTTCTCCTCCTCGTTCACCTGCTTCCGACGCCTTCCTGTAGCCTTGTGCGCTGGCTCATTTGGCGCGGCACCTCTGCCTGGGCTTGAGAGTTCTTGTTCACGTCGTTCTGCTTTCGACTCCGATGGGGCACTTGTGCGGGCACCGCTTGCGGCACTCGCCGTGGAGGACGGCCTACGCACGTGCGAGTATTGCATTTCAGCAGCCTGCTACCGTCTTCCCGGTATCGCTTCTTCTGTCTGTCTGTCTGTCTGTCTGTCTGTCTGTCTGTCTGTCTGTCTGTCTGTCTGTCTGTCTGTCTGTCTGTCTGTCTGTTTGTCTGTCTGTTTGTCTGTCTGTCTGTCTGTCTGTCTGTCTGTCTGTCTGTCTCTCTGTCTCTCTCTGTTCCCTTTCCCACTCTCTCCCGCTCCTGGCTGCTGTGGTGTGGTTTCCATACATGGCCGATGGGGCATGCTTCCCGCCCGCAACTCCTTGGTCTCATTTCCCGTCCTGCGGCCTCCTCCCCTCTGCCCCTTCCTCTTGTCTCACGCATCCACGGCGGCACGCTTCGAGAGGCAGCCACGGGCCTCAGGCTTGGCTCGGGCGGTCGTGGTGTTGGTGGTGGGGGTAATTTCTTATTGGCAGTTCGAGTTTTTTCACCGTACCGCTGGCTAAGGCGCGATTGCAGATTGTTGGGTAGGTGATTCATTTGAGCAAGTTGTCGCGGCGTTCAATCTTTCAACTTTCTCGTTCTTCAGCCATCCGCCCTCGCCTTCTTTCATTTCTACGTTCGCTCCTCCAGATTCCTTCGATCTCCACGGTATCCTTTTCCTGCTGCTTCATGCAGAGCTGCACTGGCTCGCAGGGCACGTTCGAGTGGAACGGGGTCGAGATAGACGCTGGCTCGCAGACCCCTCCCGTGCGGACCCTGCACACGGCCGTGGCGGTGAGCTCCGACGAGCTCTTCGTCTTCGGCGGCATCCACTCCACGACGCCGTACCAGGCCCTGAACGACGGCTGGACCTTGGACACCACCGGCTTCGAGTGGAGGCCGGCCCCCTCGCCGCTCCGACCTCCTCTCACGAGGAAAGAAAACACACAGACACAACGAATCGTCGATTCCCCAGAAAATACGGGAAAATCTGGGAAGTGGGGGGGGAGACAGAAACCCAGAAGAGATGGGAAAATATGGGGAATCTGGTTATTCGTGTCTGTTTAGTCGTGTGTCCCAGGGCCCCTTCCTTCTCGTGCGGGCCCTGCGCGCGCCGCCGCTCTCCCCGAGGGGGGGGTGGGCGGGCGAGGAGGCGGAGGGCGGAAGAGGGTGCGGTGGGCGGCAGACATCGGGGGGCCGCGGCTCGTGGCCCCCAGGCACTCGCGCGGACGAGGAGGAGGAGGAGGAGGAGGAGGAGGGAGGAGGAGGAGGAGGAGGAGGAGGAGGAGGAGGAGGGGAGGTAGGAGGAGGAGGAGGAGGAGGAGGAGGAGGAGGAGGATGGGGAGGAGGAGGGAGGGGGAGGGGAGGAGGAGGAGGAGGAGGAGGAGTGAGGAGAGGAGGAGGAGGAGGAGGAGGAGGAGGACCAGTGTACAGGAGGAGGCGTGCACAGGAGGAGGAGGATGAGGAGGAGGAGGACCAGTGTAAACCCAAGAGACATCCACGGTGTTGGAACAGACCCTCCCTTCAAGCTCCCTTTTCAACAGGCCCGTGCAACGGTTCATTGCCGCTGAAGGGGCCGCCTCGTGGGAGGACAACCGCCTGAAGACCCTGAAGCATGCCACAGCATGATTCTCGGAACTCCAATGCCACGGATCAACCTGACCGCTGCGTCTTGACGATCTTGAATCGCGCCAGAACGCCATTCGTGGGACTTCAGCACCACGAATCTGCATAAGTGTTGCGCCCTGCCAATCCAGTTTTTTTTCCAGGACGCCATTTCGGGTACGTTGATCACGGGACTCCGTGAAGCTCTTGCAAATGTTTACAACGCATGTGCGCGGCGCTAAGGCGAAAACCACATTGAAAAAACGATCCGCCCTGAATCCGTGAAGCTCGTGCGAATTCTGAAAACGATTGTGCGCGGCGCTAAGGCGAGAGCCACATTTTGAACACCACCTGCCGTCAAGTCGTGAAATTGTTGCCACTTTTTAGAACGAATGTGCGCGGCGCTTTGGCGAGAGCCACAATTTGGGAACACGACCCGCCCTGAATCCGTGAAGCTCGCGCATTCTTTGATAACGAACGTGCGCGGCGCTACGGCGAGGGCCACATGTTGAACACCACTCGCCGTAAAATCGTGAAACGGTTGCCATGTGCCAGGCAGAATGTGCGCGGCGCTTTGGCGAGAGCCACACTTTGAAAAAACGACCCGCCCTGAATCCATGAAACTCTTGCAATGTTTAAGACGGATGAGCGCGTCGCTAGGGCGAGAGCCACGTGTTCAACACCACCCGCCGTCAATTCGTGAAACTGTTGCCATTCGTTAGAAAGAATGTGTGCGGCGTTTTGGCGAGAGCCACATTTTGAACACGACCCGCCCTGAGTCCGTGAAACTCTCGCATTCTTTGATAACGAATGTGCGCGGCGCTAAGGCGAGAACCACAATTTGAAAACGACCCGCCCCGTTTTTTAAGCTTCAGGGTCATAAGCTGTGAGGAGGTCTCAGACGGAACGCCCAGCCCGCACTAAAAACAATCCTTGGGGTGCGACATGGAGAAGTTAAGTATAAGGAAAATGAATGAAGAAGGCGGTGGATAATGAGGAGGCGGATGAGGTAGAGGAGGAGGAGGAGGAGGAGGAGGAGG
>CAUYUJ010005201.1:31551-63495 GCA_963575745.1 Prorocentrum cordatum
CCTCTCTCTCTGACTCTACCTCTCTTATCTGTCTTTCTCTTTCTCTCTGCCTTTAATCAACCGCCCCCCTCTTGGCTCCTTCTCTCCTGGCGTTTTCCCTCTTCCTTCGTCCCTCCCCCTCCCTTCCTCCCACTCTCCCTCGTTCTCCCCCTCCTGCCACATGTACGCCCTCGCAATTCCAATGGCGGGCACATGTACGCCCACGAAGGATTTGCCGCCCGTTCAGGTTTGCCCGCCTGTCTAAGCCCGCCGCCCCCCGCAAAGAGAACCAATCCCCCCAAAGGAAGTGTGCTTGAAGACAAAAAGGGCGGCTATCGAGGGTGTGGGAAACTCGTTTTGAATGTCACGCGGGCCTTATAATGCTTGTTGTTGAATTCTCATTTTTGAAGATGATTATTGTTGACCCCCCCCCACCGGTGCATACTGTTTTTTCTCAATCAAAGTGTGCCCCTCGACGCTCGCACCCTGTTTTTTGACAGGGAAAGTGTTGATGCTCAAACTGGGCCCCTGGCCCCCGGGATGCAACAACAACGGCTCCCGCCAAAGACTTCCTTGCAATTTAGCCAGGACCCCCGCTCCCGCCCGAGACTTCCTCGCATTTTATTCAGGAATCGCGCTTTCGCTTAGGACTTCCTTGCAATTTATTCAGGAATCGCTCTCCCGGCGCTCTGGAGTCGCGCTCTCGCTGGAGACTTGCCTGCAACTTACTGAAGAATGGCCTTGCGTTGGGATTTCTTGCAATTTGCCCAAGTGCCGCGCTCCCGACACCCAGGCACCCAGGAGTCGCGCCCGTTGTGGCCCCATGTGCATTCCCTTCGTGGCCCCGCTGTCGCCATTTGTGTCCCCCTCACTGTCCTACGTGGCCCAGTTGCTACCCTCAGTGGCCCCATAGTTGCTTTCTGTGGCCCCGCATTATCTGCACTTCGTGGCCCCCGCTCTTTCGCGCTCTTCGTGGCCCCATACGCATTCCCTTCGTGTCCCCGCTGTCGCCCTTCGTGGCCTACTTCGTGCCCTTCGTGGCCCTGGTGTCGTTTTCTGTCGCTCTCGCTTTCGCTCGTCGTCGCCGTCGTCGTCGTCGTCGCCGTCGTCTTCGTCGTCGTCGTCGTCGTCGTCGTGGTCGGTCCCCTGTCCGTCCCTCTTGGGGTCGGGTCGACGGTCCGCGGCCGCCCCGCCGATCAGCGCTGCCGCTGGCCAGGCCGACGGTCCGCGGCCGCCCCGCCGCTTGCCGGGACCCGGCCTGCAGGGAAGAAAGGTATACCCCCCAAAAAGGGTTCGACCGAAAACGAAGAGGGCGGGTATCGAGGGTTTGGGAAATACGCGTGATTGGACACTCGAGCATATAAGGGCGAACCGTGTTAAACTCATTGTTGTTGTTGTTGTCGTTGTCGTTGTCGTCGTTGTTGTTGTTGTTGTTGCTGTTGTTGTTGTTGTTGTTGTTGTTGTTGTTGTTGTTGTTGTTGTTGTTGTTGTTGATGAGTTCTCATTTTTGAATAATTGTTGTTGACCCCCCCACAGGTGCATACTGTTTTTATTTAATCAAAGTGTGCCTTTCGACGCTCGCACCCTGTTTTTTGACAGGGAAAGTCTTGATGCTCAAACTGGGCCCCTGGCCCCCGGGTTGCAACAACAACGGCTTCCGCCTGAGACTTCCTTACAATTTAGCCAGGACCCCCGCTCCCGCCCGAGACTTCGTCGCATTTTATTCAGGAATCGCGTTTTCGCTTAGGACTTCCTTACAATTCATTCAGGAATCATTCTCCTGGCGCTCTGGAGTCGCGCTCTCGCAGGAGAGAGACTTGCCTGCAACTTACTGAAGAATGGCCTTGCGTTGGGATTTCCTGCAATTTGCCCAAGTGCCGCGCTCCCGACACTCAGGCACCCAGGAGTCTCGTCCGTTGTGGCCCCATGTGCATGCCCTTCATGGCCCCGCTGTCGCCATTCGTGCCCCCCTCACTGTCCTACGTGGCCCAGTTGCTACCCTCAGTGGCCCCATAGTTGCTTTCTGTGGCCCCGCATATCTGCACTTCGTGGCCCCCGCTCGTTCGCGCTCTTCGTGGCCCCATACGCATTCCCTTCGTGTCCCCGCTGTCGCCCTTCGTGGCCTACTTCGTGCCCTTCGTGGCCCTTCTGTCGTGCTACTTCTCGGCCCCCTACCCCACGCTCCCTCACACCCCTCCTCCCCTTCTCCAACTGTCCCCCTACCCACCCCCCCCTCTCGCTTTCGCTCGTCGTCGCCGTCGTCGTCGTCGTCGCCGCCGTCTTCGACGTCGTCGTCGTCGTCGTCGTCGTTGTCGTCGTCGTCGTCGTGGTCGGTCCCCTGTCCGTCCCTCTTGGGGTCGGGTCGACGGTCCGCGGCCGCCCCGCCGATCAGCGCTGCCGCTGGCCAGGCCGACGGTCCGCGGCCGCCCCGCCGCTTGCCGGGGCCCGGCCTGCAGGGAAGAAAGGTATACCCCCCAAAAGGGTTCGATCGAAAACGAAGAGGGCGGGTATCGAGGGTTTGGGAAATACGCGTTATTGGACACTCGAGCATATAAGGGCGAACAGTCTTAAACTCATATTGTTGTTGGTTGTCGTTGGTGGTTGTTGTTGTTGTTGCTGCTGCTGCTGCTGTTGAACATTATATCTCTAAAGAATAATTATTGTTGGGGCCCCTGGTGCGCGCCCCCCCCGCCGGCCTAGGCCGCAGCCTATTTTCATCATTTTCGTGAGGAAGTCTCAGGCAAAACGTGGGTGTCCGGATCCGGTTGTTTTGTTGTAATCCGTTTTCCCTTGCAAAAAACACTATAAAATGACATTTCTTGTTCTAATATAATCAAATTTCAAGAATCCCTTGCAAAAAATAAGGTAAAGTGGACATTCGCGCGCGCAAGACGAAATCCTTCCAAAACCTTAGTGTTCGCAGCGATTTTAACATAAAAACATCAAAAAACCAATGGTTTTTCAACAAAAAATTGTCAAAATCTCATCCCGCGCGCTCTTGCGGATTCGTAGGAAACCCAACACTTTTTAAACATTTCTGTCAAACGGGCTTTTGCGAGCAACTTTTTCGAACTTCTGCAACAACGGTTGCGCACCTGCCAGGGCCATCATCCCTGTCAAATAATACCATGCGGGACACATTCGTTTTTTCTTCGCGCGCGCACGCCGTCGTCGTCGGCCGCGGGGCCCTGAATAGTAGCCACGGTCGTCCGCATGCCACGAAGTGAAGTGTCCGAACGTCATAGGGCGGGAAGCTGGGTGTGGGTGGTGGCGAAGAGTCGTTTGGAAATTTGGTAGAGCTTGAACCGGCCCCCCCACAAAGTGGGGGTATTGCCCGCCTCCTATGAAAACCCTGGCACTGGTGAGAACGGAGTGTCCCCACGTGCTAGTAATTGTTGTTGTTGTTGTTGTTGTTGTTGTTGTTGTTGTTTCCCCCGGGGCTCGCACCCTGTTTTCTACAAGGGGAAGGGAGGTGTCACCAAACTGTGCCCCTGGCCCCCGGTTTTCAACAACAGTGTTTCCCGCTTGTCTCACAATTTATTCCCAAATCGCGCTCTTGCGCTGGACGTCTTCACAATTTATGCAGGAGTCGCGCTCTCGCGTGTGATTTCCTCGCAATTTATTCAGACGCCGCGCCCTCGACACTCAGGATTCACGTTCTCGCAGCGGATTTCCTGACGACTTATTTGGGAGTCGCGCTATCGCTCGAGACTTCCTCGCGATTCATGCAGGACGCACGCTTCAGCAACCCGCCTGCCCCTTGTCCCTTCCTTCCCTCCGTCCTCGCTTCCCTTGCCTTAGGGGCTGCCTGCAAAAAAAAACACGTTGCACGTAAGAAAGAGCTCCTCCCGAATGGGGGTACGATCGAAAACGAAGGGGGCGAGTACCGAAGGTTTGTGAGTAAGAACGAACAATATTTACATGATTGTTGTTGTTGCTGTTGTTGCTGTTGCTGTTGTTGTTGTTGCTGCTGTTGTTGTTGTTGTTGTGGTTGTTGTGGTGGTTGTTGTGGCTTTTGTTTTTTTTTGTTGTTGGTGTTGTTGCCGTTGTCGCTGTTGTTGTTGCTGTTGCTGTTGCTGTTGTTGTGGTTGTTGTGGTTGTTGTGATTGTTGTTGTTGTTGTTGTTGTTGTTTTTGTTGTTATTGTTGTTGTTGTTGTTGTTGTTCTTGTTGTTGTTTATGTCGCTGTCCATGATGTTGTTATTACTGCTGCTGCTGCTGTTGATGTTGCTGCTGCTGCTGTGGCTGTTGCTGTTGTTATTGTTGTTGTTATTGTTGCTGTTGTTGCTGTTGTTGTTGTTGTTGCTGTTGTTGTTGTTGCTGCTGCTGCTGTTGCTGTTGCTTCCCTCAATATATTCCAGTGAATTTCAGTGTGGATGCCCCTCCGTCTTTTCATCCTCCTCCTCTTCCTCCTTCTCCTCCCCCTTCTTCGGCTACTTTCTTCCTGCTTCACTTACTACTCGGCCCATTCTTTTTCTCCCTGCTGCACCTCGTCCTCACCATCGTCCTTTTCCTCGTGCCGCCATTGCTCCTCCACCTCTCCCTCCTCCACCTGTTCTTTACCTCATTTGTCTTGCTGCTCCTCCAACTCCTCGTCCCCATCCTCCTTCTCCCCGACCTCCTCCACCTGCTGCTCCTCATTCTCACCGTCCTCCCGCGCCTCCCGCTCCTCCTCCTCCTCCTCCTCCTCCTCCTCCTCCTCCTCCTCCTCCTCCTCCTCCTCCTCTCCTCCTCCTCCTCCTCCTCCTCCTCCTCCTCCTCCTCCTCCTCCCCACACTCCTGCTATTTTTCGCCGTGCTCTGCCTTCTCCTGCTCCTGCTCCCTCCTCCCCCCCTCCTCCTCCTTGCACTCGCCCGCGTCCTGCTCCTGGCCTCGTCGCGTGCGTCCGTGCCCCCGTTCCCGACCCCCCTCACAGGAGGTGCCAGTTCAAGACGGCGAAGCCAGAGCACAAGGGTTCGTACTTGCGCCGGATGACCGGCAAGATCCCGGAGAGCTGGGGCTGTGGCAGCCCCCTCCAGGGCGAGGCGGATGACGAGTTGGAAGCAGGAGGAAACATGAGGAAGCAGGAGGAGCATGTAGGAGGTGGACGTGTTATGGAGGCTTGTAGGGGCTCCTGTAATCTTCGACGGGGGTTCGGAAGACTCCTCCTCTTCGTCTTGTCCTTCCTACTCTTTCCCTTTTTCCTTATCCTGCTCCCCCCATCCTCCCATTTCCTCCGCTTCCTCCATGCCTTTCTGTTGCAGAGTCCTCCTCGTCGCTTCACAAGACGTGCCGATAGGTCGGGCCAGGCGTTTCGCCTGAGACTGTCTCACCGTTTACGTCGCTGACGTTTAAAATTTCCAACAGTTTCGCGGAGGGGGGCGAATCGTTTTCAAAGTGTGAGTCTCGCCCTAGCGACGCACATGCTTGCATTTCCAACAGTTGCAAGAATGGAGGGCGGGACGTTTTGAACATACAATTAAAGTTCGCATTTACAGGGATGGTGGTCGGCTGGTTTTCAAACCGTGGCTCGCGCCTCAGCGCCGCGCGCACTCTGTGCAAGCGCATCCCACAAGAACGTAGATTGCGGGTGGTCTCTTCGTAAATTATGACTCCCGCCGAAGCGGTCCGCACATCTGCGCACACAGGATGGGGGCCGGCCAATTTTCAAAATTTGGCTCTCGCTTGAGGCGTCCTCAGCCACGGTGGGGGCGTTTGTTAAGCAATGTGCGCAGCAGGCTTCAGCCCCTGGAGGATTCCTGATTTGACGAGGGCGGCGGTAAAGTCCATGACCAGTCCACGATCGAAGTTTCACTGGCTTCCAGACCCTGGATTCCTTATCCTCCTCCTCTGCGTCCTCCTCCTCATCCTCCTCATCCTCCTCCTCCTCCTCGCTCCTCCTCCTCCTCCTCCTCATCCTCCTCATCCTCCTCATCCTCCCCCGCAACTTGACTACAAGGGAGTCCTGCTACTGCACCAAGGTAGCGAGTATCCCCGTTGCAATTTGTGGGCTGGGTTCAAGGTCCTGTCTGGCAGGGGGCTCTTGTCTTTGGGGCAGAGGCTCCAAAAGGTGAAAGCCGACCAGGACACACAAGCCCTACCCGTAGGCAGCGAAGCCCGCTGACTGGCGGAAGGTAAGGATGCAGCAGACCGTTTGGCTCAGGCTGCTGCGCACAAGGGTGTTCAGCCCAGCGAAGCAGAGAGAGGTAACTTTGCAGATGATCGGGAGTTTCTGATCAACTACCTCAAGTATGTAGCCCAAGCTCTGGAAGAGTGGGCCGGGATCGCCCCCAGGAAAAGCAAAGGTTTGGCCGCCCCAGAGAAGAGCCTATCTCCCCCCACGGGTGCTGCCTCTGCCCTGACGTCGTGGACGCCGCCGTCGTCGGTCGTGCCTCCCCCCCTCCTCCATCGGAGCCCCACGAGGTTCCCATGGAGCCCAGGAAGCCTCACTCGTGGGCCCTAATCTCAGGATATTGGCGCTGCATTCTGTGTCGAGTGCAGACTAAGGTGATGAACCAGAGGACAGTCATTTCGGCTAAGAATTGCCCTGGTCACTGTAAGCAGTTGTCAGATCTCGTGCATGACAATAACGGCCATACTCTATGTTTCTTCTGAGCATCTTGAGTATCCCACGAGCATCTTGGATTGCCATAAGCGTGGGTCCTACTCGGAGGGGCTGGGTCGCGGGCTCACTGGAGTGTGCGGCACTCGAGTAAATCACCAAGGCGCGGCTACTCAGCTTGCCCGCGTCCAGGAGGGTCGTGTCCCGAAAGGCTCTAAGTCATCCCCGATCGTTTTTGCGACCCCAGGAATACCCCTGGCCCGATTGGTTCGCGAAGAGCAAGCCAAGGCCAGAGGGGAGGAGGCACCCAGTCCTACATAGTTGGCCGTGCCCACGGCGGACTTCTCACTCATCTGCTGTGTGCGTCCCTCCTCCTGGCGTGTCAGGCACCCCGTCTCAGGGGGTAGGCGCGCTGTAGTATGCACCCGCTGCGGCCCAGCTGCAACTCTGAGGCCTGCTTGTGTGTCCACGAGTCCAGGTAGGCCCACACCAGGGACGTGGCCTGCCGCCGTTCTGGCGTTATTTACACCAGGGGTTGGCGGCGCCGCGTCGTCCTGGCGTCGCCTCGAGACATTATTGTGTGTGTGTGTGTGTGTTTGCGTGGTTGTGCGCGCGCGCTTCCGCATGCGTGTCAGGCACCCCGTCTCAGGGGGAAGGCGCGCTGGAGTACTCACCCCCTGCGGCACAGCTGCACAGAGGGCCTTCTGAGGTGTGCTGGGCACGGGGGTGAACCTGGCTCAGCCAGTCCGCCCCGACGGTCGCTCGCCCACCCCCTCTTTTCCGCGGTAGCCTAAGCCCGCTGCAGGTTCGATCTGGGGTCTTTGTATTGTCCTGGCTGGCGGTGCTGGTGACGCGCAGCCAGCCCTGGAACTCGGGCCGTGGGGTTCCGTCAGCCAAGCGATGCTGGCCGTCTTTTTCACTGCGGCGTGCTGTTTGGCGATTCCCTGTTGCACGGCCTTGGAGCGCTGGCCGACTCCCCCACGGTGACTGTTGCACAGGGGGCCGCCCTCCGTGGGCCCCCTTGTGCGGGCGGCGGGGGTGAGAGCCGCTGAGGCTAGGTGTGCAAACGCCACATCTGGGCCCATCGCTCTCGTTCAGCGTCGGCAGCGTCCTGCCATCTCAGCGGCCAGTTGGCTCACCCGCGGCCGTTGTGGAGAACATAGGTGGCCCAGTGCCACGAGGTTTTGGGTTAGGGTCGTGTCGGCCAACCCTCAGCCTCCCTCATCAGCCATGTGATGGTCCTTGTCCTCCCCTTCCTCCTCCTCCTCCTCCTCCTCCTCCTCCTCCTCTCCTCCTCCCCCTTCCTCCCCCCTCCTCCTCCTCCTCCTCCGTCTCCTCCTCCTCCTCCTCTCTCTCCTCCTCCTCCTCCTCCTCCTCCTCCTCCTCCTGCTCCCAATCGCATGGTATTACCACAGGTGTAACGCTGTGCAGCGGCCCCACGGACGGAGGGCGGTGGCCTTGCAGGGCGGGGCCCTCGCTGGACGCACCTCTGGCTCGTATGGCCGTCTGCTCCTTGGTTCTCTCTCTATATCCAGGAGGCCTCCTTTTCTCCTTGCTGGTCTCCTTGATTCTTCCTGTCCAGGAGGATTGATATTGCATGGTTGTTTTCTCCTCAGTTCTTCTTATCCAGGAGGGTGCAGGGCAGCTCCTTTCCCCAGGTGGCCCCATCGCCCGAGTTCCGGACCTGTGAGACCGGCGCGAAGTGTTGGTTCTGGATGGTCTCCTGGATTCTGCACGAACGAGATGGGCACGGAAAGAATTGGTACGATGCCCAACAGCAGTTCCTGTTCGTTTTGAGCAGGGCTCGCTGTCCGCGCCGCCGCGGCCTGTGTCCATCTCAGACGGAAGGCCGCCTGCCCAGCAGCGGCCGCTGTCGGTTTGGGACAACATTTGTTGTTGGGCATTGTACCCATTATTTCCGTACCCATTTCGGGCGTCCTAATTGATTCTTTCTGTCCAGGAGGATTGATATTGCATGGTCGTTTTCTCATTAGTTCTCTCTATCCAGGAGGGTGCAGGGCAGCTCCTTTTCCAGGTGGCCCCATCGCCTGAGCTTCGGACCTGTGAGGCCGGCGCGAATTGTTGGTTCCGATCTGATGCTCAGGGCGACGAGGGCCGGCAAAGGGAACCGCCGGGGCACCGGGCTCTTTCACCGCGGCGGAAAGCGGCGGCAAGGCCGCGGATGCATACATAACTAAGGCAGAAGCGGCCCTCGTACAACACACACGCACATCCATACATGTATATTTAAATGTATTTATATATAAATATGTATATACACATATACTTATACGACTACCCTTCGGGTGATGATGAGGTTGTGGGTGGGGGGGGGAACCAACATCTGACCCAATCCATATCACTAGCGATCTCACTCAACGGGACACCACGGGACACCACGGGACACCACGGGACACCACGGGACACGTGCCGACCTCACTATGGATCTCACTATCGATCTCACTCAACCGGACACCACGGGACACCATGGGCTACCACGGGACACCACGGAACACCGCCGGACACCTCTCGATCTCATTATCGGTTTCACTATCGATGTCACTATGGATCTCACCCAACGGGACACCATAGGACACCACGGGACACCACGGGACACCCCGGGACACCCCATCGATCTGTTTATCGATATCAATATCGATCTCACTATCGATCTCACTCACCGGGATACCACGGGACACCACGAGACACCTGTCGATCGCACTATCGATCTCAGTATTGATCTCACTTTTCGGGACACCGCGTGACACCACGGGACACCCCGGGGCACCACATTGATTTCAGCATCGATGTCAGTATCGTTCTCACTATCCATCACACTCAACGGGACACCACGGGACACCACGGGACACCACGGGACACCTGTCGATCTCACTATCGATATCACTATAGATTCACTTTTTGGAACACCACGGGACACCACGGGACACCACTGGACACCACGGGGCACCACATCGATCTCAGTATCGATATCACTATTGATCTCACTATCGATCTCACCATCGATCTCAGTCAACGGGACACCACGGGCCACCACGGGACACAACGGGACACCACAGGACACCACGGGACACCACGGGACACGTGTCGATCTCACTATCGATCTCATTCAACGTGACACCAAGGGCCACCACGGGCCACCACGGGACACCACGGGACACCGCGGGACACCACGGGACACCGCGGACACCATGCGCCCTTTATCCGTTTTGGATCCTTGATGGTTTCGATGCTTCAGGTTTCACGAAGCCATGTGTGTGTGTGTGTATTTTCTAACAGGGATCCTGTATGGATCCACGATAGCTACAACCTTGTAAAGTCCACGTGACCACATGTCGTCACAGGGATACTGCATGGCTCCACGATGGATCCACCATGGTTCCCAGGCTGGGAACTTGGCGAATCCATATGTTTTCATGTGGATCCTGCTCGGAACCACGCTCGTTCCGACCTTGCACATTTCACGGAGACATCTGTTTTGGCGGGGCTCCTGCTTGGATCCACGACGGCTCCCAAGTTGGGAACTATGCAAAACCATATGTTTTCATGTGGATCCTGCCCGCATCCACGATGTATCCGACTTTCCACATTCTTCGGGATTATCACAGGGGATCCTGGATGGATCCACGATGGTTTCCACGATAAGCATTCGACGGCACCATTTGTTTTCACTTGGGGCCTACCTGGATCCAAGATGGTGCCGCGATGACTACGACGCTGAAGCTTTGATGAAGCCATCTGATTTGCAGGGTTCCTGCTTGGCCCCGCGATGGTATCGACGCTAACATCTGCGAGCTCACAGGGGCCCTGCTTCTGCCGCAGTTGGCAGCACTGAGAGAGTCGTGATCTGCGGCCAGGGAGGGTGGGCTTTGCTCCTCTGTCGCGGAACGCGCTCCTCGATGCATCGAAGCAGAGGCGGTGCGGTTTCGCGAAGCACACGATGGCGTTGCCGCACGGGCCGCAGCGGCACTACGGCAATCCAGTGTGCTTCGACGGTAGAGGGAAACAATTACTGAACACTCCCCCTCCTCCCCAAACTCAATGTTGGCACGCGCGGGGGGAAACTGCGGTCGAAGTGCACCTCATCAGACCCACCGCCAAATTTGAACATTGGGGGGATGGGGGAGGCGTTGACGGATGACTGTGGCATGTGTTCGCTAATTTGTTCCGAGGCCTGGATCTCTGCAGCTCTGTCCTCCCCCTAGCCCGGGGGAGGGCGCAAGACCTGGCGCTCGCGCGGAAGGGGAAACAGGGGCAGACGAACAGAGGCTCGGGGGCGCAGCTGCAGAGCCTCCGCGGCCCCGAGCATCACCCAAAGCCGAGGAGGAGGAGGAGGAGGAGGAGGAGGAGGAGGAAGAGGAGGAGGAGGAGGAGGAGGAGGAGGAGGAGGAGGAGGAGGAGAGGAGGAGGAGGAGGAGGAGGAGGAGGAGGAGGAGGAGGAGGAGGAGGAGGAGGAGGAGGAGGAGGAGGAGGAGGAGGAGGAGGAGGAGGAGGAGGAGGAGGAGGAGGAGGAGGATGGGGGGGAAGGGGGAGGGGGAGGGGGAGGGGGAGGAGGAGGGGGGGGGAGGAGGAGGAGGAGGAGGAGGAGGAGGAGGCGGAGGAGGACTAGTTCAGGCACAGGGCGGGTTTTGTGGGCCCCCGTCCTCGCTCGCGGGAAGCCGCGCACCGAGCCGCTGCCAGACGACTTTCCGGGGAGCCATCCCTGGCACGTAGTGGAGGGAGGGGGGGGCCCAGCGAGCTGAGGAAGACGCCCGAAAACGTCTCCCTACTCGTCCTGCCTCCTTCCCCCGCTTTCTTCCTCTCCTGCTGTTCCTCCTCTCCTGACTCTCTTTCTTTTCGTTCTCATTCTTTTCTCCTCATTCTCTCGCGTGTTCCTCCCTGTTCTCTCCCTGTCGTCCTCCTTTTCTCCCTGCCCTTTTTATTCTCACGCCAAAAACAGCCATGCAAGCACAGCTAATATTGAAAGAGACAAAATCGGAGGGGCGAGAGCGGAGGGAAGAGAATGGCAAGCCCGGTGCGCTCGCGCCTCATATGACATCCTATCCCTCCCCCATCACTCCCCATTGCGTTGATTTGTCTCTACCCGCGAACGTGTGCCGTAGCTGACCTACAACTCCAGCCAAAAGACCACATCGTGTTATGCGCAATCGAAGAGAGGGGAGCGGCGTGCACAGGAGGAGAAGGAGGAGGAGGTTGAGGAGGAGGAGGAGGAGGAGGAGGAGGAGGAGGAGGAGGAGGAGGAGTAGAGGGAGGAGGCGGAGGAGGAGGGAGGTGGCGGCTCGGCCACGCGGCAGGAGTATGAGGTGGTGGGTGAGCAGGATGATGAGCGGGGGAGAAGGACGAGGATTAACAGCAGCAGTATGAATTGGACTGGAAGGAGCGGCAGGAACAGGAGGGCCGGGAGAAGGCGGAGGAGGGGAAAGGAGGGGGGCACGGAGCAATTACATTTGCTCCCTATCCCCTTTGCCCCGACCTCTCTCCACGCCCTTGTGCGGCTGTCCTCCTCCCACCCTTCTCTCCTGTTATCTTCCTCCTCATCCTGCAGTGGCGGAGCGAAGTGGGGTGGGCTGAGAGGGGGCGAGGCCGATGCTCTCGCCTCAGCGCCGCCCGCGCCCGTAGCTCAGGTTCGATTGGCACTCTTGCCCCAGCGCTGGCCACTCCCTGCGGGGTCGCGGAGTGCTGCTCCTCCTCCTCCTCCTCCGCAGGTCTGCGAGTGGTGGCCCGCGCGTGGTCCCCTTTCGCCTTCGTGGGGCCCTGCAGGACTGCGCGACCGGCGTTCCAGGCGGTGCTCTGGCGGGCTCCGGACAGAAAGCCAGGTCCATCTCGTGAGGGTGGCTGGCATCGCATCAGCGCGCGAGCTCGGCTTCGACCTCGGCTTCGGTTGTGCGAGGGCGAGTGGATGAGGGCTGTGCACGGTTTGATCGGCTCGGTAATGTTCGGCCACGCGCAGAGGGGGGTGGGGGGAGGGGGGAGGGCTTCTTAGAAGCACCCCTGCTTCTTAGAAGGCGCGGGCCTTATCTATAGATGTAAGGCTGGCGCCTTCTAAGAAGCAGCCTCCTTCTAAGAACCCCTCCCCCCTCCCTCTACCCCCTTGTGCGCGCCGCCAAAATGTGTGCCGATGCCTAAGCATGGCAGCGATCGAGTCGATCGCGCCGCCCTCAGCCAGTGGCGGCTCGCGTTCTCCACGGGTGCACGCTCTCCACGGGTGGGGCTCGCTTCGATCTCTTCGGTTGCGCGTGCGATCCGGTCGATCTGCGATGAGGGGCGGCCTTTGGCCAGCCATGTGAGCTGAACGTCGCAGGGTATGCGCATGCCTGACCCGCTCAGGCTCGTGTGGGAGGTGGGCTTGGCCCAGTGCAGCAGCGCTCGCTGTGGCAGTGCGGCCCTCCGAATGCTCGGCCGAGCCCTGCTGACGGTCTGTTTGCAGTGACGGCAGTGCGAAATAACGGGGTATGTGGCTGTGCTTTCGCCCGTTACCAGTTCGTGTTACGTAGTGTGCCATTCATCTCGCCAGTATTTTTGCGCAGACGTTTACAAACTGAACAGACGTTGCTCGTGGAGGACGCACCTAGGTTTTATTGTAACAGGGAAGGTGCCCTTCGCTTGAAGGTGCGCACAAGTCAAGTGTCTGGATCATTCCTACAACTCCCTTTGCAGAGTGTCACATATGAGGAGGGCATGTGGGGCCAAGTACAGGGGAACCCTTCCGCCGAGGAGTATCTCATGCAGATGCCATCCAATAGCCTTCCCAGCCAGCCAAGGAACAACAGCGCGTCCAAGAAGCCGAAGCAGCGTGCCGCGGATGATCAGGAAAGTGGAGAACGAGGAGGAGAGGGAATGAGGATAAAGGAGATGAGACACTGCACGGACGCTGGAACCTCTTCGAGACTTGTGCCTAACCAGTTCCTTAGTGGAGCCATTTCTCTTACACTTGCTCGACGGCCGATTGCTGGTTGCAGGTCACATTGGTGTGTACTTCTCGACGTGTGGAACCGCCTGAGGGTTCTCGCAGGCGGAGAGGGGCCTGGGGGCGGGCTTTGAGCCCATCGTCTAGTCTAGCTCTTTCCGCTGCGTCCCATGCCATTGCGCTTGCCACCAGTACACGCCCCCAGCGCACGCGCCGTCGGGTCGTCCCTGGATCGTCTCGAGTCTACTGTCTGCGACCGCGTCGCGTCTTAGCTCGGACAGGAGAGTGGGGGAATGAGTGAGGGAAGGGGGGCGGGGTGGGCGAGGGGGGCGAGGATGGAGGGGGAGGGGGGCGTGCGAAGCCAAGAAGACATGCACCTCCTCCCCCTCCCCCTCCAACTCCCCTTCCGCTTCCTCATCCTCCCACTCCTCTTCTCACTCTTCCTATTCCTCCTTCTCGTCCTTCTCCGTTTCCACGTTGCTCGGACTTCATGCTAGAGCACGCAGCCTTCCTCCTCCTCCTCTTCCCGCTGCTTCGCGGAGCTTCTTGCGGCGCGGCTTTCGTGCACGCGCTGTCCACGCAGGTGTGTGTCTCTTACATGCCTGTGCGAAGAGCAAGCAGTCTCCCTCCCACCCTCAGATCAATATTGAGTCTCAAATGTTTGGCCCGCGTGTTTGTTTCCTCATTGATTGGGGGTTGTGGGTGTGTATGTGTGTGTGTGTACCTAACTTTGGCACGAGGGGTGGAGTGGTGTGATAGCCTTGTCCTCTGTGCATGCTGAGCACCACAAAGAATACATACACACGGGCTTAGTTTTTCCTGCGCGTCCCGAACACCGCAGAAATGGCGTGCACAGGCTGCTCAAAAGCGAAGGTGGCCGCCTCAACCGTGAATCCTGGCCACGTCGTTTACGCGGCCGCTTGCGGGAAACGTTCTGCTGGCAGGGTGCACCGCGTGGGTTGGGGTGTGTACCTGAGTTTAACCCGCGAAACAGAAGAGTGTGGACCGCGTGGACATCGGGAAAAGAAAGGACATGCGGGAGGGGGACCTCTTCTTGCCTCAAAGTCCACACGGTCCCCACTTCTTTAACCATGGCCGATGCTTCAGTCCGCGCGGCCCGCACGTGTCGCACGGCGGGCTCATGTTCAGCAGGCCGACTCTAGAACTCCGCCGTGGGCTCTTCCTTCTGCGCATCCTGAGCGCCACAAGGGAGGCACGCATACGTGCTAATAGAATTTCCCCTGCGCGTCCTGACACAGAAACAAGCGCGCCCAGGCTGCTCGGCAATGACGGTGACCCGACCCTCCGCCAATCCCTGCCGCGCCGTCCGCAGGACCGCCTCCAGGCAAGACGCATGTCTTCGGCGGACGCTCCGAACCGTGCGGTCCACACGGTCCAGACGGCGCTCTCCGATTTCCCAAACCGACTCAATATCACCCGTCGAATTCAAACGCAAGCTTTTGATGCTGGTCGACGCGCAGAAAACGCGGCCCACGGGGCCCGACTTCTGTGTCTGCGGTCGCCTGCTTCGGCGCGAGCAGTGCCACATCTGGGTCCTGGGGCGCCGCCAGGTCGCTGGAAGAACTCCCTCTCGATCTCGAGAGAGGGATGCAGGACTCGGGGAACGAAAAATGGCATAAACGTAAAAACTCGGAGGTCCGCGCGGATTTCTTGGATCTGCGCTGGACCCTCCTCCCTGGCGCGCGGAGCGCGCCAGGGGCGGCTCCGGAGGCGCCGCCCGGGGGCCCCAGCGCCGATCCGAGAAATCCGCGCGGACCTCCGAGTTTTTATGTTCATGTCATTGCTCGTTTCCCCAAGGCCTCCGCCCTTGCTCGCTCACCCGCGGGGCGCCTCAAGCTGCGGGCGCCGCGCGCGCCGCGGCCCCCCGGGGGCCGAGCGCTGCCTCTCTCTCCGCCCAGGCCGGCGGCGCGAGGGCGCGCAGCGCGGGCCGCCCGCCGCGCGATCCGCGGGGGGCGCCATGCGCGCTGCTGCGGCGGGCTCGCGCCGCGCCGATCGGCGGCAGCCCCCGCCGCGGGCGTTCCGCGCCGGACGCCGGCGGCGGCCCCGAAATCGGTCGGGCACGTCGGAGGCGCCCGAGCGTGCCAGGCGGAACGATTTCTTCCCGTGGCGTCGGGAGCCGGCGCGGGGGTCGGCACGGCACGGAGCGGCGGCCGCGCCGCGCGGGGCGCGGTCCGCGAGGTCAGGGTCGAGTCGGGCGTGGTCCCTGCACAGGAGGAGTATCCGAGAGTGGCGAGACAGATAGTCGGCTGGCGATGTTTCGCGCTCTTTTGATTAGTTCTGGCTCCTTTCTGATTGCGGTGGGGGCGTTCATTACGGAATGTGCCCAGGGGGCTTCAGACCCTGGAGGGTTCTTTCCGATGAGGTCGGCAGTGATATCCATGGCCACTCCACGATGGGTGTTCCACCGGCTTCCAGACCCCGGATTTCTTATCCAATGGTTCCCCTTCTACCCAATGCCCTCACCGTGCTCTTTTCTTCCAGCATCCGCCCGTAGGAGGGGGGGCCTGACCTACAGTCGGGGCGCTGAAGAAGGAACCCTTTTCGTTGGGGAGGGGCTCGGTGTTCCTTGATTGTTCCAAAGTTTGCCTCGGGTCTTCCTGAGGGTTTCCATGGGAAATCGAAGTTGAACTTTATGGGGGGCAGGGGCCCCGTTCCTTATTTAGGGTTCCTTAGGCCAACGCCCCCACTGTACCTGTTAGGTGACCCGCGTCTCCTCCGACTCTGCCCGGCCCGGCGGCACGGCCCAGGTGCAGCCAGCGTCACCTTCGAGTCGCTGGCCCTGGCGGCCTCCCGCGCCGTCACCGACCGCGCGCTCACGGGCGGGGGCGCCCAGGCCGCCTCCGCGCCCCGGCGGGTGCCACCGCGCTCGCGTGCGGGCTGCTACGTCTTCGACGGCTTCGACGGCGACGACGGCGGCGACGACGACGACGACGACGACGACGACGACGACGGCGACGGCGACGGCGACGACGACGACGACGACGACGGCGACGGCGACGGCGACGGCGACGGCGACGGCGACGGCGACGGCGACGGCGACGGCGACGGCGACGGCGGCGACGGCGACGGCGACGGCGACGGCGACGGCGACGGCGACGGCGACGATCACGACCACGACAGTCGCACGGCACCGACGCGTCACTGAGCACGGGCGCACCGAGCAGCCGCTTCCCAGCGGCTGGAGCGTCCTCCCGATGCTTCACGCAGGGGGCTGGCAGGCCCAGAGGCCCTGGGGACCTCTTGGGAGCATCTTCGGGGTCTGCTGGCTGTCTCGGGGGTCATCCTGGGATGCAGGGGCTTCAAACACCAGTTCGAGTTCCCCGGGCCTTCACTTGAGGGGACCTTGTGGATGCCCTGTGGGCGTCTCTTGGGGGCATGGGGGGCCCTCTTGGGCGGATCTTGGGGGCCCCTTGGTTTGGGCTGGACGCTTTGAACACGTGAAAAAGCGAGCTGGCGAAGTTCACGCAGGGACTTCCGCTGTCCAACCAGGCTTGCCGAAGGATTTCTGTTTTCTTCGTGAACAGCCCCTCGTCCTTTCTCCCTTCCTCTTGTACGCCGGACGATTCGCATTTCGGTCGCCCCGGGTACAGTCGGGGCCCTGAAGAAGGAACCCCTTTCGTTGGGGAGGGGCTCCGTGTTCCTTAGTTGTTTCGCAGCTTGCCTTGGATCTTCCTCAGGTTTTCGATACGAAATCGAAGTTCAGCTTATGGAAAATAGGGGCCTCGTTCCTTATTTAGGGTTCCTTAGGTCAACGCCCCGACTGTAGCCGCATGCTGGAGCGGACTGCCTCTGCTTTGCCGCCGACGAGGAAGAGCTTGTGAACAGCCGGTGGGTGCGCTCGGTCTGCGCCGGCCGTGGCTCTCCTCGGGGCAGACCCCTGGACTCTCGCTGCTCTTGCCAGTGGCGTGCCTCGGGGCTCCCTTTGGTCGTGGTTTGTTCGCGGTGGCGTTCCTGGGAATTGCTTGGCCTTGTCTCTTCCCAGTGGCGTTCCTCGGGGTTCCCCGGTCCTGGTTTCGGTCTCGGTGCTCTTTCCAGTGACGTTCCTCGGGGCTCCCCGGTCTTGGTTTGTTCGCGGTGGCATTCCCGGGGATTGCTTGGCCTTGTCTCTTCCCAGTGGCGGTCCTCGGGGTTCCCCGGTCCTGGTTTGCTGCAGTGCTGGTCCTCGGGGTTGCCCGGTTCTGTTTTTCCTCAGCAGTGCCGAGCCGTGCCGAGCAACACGCAGCAATGCCAGGCAACGCCAAGCGATGCCTGGCGGTGCCAAGCAAAGCAACGCAATGCCAAGCAATGTGCAGAAAAGCCAATTAACGCCAATGAACTCCAAGCAATGCCAAGCAATGCCAAGCAATGCCAATCGATGCAAAGCAAAGCTAAGAAACGCCCAGTACCGTTAAGCAGCGCCCAGCAATGCCAAGTAATGCCCAACAATGGCAAGCAATGTCCAGTACTGCCCAGCCATGCCAAGCAAAACCAAGCAATACCAAGCAACGCCAAGCAACGCCAAGCAATGCCAAGCAATGCCCAGCAATGCCCAGCAATGCCCAGCAAAACCCAACAATGCAAGCCAAGGCAGTATCAAGCAAATCAAAGCAATGCCAAGCAATGCCAAGCAATGCCGCTCATGAAGAGTACTCTCTTGCTTGAAGCCGCGCCGGGGTCATCTTTCTTGTCGTTCTGATGATGTTTGCGTCTCTTGGTCAGCACCCAGAGCCTGCCCCAGGGAGCCCCTACATCCCCCCTCGAAATCAGACGCAAGAACTTCCCGCGACGTGGCCGCGCCCCGAAAGTGTTCGCGCCGAAAAATTGACGAAACATTGGCGACTGCAAACACAATGTTCGCGGGAAGTTCTTGCGCCACTGCACAGGCGAGAACGTCGCGACAATCTCAATGTTTCGCCGAAGAATTGGGACACTTTCGGCGCGAACACTTTTTCGATGCCACACATGATCTTCGCCACACTTTCGGCGCGAACACTTTTTCGACGTCACAATCTCAATGTTCGCGCCGAAAAAATGGCGACGGCAAACACAACAAAAAATCTGACCCCGCGGGCGAAGAGTCGCGCGTCGACCAATGGTAACAACTTGCGTTTGATTTCGAGGAGGGCAGGACGAGGAGGAGGATGAGGAAGGAGGAGGAGGAGGAGGAGGAGGAGGAGGAGGAGGAGGAGGAGGAGGAGGAGGAGGAGGAGGAGAGGAGGAGGAGGAGGAGGCGGACGAGGAGGAGGAGAAAAAGAAGCATAGACAGTAGGAGGAGGAGGAGGAGCAGGATGCGGAGGAGGATAAAAGGAGAAAGAGGAGAAGGAAGAGGAGGAGGAGGAGGAGGAGAAGGAAAAGGTTTGAGGACAATGAGGAGGAGGTGGAGGTATGAGGAGGGGGCAGACGAGCAGTAGGAGGAGGACCATGAGTAGGAAACGGATGATGATGCTGCTGATGATGATACTGTTGATGAGGATGATGATGCTGTTGCTGTTGCTGATGATGATGATGCTGCTGCTACTGATGATGGTTATGATCATGCTGACGATGCTGCTGATGATGATGGTGGTGATGGTGATGTTGCTGATGCTTGTGATAATGTTGATGCTGATGATGATGATGATCGTGGTGATGATGCTGATGATGACGAGGAGGAGGGGAAGGAGTAAAAGGAGGAGTAGGAGGAGCATGATGATGATGCTGATGCTGATGCTGATGCCGATGCTGATGATGCTGATACTGATGAGGATGATGAAGATGATGCGCTCATGACGATAATGATGATGACGATGATGAAGATGTTGACAATGATGATGCTGATGCTCATGATGATGCTGATGATGATGGTAATGCTTATGATGGTGCCGATGATGATGGTGATGACGATTATGATGATGTTGATGGTGATGATGCTGATGCTGATGATGATGTTGATGATCCTGATGTTGATGATGCTGTAACTGCTGACGATGATGATGCTGTTGATGATGCGGATGATGATGTTGCTGCTGATGATGCTGATGATGATGATGACGATGCTGATGCTGATGATGACGATGACGCCGATGCTGCTGATGATGGTGGTTATGATGCTGATGCTGAACGTGATGGTGATGATGATGCTGCTGCTGGTGAGGATGATGGCGATGACGAAACTGATAAGGATGCTGCTTATGACGACGATGCAGATTATGGTGATGCTGATGCTGCTGATGAGGCTGATAATGATGATGCTGATGATGATGATGCTGATGCTGATGCCGATGATGATGCTGAAGATGATGCTGCTGATGATGATGCTGATGATGCTGCTGCTGCTGATGATGATGATGATGATGATGCTGATGCTGATGCTGATGCTGATGATGATAATGATGATGGTGATGCTGCTGCTGATGATGATGATGTTGTTGTTGGTGCCCCTGATTATGATGTTGTTGATGGCGATACTGTTGATGATGCTGATGATGACGATGCTGCTGATGCTGTTGATGCTGAGCAAGCTGATGTTGCTGATGATGATGCTGATGATTATGGTACAGCGGGTAATGCGTATGCATATGGTGATGACGATTATGCTGATGATGCTGCTGCTGGTGATGATGATGCTGGTGATTCTGATGATGCTGGTGCTGATGTGGAGTTAGGAGGTAGGAGTTATGAGGTAGGAAACTTGAGAAGGGAGGAGGGATCATGGAGGAGGGAAGAGGGGGGGGAGGAGGAGGAGAGGCGGGAGGCGGGAGGACGGAGGAGGAATAGGGGAGAGGAGAAAGATAAAGAGGATGAGAAGTCGAACGAGCAGGAGGAGGCGGAGGAGTCGGAGGAGGCGGAGGAGGAAGAGGATGATGAGGAGGAGGAGGACTAGCAGGAGGAGGAGGAGGAGGAAGAGGAGGAGGAGGAGGAGGAGGAGGAGGGAGAAGGAGGCGGAGCAGGAGCAGGAGAATGAGGAGGACGATGAGGAGGGGGAGGAGTTGGCTGAGGAGGAGGAGGAGGAAGAGGATAAGGAGGAGGAGGAGGGAGAAGGAGGAGGAGGAGGAGGAGGTGGAGGCAGGAGGAGCAGGATGAGGAGGAGGATGAGGAGGAGGAGGAGGCGTATGAGGAGGAAATGAGGCGGAGGATGAGGAAGAGGAGGAGGAAAAGGATGAGGAGGATCACTAATACTAATCCTAAAAAGGGAATATGACGACTACGATTAAAACGAAGAGGACGAAGTATAATGCTTTTACGAAAATTAAGAACACGACGGCTCATATTAATACCAAGAACAAGCGGACGAGGAATACCACTAATACTAAGATTTCAAATCGCTACCACCAAGAAGGATATCAACACGACGACTAATGGTACGAACGCTAAGTCGAATGTTGCAGCATTGCCATTCGTACTGTTACTTTTGTCCCTCGTGTTATTGTTATATCAGTATGACCGTTCCTATTGTTATTGATGCCACTAGTCGTATTGACCTTACTATCATTATTCCCAAATATCCTTGGTTGGGTATTCGTTTTGAATAGTGCACTGCTTCCCTTCTCCTCCCGCCTCCCGCCCCCCGCCCGCCTGGTGCGTACCGCTGGTGTGTGCATCTTGCATGCGGTACCTCTTGTGTGTGCATCTTGCCTGGGGGCTGCGATATGCGAAACCGTCGCCGCTTTCGAGGGCTGCTGGGGGGGGTGGGCGACAGCATAGTGGGTAGCCGCCGCGGACCCAAATTAGACCTCCCCATCCCTGGGGGGCTGCGATTTGCAAAGCTATCGCCACTTTCGAAGGCTACTGGGGGGGACAGCAGAGTGGGTAGCCGCCGCAGACTCAACTTAGACCTCGCCATCCCTGGGGGGTGGTGGTGGTGGCTGCGATTTGCGAAACCGTCGCCACTGTCGAAGGCTGCTGGGGGGGGGGCGACAGCATAGTGAGTAGCCGCCGCGGGCCCACATTAGCCCTCGCCAGTCATGGGGGGCTGTGATTTGCGAAACTGCCGCCACTTTCGAGGGCTGCTGGGGGGGACAGCATAGTGGGTAGCCGCCGCGGAGCCAAATTTGACCTCGCCATCCCTGGGGGGGGGCCTGCGATTTGCGAATTTGTCGCCACTTTCGAGGGCTGCTTGGGGGGCCAGCATAGTGGGTAGCCGCCGAGGAGCCAAATTAGACCCGGCGTTCCTGGGGGGCTGTGATTTGCGTAGCCGTCGCCATTTTCGAGGGCTGCTTGGGGGCCAGCATAGTGGGCAGCGGCCGCGGACCCAATTTTGACCTCGCCGTCCCTGGGGGGGCTGCGATTTGCGAAACCGTCGCCACGCTCGATGGCTGCTGGGGGTGGGACAACATAATGGGTAGCCGCGGCGGAGCCAAATTGGACCTCGCCGTCCCTGGGGGGCTGCGTGCGAAATTGTCGCCGCTGTCGAGGGCTCCTGGAGGGGGCAGCATAGTGGGTAGCCGCCGCGGGCCCAAGTTAGACCTCGCCATCCCTGGGGGGCTGCGGAGCTGTCGCCACTTTCGAAGGCTGCTTTGGGGGGGGACAGCATAGTGGGCAGCCGCCGCGGAGCCAAATTAGACCTCGACATCCCTGGGGGGGGGGGCCTGCGATTTGCGAATTTGTCGCCACTTTCGAGGGCTGCTGGCGTGGCCAGCATAGTGGGTAGCCGCCGAGGAGCCAAATTAGACCTCGCCATCCCTGGGGGGCTGCGATTTGAAAAGCTATCGCCACTTTCGAGGGCTGCTGGGGGGGTCAGCATAGTGGGTAGCCGCCGCGGAGCCAAATTAGACCTCGCCATCCCTGGGGGGCTGCGATTTGCGAAACTGTCGCCGATTTCGAGGGCTGCTGGGGGGGAACAGCATAGTGGGTAGCCGCCGCGGAGCCAAATTGGACCTGGCCATCCCTGGGTGGCTGCGATTTGCAAAGCTATCGCCACTTTCGAGGGCTGCTGGGTGGCAGCATAGTGGGTAGCCGCCGCAGCCGCCGCAGACTCAAATCAGACCTCGCCACCCCTGGGTGGCTGCGATTTGCGAAACCGTCGCCACTGTCGAAGGCTGCTTGGGGGGGGCAGCATAGTGGGTGGTAGCCGCCGCAGATCCAACTTATACCTCGCCATCCCTGGGGTTGGCGATCTGCGAAACCGTCGCCACTGTCGAAGGCTGCTGGGGGGGGGGCCAGCATAGTGGGTGGCCGCCGCAGGGCTAGATTGGACCTCGCCATCCCTGGGCGGCTGCGATCTGCGAAGCCGTCGCCACTGTCGAGGGCTGCTTGGGGGGGGGGGGGCAGCATAGTGGGTAGCCGCCTCAGATCCAGAGCAGACCTCGCCGTCCCCGGGGGAGGGGGGGGGGGTGCGATGGGCGAAATTGTCGCCACTTTCGAAGGCAGCTTGGGGGAACAGCATCGTGGGTAGCCGCCGCAGCCGCCGCAGACTCAACTTAGACCTCGTCATCCCTGGGGGACTGCGATTTGCGAAACCGTCGCCACTTTCGAGGGCTGTTTGGGGGACCAGCATAGCGATCAGCGAAACTGTCACCACTTTCGAGGGCTGCTGGTGGGTCCAGCAGGGTGAGGCACCGCGCAGATCTGAGCGAGACCTCGCCGTCCCTGGGGGGCTGTGATCTGCGAAACCGTCGCCACTTTCAAGGGCTGCTGGCGGGTCCAGCGGAATGAGGCTCCGCGCAGATCTGAGCGGGACCTCTCCTTCGTTTGGGGGCTGCGATCTGCGAAACCGTCGCTATTTTCGAAGGCTGGTGGCGGGTCCAGCGGGGTGAGGCACCACGCAGATCTGAGCGGGACCTCGCAATCCCTGGGGGCTGCAAGCCTCACGAATGCCGCTCGCAGAGGTAAATGCGCCCATACCTCGTCATCACCTCCGTATAACGTCTCTCAAGCTACTCATGGCCCGTATTGCGCAGGGGTCGGATACGTCGCCAGGATTATATTTATTGTGGTTGTTCGTATTCGTATTGTTGTTGTTCGTAGGCTTACCATTCTGTAATAGTAGGATCATCCGTGTTATCAGTATCATCAGTATCATTATGAATGCTCAGTTTGACTAGCAACACTAATTCTCATACTACTGATACTAATAATGCTTTTTCTTACTTTCATAGTTACTACTATTTCTCTTATTGATAGACTACCAACATTCTTATTATTCCTATCACTATCACAATCTTTTTTCTTCTTCTTCTTATTATTATTCCCACTAGCGCTGTTATTTGTTCATTGTTGTGCATTGTTGTTGTTGTTGCTGTTGTTGTTGTTGTTGTTCGTAAGGTTATTATTAGTAGCAGCATTAGCATTATGATTCGTATCGTTATTATCCGTATTATTATCATTATTATTATATGTATCATTCGTATTAGTTTTATTTATTGCAAGTCTTAATATTATTCGTACGAATCTTTTTCGTACTATTTTTTATTATGGCTATCACTTGTATCACCCATCGTATTTGTTTATTTATATACCATTATTGTTATTGATATCCACAGTATTGTTCTACTCACTCTCATCATGTTTGTTAATACTAGTCATGTTAATTATAGTCACACCTTTACTAACGAAACGGATAAGGATACGATTGCAGCGAATACTATTAATACTTTGAGGAGAAAGAGCCAGAGGAGGAGGGGCTGTGGATGCCACGAGGCCGTCAAGAACTCCATGCGCGGCACCATGGGGATCACGAACTCGACCACCTCGCCAACCACGTCCTGGGGAAGAAAGGCTGGCTGTCTCTCGCCCCTTTCCGTGCTATTCGATGCCCATCCCCTTTCAATTGCAATTCTAGACGCTTCGCGTGGTCAGACCTACCCACCCAGAAACGATGCCCAGGCGAGCTGCCCTGATCAGGCATTGCGGGAGCATGCAGTGGAGTAAAGGCTGGGAAGCCGTCATACCCCACGAAGGGGAGGAGGAACCAGAGGAGGAGGAGGAGGAGGAGGAGGAGGAGGAGGAGGAGGAGGAGGAGGAGGAGGAGGAGGAGGAGAAGGAGGATGAGAGGAGGAGGAGGAGGAGAGGAGGAGGGGGAGGAGGGAGGAGGAGGAGGAGGAGGAAGGGGGAGGAGGAGGAGGAGGAGGAGAGGAGGGGAGGAGGAGGAGGAGGAGGAGGAGGAGAGGAGGAGGAGGAGAAGGATGAGGAGGAAGAGGAGGAGGGAGGAGGAGGGGAGGAGGAGGAGGGAGGATGAGGAGGAGAGGAGATGAGGATGAGGAGGAGGAGGAAGAGGAGAGGAGGAGGATGAGGAGGAGGAGGAGGAGGAGGAGGAGGAGGAGGATGTGAAGGAAGAGGTGGCGGACGAGGAGGAAGAAAATGGAGGAGGAGGAGGAGAGGAGGAGGAGGAGGAGGAGGAGGAGGAGGAGGAGGAGGAGGAGGGCGAGCAGAAAGGCCACAAGGGGTGTGTCAGGGGAGCCTCTTCGGGCCTCTTGGGGGTCTCTTGGGGGCCTCGTATTTGGGGCATCTTGGGACCTCTTGGGCCACCCCCCGGGAGCCTCTTGGGACCCTCGTGGGGTATTCTTGGGGGCCTCGGGTGCCACCTTGGGGCCATCTTGGGGGTGTCGATCAAAGAAAAGGAAGGTTCCAATTAGCGTTGCTCCCCCATGAGGCCAACATGTAGCCAAACACCAGGGTAATTTCAATGATTTGTGCCTTCTCGCCGAGTCCGTTCTGGACGATCTTGCGACCCGCCCGCGACCCGCTCCCGTCCAGGTCCAGGGGGAGGGGGTAGGGGGAGGGGTCAAGACACCCTCCCCGCCTGCCAGCTGTCTCGCTCACTCCAACCCGCCCTCCAACACAGAAGTAGCACCTGGGCCTCATTATGCTCAGCGGTCGTCCATGGATGGGCAGCTACTGAGAAGCAGTGCAGGCCCCATGTGCGCGATGGGGCGATGTGCGCCACGCGTGCCAGGCGGTCCAGGTGCGCCAGGCACCCCTGGGGCCCAAGCGTGCCAGGCACGCCTCGCGCGCCAGATGCGCCACGTGCTCCACGTGCGCCATGTGTGCCGCATGGTCCAACCGCGTCAGGTGCGCCACGTCCAGGGCACGCGCAGAGTGTGCCAGGTGCGCTCCCGCGCACGTGACAGCCAACATCGGGAAGCATCCAGAGCGCAATCGCGGCAGGGACGCCATCATGGTGTCTGGTGGGCTTGCGCGCAGCAGGCAATATGCCAGCACCCCCGCGGCCCTTGTCAAAGACCAGTGGGCAGTGCTCGCGGGGTGGCCGTGCATGATCCAGATTTCGCCACGAAGTGCATGTTGTATGGTTTTGACAGGGATGGTTGGCTTGCGCAAAGCAGGCAATACGAGGGTACCCCCGCCGTCCTGGGCACAATACAGGACAAAGTGCCCACGGATGAGGGGGGTGTTGGCACTAGTCCTGGTTGGCTGTCGGTCGCCTGGGGGAGGGGGTGTTTATTGATAGGGGGCAGTGACCAGCCTCTACCACACGGGGGGCAGAAGGGGGGTTGGAAGAGGAAACGCTCTAAACCACTCACGCCACGAAGGGCTGGTGGGACTTGCTGTTCTACGCAGCATTTTGGTGCATTGCTTGAGTGTTGTGCTAAACGACGCGTTGATGTATGTCGCGTGAGGTGTTCGAGAAGTTTGCAGCAAGGTGCATGACGTGCTCCTTCATGTCAGCCCGTGCCATGTCGTAATGTTAACCAGTTGCCTGCGGCAAGTCCTGCCACCGTATACCAGGGAAGAACTCTGTGTGGCGCGGCTTCGAGTATCAGCCAGAAGGCCGTAACATACTACCTTTCGTTTCTATTTCTAGAGGGGCTCTCCTGGGAGGTTGTCCAATCTCTCCCCGGGTCGTTTTGGGTCCCTCTTGGGATATTATTGGATTTTCTTGGTGCTGTCTCGGGATGTGTCGCCTGGGGAGTACATTGGGGCTGTCTTGACGGCCTCTTGAGCCATATGACGGCCCTCTGGGCCTGTCCTGGGCCCTTCTTGGACAGACTTGAGCTCCTTCGAGGCCTTGTTGGAACAACCTTGAGCCGAGAAGCCCAGGAATAACCAAATATTTTAACCTACGCAAGTCCTTAGGTTTTGAACGACTCTGCCCTCCTGGTTGTCGCTTCGATGTCTTGGAAGCCTCTTGGGGCGCGTCTTGGCGCCTCGTGGCGTCTTCTTGGTCTGCCTCTTGAGGTAATGTCGGGCCGTCTTGGCGTCCTTTGTTGCCTTATTGGGCCGTCATGGAAGCGCGTTCGACAGCCCCGAAGAGGCGTTCTGGCACCCATAATCCCCCAGGAGGGAAAGGGGACGCACGCGACTAAGCGTTACCCGATCAGGGAAGGGCCCTTCGAAGACTTACATTAGCCCTTCCAGACAGCACTTGCTATTCTACCACGCCTCAACGTGCCAGGGGGCACGGTGGAGGATCTCAAGACATGTAGTGCCATTGCTCGCTATTCGGACTGGTAGGCAGGCACAGTTTCAGGGGTGCTGGAAGGCATAACCAGAAGGAGGGCTCACCAGCATCCTTAGCAACCAAACCATAGCTTGCACTCTTTTGTCTCAGCGCCATAGAGAGACAATGTGATCCTTCCGTGGATTCTCATGTACGTCTGTTCAAGCTGCCTTGAGGCATGGAAGAAGATCCTGACCTCCAAGAGGGGATCTGTCGCTCCTGGAGCAGGCACCCCACCGAATACCTTCGTTCATGCTTAATTCATCGTCAGTCGTCTTTGTGATTGCAGCCGCTTCGTGATCATCATGTCACGATGCGAGCCTCTGAATGCTCGAACTTTTAATGAGAGAAGGAGGGCCGAGACGTGCAGGGAAGCGGTCGCATGCAGATACTGGAAGTATTCATGTATGGAGTGGCTTGAAATGTATGCTACTCTGTAATGCTTTGCCCCCTGGCGGCGACCGCTAAAGTTACCACCATGTTATCGCACTTGCCACTTGCCATTGATAATTTGTGGCGTGGATGTGACTTACAAAAAAAGAAGCCCTGCTCAGGTTCCCCGGGCGACTCGGTCAGTCCTGGCGTGACAGCTGCGTCGAAAGCTCGCGAGGACGCTCCTGCTGCCACTGTGACCGTCTTCCTTTTCCGGCTGCTACTATTGCTGGCGCCATCGACGCTGCTGTTGCACATGTCCCTCTGTCTTTGTATCTACCGCCGCCTCCGGCTTCTCGCTTCCCTCCGCAGACAGCTGTGAAGCATGCACACTTTTCTCGCAGGAGGGGTCGTCAGGGAGAGGGGAAGATGAAGGACCGCCACCTGGCCCAGCACCGCAGGCATGGGAACCTTTTTTCCAATCCCAAACTGCGTCCCCAACAAGAGCCGAAGGATACCCGAATGCTGTCGCGCCTAGCTTGCCCCGCATTGGCAGACGCGTGAGTTCGAGCACCAGGATGTTCCGCACTGGTGGACACGCGGGTCGGGACGCCCCTCATCAAATTCTGAAAGGGCCTGCTCCTGGAAAGAGCGCTCTTTGGATCCATCCACTCCTTCACTTCAGATTTTGTTAGTGGGGGTGGGTGCAGCATGGTTTGATAGGTTTCACTGTCTTTTCTTTCGGACGTCCACTGGCACAGTCGCGCGCGCTAAGTGAAAGGCAAGTTACTTGTAATATAGCCGTAGGCTCATGACGATCCCGGGGGGCTGTACCATGTTGCCTTCAGGGCTCAGCATCAACACGTATCTACCTCAAATGGAAAACAAACGCAGCCACCGTCGGTAGCTTTCGCTGTCGAGGTCCTCAGAGCTTGTCTGGTTTGGCTCCCTGGTTTGGCTTCCGTTGGCGGCGCGCCAGCCTGAGAGGTCCTCACAGTCTGCCTGCTTTGGTCCATCGTCTGGCTTGGTTTTGGGCCGGTTTCACCTGGGAGGTCCTGGCAATTCTTCTGGTCTGCCTGGTTTTGGGACCGTTTCGCTCGAGAGGTCCTCGCACGATGCCTGGTTTGGCCTGGCTCAGTGCAGCTTTCGCTCGAGAGGTCCTCGCAGTGTGCCAGGTTTGGCATGGTTAGGTCAGTTTCACTTGAGAGGACTTCGTAAGTTTCTTGGTCAGGGTTGAGGGGTCTCGCTTGGCCTGGTGTGGGTACGCTTCATTTCGCACGTCCTCTCAATTTGCTTGGCTTGGGCCCTCTTTTGACCTGGTGGAAATTGTCACTTCGAATCCGTTGTGCTTGGTCATGTTACACTGTACGCTGTGCATGACATAATGAATCCTTCACACATGTGGTGGCTGGAAGCCTTGGAAAGCGTCGCAAAGTCCCAGGAAGGCGTCGGACCGCCCCGAGAGCCTCGGGAGGGAGGGGGCGATGCGCGTAGTTGGGTGTGGTGACGGGGGGGAGAGGGGCCTCTCGAAGACGCACAGGAACCCTATCAGGCAGCACTTGGCATTCTACCGCACCTCAGCGTGTCGTGCCACGAGGCACGGAGGCAGTTGGTGTGCGCACTCACCACATTGCGTTCCACATTCGGCAAATACAGGGCTAAGCCCTGACACGCACGGTACTTCTGGGATCGTCAGTGTTTTTTCCCACCACCGTGCAGCCCTCACACACTTGGTGCGTGCGGCACTTCGGCGGGAATGTTTACAGTTGGCTCTAGGGGGAACTGAAAACCAGTCCCGAGCTTTTAGTGGGTATAGGTGGCAGCGGTAACGTGGCACACACCATTGAAGAATTCGTGCCGCCAGTGACTTGCATCATGTAAGACGAGGGATAAGGATCATCCAGTCCCAGAAGAGCCCAGCGATCGACACCTTGAGGGCCTGTGTGAAGGAGGCACCCTGAGGCATCGCACCAGGAGGCTTCCCGATTCAGGAAAGCCACTGCCTGGAGGGTGCGGAGGAGCATGGCAAGGGCGGGAGGATAAGAGAAGGGGGATGATGATGCTGCTGCTGCTGATGATGAGGATAATGATAATGATAATGATGATGATGATGATGATGATGATGATGATGATGATGATGATGATGATGATGATGATGATGATGATGATGATGATGATGATGATGATGATGATGATGATGTTGATGATGATGACGACACGACGATAATGATGAGGTTGTTGCTGCTGATGATGATGGTGATGATGATGGTGGTGGTGGAGGTGGTAATTTGTGATGATGATGATGAGGAGGAGCAGGTCATATGGCATTCCACGACCGTGGCCATGAAATTTGGTAAGTCAGCAAGGAGGGGAAATGGAGGGAGAGGGGAACTGTAGGAACTCCAAGATGTATCAACGATGCTGCAGTGCACCCTCGTGCCCCAAATGCTCTCCTCTCTAGTCCCTGCAGTCTTTCTCGTTCCCTGCGCAAGAAATCGCCTCATTTGAAAGACGAGGGCGCCCCACGGGCCGGTTCTGGCGGGATCTCTCCGTTCTGAAAGGCACTTCCCTCCGCCTCCGCGCCAGAAGGAATGTGACAAGGTCGGTTCATATAGTCCTCGCTTGTCCCTTCTTCGCGCATGCCGCACGCTCCTTCCTCTTTCAGGCCACGGCTCATTGCGCAAGTTTGCCTATTGCAGGTCGGCTCTTGTAGTGTTCCCGGTCTGCCTGACGACCTTTTGATTCGCACAGCGGTCGAGGCCGAGTCAGGTGACGTTCTGTGGTCGCGTTTCTTCCTCCTCTTCTTCGAAAAAAACTCAAGGAAGCGCCCCAGGACAAGCCTGCTTTGAAATGGGAGCGCTCTCCATCCGTGCAACTGTTGCACAAACTGCGAGATGTGTCGTCACCAAACCGAAAGAAGTCTCAAGCGGGAGCTCCATTCTGAAGTGGAACGGCCATCAATCCGTGTAGCCGTTGCAAATGTCTTTGGTGGTAGAGTCAGAATTTTTAGCAGGCGCGATACTCCATGTAACAAAGAACTGCCCTCCAGCCGTGTAGCCGTTCGGTGCTCCTAGACGAGTGTGCGCGGTGCCGAGGCGAAAGTCGCATTTTGAAGGCGATGCGCCCTCGATCTGTGTAGCTCTTGCGAATTTCAGCTTTAAGATCTCAGATTGCGGGGTAGTGTCGGGCCAAGCGACCGGCCCGCCCTGACCCCACACTGTCTGTTAGTGCGACAAGGATGAGTTATCTCAAATGGAGATGGGCGGGGGTTTGTGGGATGGGGGGAGGAAGGAAGACGGAGGAGGAGGAGGAGGAGGAGGAGGAGGAGCCGGAGGTGGATCAGGAGGATAATGATGATGATGAGGAGGAGGAGGAGGAGGAGGAGGAAGGGGAGGAGCCGGAGAATTATGATGAGGGGGAGGACCCGGCGTAGGAAGAGGAGCAGGATGAGGAGGGGAAGGGGCAGGGGTGAGCAGGGGAAGGGCGAGGAGTGAGGATGCGGGGCAGGGCCGCCTTCCTCCTCCTCCTCCTCGCTCATTGACGCCCCTCGCTCCTCCCTTTTCTCTTTTCCCTCCTCACCTTCCCCCCTGCTCACCCAGGGGCGGCAAGGTCCTTTCAGAATCTCTGGCGGGCGGTACGCCCCCCCCTGGAGTGTGTGTGTGTGTGTGTGTATATCTGTGTGTGTGTGTGTGCGAGTGTGTGTGTGTGTGTGTGTGTGTGTGTGCGAGTGTCTGTGTGTGTGTGTGTGTGTGTGTGTGGCTGAGTGGGCCGGCCGCGCGCGCTGCTCGCTGCTCGCCCTCGGTCCCTCTGCGCCTCGACGCTGCGGGCGAGGCCGCGGCGCCAAAGAGCGTGTGTGTGTGTGTGTGTGTGTGTGTGGTTTGCTGTCGGAGTCAGGCTTCGCCACCCACCAAACCACCCCAGCCCAACCCGAAGGCCTCCAATTGACCTCCATTTCCAGGGAACATCGAGAAAACACATATGGAACCCGTACCCCCCCCAGGCCGAAATTCGGGTCCTCGGGTTGGGTTGGGGTGGTCTGGTAGGTCGTCAAGGCTGGGCCCCAGGGGGGAGGCTCTCGCGGCACGCCCCGGGCGCGCCCGGGAAGTCCTGGCCCAGCGGGGGTCCAGGCGGCCAGGCCTGGCCGCGGCTGAGGGGGGGGGGGGGGCAACGTCGAGCTCGAATCGGCGGTACATCGCCGACTGATCGGCGAGAGGCCCCCGATAGCGAATATCCGAGCGGTCCTGGGCATGGGCTGTCGCGCTCGCCCCGTCGGCGATCCCTGTGCGAAACCGGGGGGCGAGGCATCCACCCCTGAGCCTACCCCCCCCCCTCCTGGCGTTGCCTCCCGGTGGCGTTTGCGGGCCGCCGCCGAGATGAAGATGCGCCAGAAGAAGGCCCAGGGGCCGAGCCTCATGACTTCCGAGGCGTGCGGCCCGGGCTCCGCGCGCGGAGGGCGTGCTCGGGAGGGGCCGTCGGTCGGTCGATCGGATGTCCTCGATGGGGTCTCGTCCTGCAAGCTGCAGCGGGGGGGGGGCGTGACAGGGAATGTGAAGTCGCGGTCTCAGGAAGGGGTGATGGAGGAGGCAGGAGTCGGGTTGGATGCACGGGTGGATGGATGCAGGGAGAGCGTGGGAGTCGCGTAGTAGTAGTAGTAGTAGTAGTAGTAGTAGTAGTAGTAGTAGTAGTAGTAGTAGTAGTAGTAGTAGTAGTAGTAGTAGTAGTAGTAGTAGTAGTAGTAGTAGTAGTAGTAGTA
>CAUYUJ010005202.1:0-17500 GCA_963575745.1 Prorocentrum cordatum
TCCACGACCAGCTGCGCAATCGACCCCCCCCCCCCCCGACCGAGGCACATGACCTCGGCGACGTTCAGTTCCAGATCAATGATCCTCGATCACACGTAGAACATACTACGGCTACGGTTCGCGCTGAAGCAAGTACCAACTCTTCGACCTTTCTCGGAGTGTTGCAAAATACTGAAAGAATCCTCGCTCAACGGCTTGATGCGACCAACGCTGCTGTGCAGCCCCTCACTGACCGGATCTCTGTGATCGAGCAGCGTTCACCTGGAGTACAGGACGCCCTGGCAGAGTTGCGTGTTGGACGAGCCCATACTGATCAGCTGGAATCTCCTCCTTCGGTTGGCAATGTCGCCCCCTTCGCTGACAGGTTGCAGGCAGTTGGGGCGGCGTCGGACCACGCGCAGTCCGAGCTCTCCCAGGCCCTTCGGGACAGAGATGCTGGAAACAAGTGCGCGTTGGGGAGTGTCTCACACGTGTGGAAAGTGAATGGAGGCACGCGACGTCCGTCTCCGAGCTTGCGAGCAGAGACTTGATCGGTATTCACAGCGCTCTCGGGGCACTGACGAGGAGATCAGCTCGTCGAAGCACGATCTGCGATCTGTACGCCAACAAGTTGACCACGTGCACGAGGACATGACAAACTGGACGTCTCTACTGATCGACCATACTAACGATGCTACACTTCACACCCAGCCATCGCCAGGCCAGCACAGGCCGACGGCGACGTCCGCTGAAGCACCACGCGCTCCTGCCGGACAACCAACACGTACGTCACCAGGAGCAGCCTCAGCGGCAGATTCTGCTCAGACACGACACGTGTCTCCAGTGCGCACAGACACAACTAATGACGGTGTACCGTTACCTTCGCAGCCATTGTCTGGAGTTCCGGCTACCACTACCACTCCTTTCAAGGAGTCTGACACCGCGCGGGCCCCTGTCTGGCCCAAGATCACTCAGCTGCTCGAGTGGCAGCAAAAGGTTAGGAATAACTTCGGCGCCGCTTCAGGGCGTCCATCTACAGCATACGCCTTCCTCTGCGTGGCCGAACAACCAGAGTGTACCTTTGAGGGCCTGCAAGGCAGCGGTCACTTTGAGAGCGTTGACTGCAAGCTGGCAACTGCTCTCAGTGACATCTTGTCCTCTGACTTGCGCTTCAAGATCAAGCTCATCGAAGCCAAAGAGCACAAAGCCGGACGTATGTTGAAGGTCGCCAGATCTACTGGCACATTCGACAGTCTTACAAGGTGACTGAGGTTGACGATGACCTGCACGATTTTGAGCGCCTCAAGGAGTTGAGGATGAGAGATGAAGATCTGCAACGATTCATCACTGAATGGGGCGCTTTATTGTTGCATTGCCGAGAGGCACCCGACCCCAAGATCCTCGAATCTCTGTTCCGGACCCAGATTCGCAGTCATCCTTGGATGAAACAGGACATGCACGAATACCAGAGAATGAAACTAAGCGACTTTAATCGTACCTACGACTGGCTTCGTCAACGAGTTCTCGATTCTCTGGAGATGAAACAACTCGAGAAGAACCAGAGCAAGCTACGGTACGAGTACGAGAATCGTTCCCAGGTGAACATCTGCGCTGCATGGAACACAGGCAACTGCCGGAATGGCGATCGTTGCAAGGCATTGCATACGTACCCCAGGGACAGCAGAGACGGCCGATCTTCCCGTACTTCGCACGCCGGCGGCCACGCCCGCCGCAGCCTGTCGGCTCATGCGAGTGCCAGACAAAAGCCAAGTGCGAAGCTCTTCTGCTTCGAGCTCGCCAAGCGCAGTCCCTGCGCGCGTGGTGACAAGTGCAACTTCCCGCGTATGGCGCAGCGCAGTTATTTCGTCCAGAACAAGTGCCAAAAGGGTGACAAATGCAAATGTACCCACCTTGCTGCTGGTACGAAGACACCCGATAGGAGCCCCAGCCGCCCGCGGAATCCCAGTCAAGACAGCCGCGGCCGCCCGCCACCCCGCGGATTCGGAAGCAGGCGCTCTCCTCAACGCGGGGGGGGGTCCGGAATGCGGGGGGCTCGCATAACCGACGTGACTACAGACGCCACCGCGACCGCTCTCGCTCATCCTCCCGGAGATTTGCTGACTCTCGAAGCCCTTCGAGAGGTCGATATGATAGATCATCGCGCTCATCATCCTGGGGCAGAAACGGACGTGGCGGAGGACGCGGCAGCCCACGTGGCCGCGACAGATTACCAGGCAGCGACAGAGGACGTGACCGACGTTCCATGAGCCGCAGTTCGTCTCGTGGCTCTCCCAAGTATCGCGCACGTTCTCCGGCTATTGGTCGCCGCCCACGCCGCTACGACCGCAGTTGCGTCATCCGAGACAAGACCCTCATGGCCGTGCACAAGGCCAGGGACGTGTCTCCATAAACGCGACGTCGGCTACGTTTTGACATAGACAACGTGGAGTACTTCCCGTGCACCGTCTCCGGCAAGGCCACGCTCGACGAGTGGTCGACAATCCGAACGAAGGCGATATTGTCAACGTTCCAGATCCGCTCCCACAGTGGTGGTGGAATCAGAGCACTCATGCTCTTCAATGTTGCCAACGGGAAGCTCAATCATGGTACAAAGACCTACAGGACTACCGACGCGCGCGCGTGTCGGTGGCAACAGCCACTGCGGTTCCAGGTTCACTCGACTTCGCTACGGCGTCGATTGCGACGATCCAGGAGTCGGTGGCGACATCTACTGTCGACCCACCACGATCGACAGCCGTCCTGACACGCTCCTGGGTTCTCGACAGTGGCTCTGCGCACCACATTCAGGACAAGAGCGAGCTTACGCAGACAGAATCTGATCGCATCTCTATTCGCGAGGAACATATTCTGGAAACGGCCAATGGTGACCGCACTGTCAACGAGCACTACGACATCCAACTACCAGAGGTAGGCTTACGGAGCTCAGCTCTTGCCCTGCCGGACTGTCCATCGTTAATTTCGGTGGGGCGACTGATTGAAGTCTATGGTTTTCGGCAACTTTGGGACCCCGACCTGGGCTACCTGCTCCAGGATCCGGGGGGCCAATGGTACAAAGTTCCCGTCAACGGCCGAGTTCCAGAACTATGCCTCGACGATCTTGCAAATATACCGCCACCACGATTGTGCGCACCCGCAGCGCCGCGACGTCGCAGGCGCAATCGTTCCCCTTCACGCTGCCCTGACATATGCTGGTGCTGCAAGGACCCAGCGGAGTTTCCACCGACGCCCGAACCACGGCTCCACCGCGAGAACTGCCCCAAGAGACAAGTCAAAGTTTCGTACTGTGGCGCGATTATGTCTCAGCGGCAGTGTTTATCTCACTCATGCGGGGGCCTACGGGCACCTGCGGGGGCGCCCCAGGCGCATGTCAGGTAGATCCCGTCGGTCAGTTCGACACTGTTTTTCGGGGCATCACCCGACCTCGAGGATCTGCCGGTGGCGACGCCTGCTGAGTCCAACTCCGATGGCGACCGTGTTCTTCCGAACCGTCAAAAGAAGCCCATCGACCCCGTGCACTACATGACCCACAGCCCTAAACACCCTGACTGTGAGGTCTGCTCTCGCACCATGGCGCAGGACGCACCGTGCAGACGACAGCGTAAGCCGCACCCACCAGCAGCCCCCGCGGACGAGGGCACCGCCCACGAGGCTTTCGCGCCGAAGAAGTTCGGGGAGGCGCTGACTGCCGACCGCATTGTTTTGGCCAAAGACGCTGCCGCTGGCAAACATGGCGACAAATACGCTCTTGTCGTCCTCGACAGATACACCGGCATCATCATGGCACATCCAGCCGTGCATAAAGACGCAGCTACTAGCTACTACGAAGGCATCCTTTCAGCAGTTCATCGCAGCAAACGACGAAGTGAAGCATATCTGCACGGATAACTACGGAGAGCTCCTGAAGGCGCGCCGTCAGCTGGGATGGCGACATGACACCAGTATTCCTCATCGTCGACAGACGAACGGACTGATCGAGCGCATTGTCAAGATCGTCATTCTGGGTACTCGAGCTGTGTTACGCATGTCCGGACCTTGGACATGAGTGGTGGAAGGAGGCCATGCAGGCCTTCTGCTGTGGACACAAGTTGGTCCATGTATCCACCGGCGTTGCTGCCCTCAGCGATGAGCACACAGACAAGACAGCACACGAAATCGGATTTGGTGAAAGTTTTCCTGGGCACTGCATACCTGTTGGTGCTCGGATCTTCTGGGAATGCCTCATTCCCGAGATTAATATTGAGACTGCGAAGTTTGAAGAGAATGCTCGGGAGGGGTTGTTCATGGGTTACCATCTACACTCCGGTGGACGACGGTCTGGAGATTATCTCGTCTGGGACACGGCTACATGCGCCAAACACCCTGACGGCGACCTGTGCCACGTGCACAGAGTCAAGGACATCATCATCCCGGACGGTAAGTTCACCTTCCCGGTGAAGGACGGCACCCTGCGAAACCACAACCCTGAGGCACACGACGAGGTCACGGCAGCTACGTCCCGTCCCCTGGGCGACGCACCTCTGCCTGACCTACCGCTCACCTGCCCAACCGAGTGGGGTGACCCCTATCTCATGCCGCTGGACGCCAGCCCTGCTGCTGCCCACCCATCAGCTTCGGAAGTCGCTGCACCAGCGCCAGAGCCTGATTATTGGGAGCAGCGTGGCTACTGCATCATCCGGCACATCCGCACCCCGCGGAAGAAGCTTTTCCGACCGACGGACGACGTGATGAACAGTCCTGTCCCCGTCGATCAGTTAGATGTAACAAGGGATTTCGAGACATTTTCTACCTTCGAGGGCGAGAGTGCCTTTCGTGGCGTTTGGGACGGCGTTAGTGCCGCAGACCACCGTGAACTGAGTGCGCCGTGGACCAGCCTGGTTCTTTTCTACGAGCTTCCCAAGATGTTGCCAGACGGCAAGATGGTGGCCCGCGGTCGCGAGACGCGCGTTCAGACTACTACGCGCCCAGACAACATCCTTCCCGAAAGCTGGAAGACTTTGTCCCAAGGTCAACAGAAGAGAGAGATCGACTACGCAGAAGACATCAAACGAGCCCGCGAGGTGCGCGCTCAGGCTGCCCTTCGCGCGTGGGCTCGACAGGATCAGCAAGCCAAAATCTTTCGTGCTACAATGGGTGGTGGGCCCGCGTGGAACACCGCGGTACGCCGCATTACTTATGATATGGACAGCGGAGCCGTCGTTCGAGACGAGGCCGTCAAGGGCGCAACGAACAAGGAGATCTTGTGCGCCAGAATTCCAGGCGGGCCACGTGACATTACCACAGTATTATACTACCGCCAACCCTCAGCATCGCCTGCCGGAGTTGCTCGGTCTCTGGTATTGCTCGACAGTGAGGGCTACGACTTCGGGCATGTGAACCCGCGCAACCGCAAGTTCACCCCGTCGGTGGCAATGCCCACTATGCCCCGTGGGCCCGCTCGCGCACAGGTGCACAGAGAAAGACTCCCTGCCTCACCGTGGGCGCGCCCTGCCCTCGTCACGCGAAATCTGAATAAACGAGAAGTTGCCGCTGAGCCACGAGCGCGAGAGGCTCTACGTAAGGAATGCGAACGCCTTGAAAAGAAACGGACTTGGATGATAGCACCCGCCGCTGAAAAGGAAGACGTTGAAGCCGAGGCGATTCGTACCGGGAAGAAAGTTCATGTCTTCAACAGCTTGGAGATTTCATCCGTGACACATGAAGAGCTTCCTCCGGAACTACGCAAGTTCAAAGGCCGTGTGGTGGTTCATGGCAACACGGGCAAAGACGAAACTGGCTTAGCTGCCATTTTCGCTGACGCGGCGTCTAGTGCGTCACACATAGAGGCTTCCAAGCTTTGTGACGCTACCGCATTGTTGCCGCGTTGCGGAGGCGAGCAGAGTGACGCACCAGGCGCGTGCACTCAGGCCTTGCTGTACGGAGACGGCCGGATTGACCCTGTCTATACGTGGATCACGCTCCCCAAGTGGCGTCAGCCCGACTCCTGGGCAAAGCACAGGAAGCCAGTGTGCCGACTCCGCTTAGCACTTTACGGACACCCCTTGGCAGGCGTGTTCTGGGAGCGCAAGTGCCGCACGTGCCTGGAGAGCGTTGGTTTCGAGCCCATCCCCGGTCGGGAGTGCGCGTGGAGGCGCGAGAAACTGGGCCTGATACTCTCCGTCTACGTGGACGACTTCAAGCTCGCGGGCCCCGCCGCCAACCTCATGGCCGGCTAGGGCCTGATCCGCTGGAGCGGCATTGAGCTCGATCCGCCTATTCCGTACTCCTCATATCTTGGCTGTGGACAGCAGGCTGATGACGTTCCACAGAGCGTCTTTGACAAGAGGATTGCTACCATTCGACCAATGGTGCCCAACGAGACAGATTATCAATCAGCTGAAAAAGTTCGCGGCGTACGACATGACATGCTTGGCTTTACTGATCAGCGTGTAGAGCGCCACCTCGAGTGCGCCTCCAAGCTTGCCAAAAGCCAGGCTCACGCCGAAAACGCCCCGACTCACCAAGGGCTTCGCGGTCTTCATCGCCTAGTTCCTCTGGGTCGGTCGCGAGACCCACTGGCGTGCTCGACGCTCGGTCGCGATCGTCCAGCCCAGCTGGGTCGGTCGCGAGACCTACTGATGTGTCGCATACTACGACAGTCACTTACGACGACCTTCCCGCCGCGGAGACACCTGGTATCGAGGACACTTCCTTTACCGAGTCCGATTATTCTGACGAGGGAATCCTCGGCCAGGACGCGACGAGCGTGTTGATGAAGATTCTCTACCTGGCACGATGTTGTCGGTTTGATCTACTGCACCCCGTGCGCATGCTAGCCAGAGAGATCACTAAGTGGAACACCACGTGTGACAAACGCCTTCATCGGCTCATCTGCTACCTCAAGACGACTCGTACACATTGTCCACATGGATGGATCGGTGATGCTCCGGGCCAGTTGTCCATCATGCTCTTCACTGATGCCTCCTTCGCCGGCTGCGTTTCTATTTCAAAGTCCACTACGAGAGACTTCGCGGCGCTCGTTGGACCAAACACATTCTTCCCCGTCAATGCCGTGTGCCAGAAACAGACGGCCGTCTCTCACTCCTCCACGGAGTCTGAGATCGCCGCTCTTGACTCTGCACTACGACTTGAGGGACTTCCATTGCTTTCCTTCTGGGAGGCCGTGGTGGAGGTTGCTAGAACCTGCAAGGAGAGGACCAGTTGCCTAGGTTGTTTGGGACAGGTCGATACGACGGTCTGTCCAACCCTGGCCGCCGAAAAACGGCGGCGCAAGACGCCGCCTCGCAAGGCGTCCTCTGCAAGGGGATCTTCTCCTAGCCGGAGGCAATTCCCGCTGCAGCCGGAGACACTTACGACTCCTCAGAGGCGTACGATTTCCCACGAAGGTACTCTGCTACACGTGGACCCAGAGCCCGCTTCTGCGAGCAGCTCGCCGAAAGTGCACCTCATTGTCCTGGAGGACAACCAGGCCGTGATCAAGATTGTCCAGAAGGGACGTACACCAGCACTTCGTTACCTTGATCGAGCACATCGCATCAACTTGGATTGGATATGTGAAACATGCCAATTTGAACATGTCGAGCTTAAATATGTGGGTACTAAGAACAGATTGCTGACATGACGACCAAACATTTTGAGCCCAGGAAAGCTGATATTTGGAGAGATTTGTTAGAACTATCGCTCATCTTACCCTTCGCCCCCATGCAGTGTCCACCGAAAACCCTTGGAGACCGTTGAACGGGCCCAGAAGGCCAGATGGTCTACCGCACAATGCCGAACCTCCGAAGGTTGACAGATGTGAAGAGGGTTGTGAGATACTGCTCACTGATCGTGAACATTGGGGCGCGCCAGGTACACGGCGCGGCCAACAGTGTGTGGGGCCGACGAGGCACGAGGGACTGCATGCGTGCATGTACCATTACGGTGTCCCTGCCGGGGTCGGCTCCTCTCGCCAACCTCGCTCACGGGCCCGTTCGCCACATGGTAGATGCTCCAGTCAGTCCTCCTCGTCTCCTCATCGCCCCACTCGCTCTAAGGCGTTTGTGATGCGATCACATTCTGCCCGCAGCTGTTTTGCGACTCGAGCGAGTGCGCTCACAAGCATTTTGCTCGCCCGCGCGCACCCACTGTTAAGAGGATCGGTCCCGCCCCCGACTTCCCCCCCACGAGATGCCTGAGGTTCCACATCTCCACCTCGTTGGCTGGTCCGTCGGCGGCGACGCCCACGGGGGCCCCGAGGCCAATAGTGATGATCGCGTGGGCCCCACCTTCATGCTTCAGTCCGCCCGCCGTCGTGGGGGCGATCAAGGTTGCCACTTCCTGCAGCACCACCGCCTGGACAACGGCGCCGAGTTCCACTTGCGCGCGCCGGACGACTCCGCGCTCGTCGAGGCCGCCCGCGCTGCCACGCTCGACGCGACTGGGGTGGTCGGCAACAGCATGGAACCCGTCGGCGGCGACGCCCACTGCGAGTACAACTCGATTACAGCGACCCCATGGCTCTCGATGCTGAAGGCCATGTGCACACTGTCGGGTTTGTTCACGCGGAACACGGTTGTGCAGGAGGCGACCCGCAATCTTCCTGACCACCTGAACGCCGCGATCCCTGGTCAGGGCGTCTCTCGACTGCGCCTTCCGATGGACCTCGCCACAAGCATGCTCGAGGCCGAGCGGCGGCTGATGCACGCGGAATGGTCGAAAGCCGGGCGTGCCATGCTCGGCCAGTGGTCGGAGGATACCCTCGAGAACACGAAAGAGATCTACAGCGGCGATTACTACATGCCGCCAGGCCTCTACCAGGAGGGGCCAAAGACCCTGAGTCACGCGCGTCCACTCGATCGAAAGGCAGATGCGAAGCTGCCGGCGCGGCCACCTGCCATGGCCAGGACGCCCGACGCGGCGGGACACATTGGGCCACATTGTAGAGGATCGTCTTGTCACCGACATGCGAGCCTTTCATGACCTCCAGCAAAACAAGCGCTACGCCCGGAAGCTCATTACGTGGCTGACGAATCGTGGCGGTTTTGGGGGGATCGGTTCGATGCCCATGACGGTGGCAACACCTTCTGATCACCCCAACGGATGGACTGTTCTCCCGTATCTCGGCTTACAACAGTGGCAGTCCTACGAAGAGGGCGCCGTCCGTCAGTCCGAGATTCCGACAGGAGACGAGCCTGGCGCTACTCCCGGTTCCCTGCTGGATCCGCTGGAACTGCCCAGGCGAAATACAGTGCATGCTGTGGTGGTCGATTGGTCAAGGCTCTTCTTTCAGGGAGAGGCTGGATGTGCGCGGTGCAAGAGGACTTGGGCATGCTTCTCGTTCATGCCTTCGGACCTACAGGCCATGCGTACAAGTGGACCAATATCTACACATATTCCACACGGGTCATGCACAAGAAGAAGGGTGACAAGGACAAGGACTCCAAGCGCTACCTGGGGCACGGCATTGACGAGCTTAATAGCCCGGCCCGACGTGGTGAGCTCGCGGGGACTTCCAACGTTGCCCTTGTCCCGCTCTTTATCCCATGCCTCAACGAAGCAGAGCGCATGGGGGGCGCCACGCTCGAGCATCTGGCAACTATGGTCCGCGACGACATCGTGATGTGGGCGTCCTCGCACGAAGACTACAAGGAATTCTTCAAGCAGAACGACACGCCCGTCGGCCAGGACTTGATCCAGTTGCCAGAAGCCGGTGGCGACACCCGCTGCGATATGCAAACCCTACGCACACGTGCCGCCTCCGCGCAGGAAGAGCGCATCGCACATATTCTCCAGATGCAGACCACTGCCACACTTGAACAGCGCATGATGATCGGCACGATACGTCAGGCGCGAGCCTTACTGCACTGCAACGATAAGGGGTCTGCGGCACAGTGGCGCAAGCCCAACAAGGATATTTGGAGTTTTCGGAGCAATGCGTTCCCAGCGTACGTGAAGCAGCGGCACTATTGCAGGGGCCTCAACGCTTTCTTTGTCTGGAGCGCCAATGACATCGGCTGCGTCGACAACAGCCAACAGTGGTTAGACGTTCGACGTCATGCTGATCCTGCTCCAAACAAGACCGGACGCCACAATGACAACTACATCAAGTGCGAGTCCGGCGTTCCAAAGCACATGCCTGCACCCGTAAAGGTTGACGTCTCACGGTTCATTGACGCGATGCAGTCTCTTCGATGCTCTACAGTCATATGGGTCCAGGTCTGTCAAAACAGTGGGGCTTGAGTCCCAACTTCGACTATGTGCGCCCCGCAGACCAATGGATCGACTCCGACGACAGGACATCTCCTACAGCTTGGCACGCCAAACAGAACAATCACAACATGGCGATGATGACTACTCAGTTCAACGACGCAGTTTGCTACCGCAACTTCTGCGCCGTTATCCAATCATTGCCCTCCCAGCCGTGCCCGTTTCGGCCGCCTCTTCTGGAGTCCGCGACGGATTTCCAGGCGCGCACTCAGGCCGAGGAAATTTCAGCGGCCCTTGACTCCCGCAACAAGATTACTGAAGAATGGAAGCGGTATCATTGTCTTACTACGCTGAAGTATCAGGCCGCTGGAGAACTAGTCCACTGCGCTTGGATGGCTTCATGTGCGAGCGGCAATTTACCACAATCCATGCCGGTGGCAACGCCCGCTGGCGAGCAGGCTCAGCAGCCTCGTCCCATTCCAGGAACGACAGGCGAGCCGCCATCAGCATCGCCGGCGCCACAATGCCCAGATAACGACCCGTTCCGCCCAGCCTACGAGGAGCTGTACTACAGTCTGATACCTTTGATCGACGCGTATCCGGGCATTTGGGCCAGCTACGATTCCGAAGAAAGGAGAATGCTACAGTCAGAGCCCAACTTCCATCCCATCGAGATGCGCGCTCTCACCTGGGTGGTATACGAGCAGCTCGTAGACAAGATCGAGGCTAAGGCGGAGCGGACTACGGCAAACAATAACCGCATCATCCAAGAGCGTGCGTTGCTTGCCTCTCACCGTGATGGGCTTCGGATCGACAGTGCAGAGATCATTCAGGAGTGCAAGGCCTTCCGTGAGCGTGGCGAGCGTTGGCATGAACACCACGGAGCTGTTGCTTAAGAGCGTGGACGCCATGAAGTTGCAGCGTACGAGCGCGGGCACAAGCGTGAACACGTCGAAGCTGCAGTCCACGAGCGTGGATGCCGCGAAACTGACCACGAGCGGAAACACCAAGGAGCTTCCGCCTTCGAGCGTGAACGCAACGAAGCCGCCGCCCACGAGCGTGAACACCACGAAACTGTCGACCACGAGCGTGAACACCACGAAGCTGCCGCCCACGAGCGCGAACACCAGGAAGCAGCAGTCCACGAGCGTGAACACCCCGAAGCTGCCGCCCACGAGCGTGAACGCAGCGAAGCTGCCGCCTACGGGCGTGAGCACCACGAAGCCGTCGCTCACGAGCGTTTGCGCCTGATCATCACGAAGCTGTCGCCCGCAAGCTTGACAGCCACAACGCTGCCGCCCACCAGCGCGAATACAACGAAATTGCCGACCGGTGCGAACGCCACGGAGCTCCTGCCATTGAGCGCGAACACCACGAAATTGTCGCCAAGAGCGCGGACAACACGAAGCTGCTACCCACGAGAGTGATCAAGAGCTCGAACACCACGAAGCTGCCGCCCACGCGCGTGAACGCGATGGAATTGCCGCCTGGGGGTGTGAGCGCCACGAAGCTGCTGCCCACAAGCGTGAACACCGCCAAGCTGCCGCCCACGGGCGCGACGACCACAAAACTTCCGCCATCGGGCTTGAACACGAAGCTGAGACTCGCGAGACTGAGCGCCACAGGAAGTGCGAAGTCTTGGGCGAACATGATTCAAACGAAACTGCCGCCCACGAGCATGAACACAACCAATCTGCATCCCACGAGCATGATGACCACGCAGCTGGCGAGCACAATTTGGCAGACCATGATGGGGCCGCCAACGAACGAGAAAACGAAGGGCCTGTCTCCCATCCGCACGATGACAACAACGTTTGTGCCTCCAGCTGGGGTCGCCAAGAAAAACAATCAGCGCTGATACCGCAAAATTGCCGAGAACCCACATAGCATGATGAAGATTTGCAAATTTCCACGATGCCCAGCCACGCCCTCGACATAGTGAGTGGGAGCCTGACGTCTAACACCACTTTAACGCAGACGAAAAATAATACCACGACGTAGGTGCGTGACGCTGCGACCGCGCAGAGGTGGTTTCTCCACCCAATAGCAGCACCCACGTTGGCCTCGCAGCTGAAAAAAACACATTGTAGTGGCACCAGATGAAAAGGCCGAGCCCATAGACTGCCTGGCGCCGATGCCTCCAGCGTGCGAGGGACACCTGGAACCCGCAGGGACTAGGTGGACTGGAACCCCTGCACCGTCTTTGCCAAAGAGCCGGGCCAGGTGCAGGATGACGATGATGATGATGACGATGATGACGATGATGACGATGATCATGATGATGATGATGATGATGATGATGATGGTGATGATGATGGTGATGATGGCGTTGATGATGATGTTGATTGCGATGATGATTATAATAATGACGACGCGTATTGTTACGATGATGATGACGATGATGATGTTGATCATCATGGTGTTTCTTATGATGACGACGATGGTGATGGTGATGCTGATTATGATGATGAGGATGATGCTGCTGCTGCTGATGATGCTGATGATGATGATGATGATGATGATGATGATGATGATGATGTATGGTCGCATGGCTGTCGAAAGGGCACAGGCGTGGAACCGACTACGCCGGTGTGCAGCACCAGCTTAGACCTCGCAGCGCACTGCGACGAGTGTTGCTGTACATCTCCGCGTGCAGTAGCACTCGCGAGTGAGACAGGAGCGACCTGTCCCAGGTACTGCGGGCCCGAGGAGGAACGAGCATAATATGTTGGGGACGGTTATCTTGGTGGAAGATAATGGTGATGCTGATGATGATGCTGATCACGATTATGATGTGATAATGACGATGATGACGGTATGGACGGCAACGGCGATGCCGAGGATGATGGTGGCGGTGGCGATGATGATTATGATGATGGTGCGGGTCGGGATGCGTATGATGATGATGAGTATGGTGGTGGTGGTGGTGGTCAAGCAGGGAGGCGAGGATGAGTATGGTGAGGATGGTGCGAAGGAGGAGGAGAGGCAGGATGAAGAGGAGGAAGAGGAAGCCCGTCACATGTAACAACTTTCTTCTTCACTAGTTGCAGAATCCTCATGGAACTCGGTTTAGCCGTCGTGTGGCTGTCTTGGTCTCCTGTGAGGCAGTCGTGGGGCTCCCAGGAGGGGCCCTCTTGGGCCGTTGTGGTGCCCTTTTGGGTCTTCCTTGTGGCCGCTTTCGGACCCTATTGGGCAGTCTTGGGCGCCTCTTGGGCGGTCTTGCAGCCATCTCGGGTTGTCTTGGGGCCCCCTCGGGGGTCCCTTCGGCCGTCTAGGACTTCTCTTGGTGGCCTCTTCGGGTCGTCCTGGGACGTCGGGAACTCGAAAAGGCGAGGACCTCACAAACATCGAAACACCATTGTGACATGTTAATGTGTGCCTCTCGAGGCCCTCATGGCAAGGCTCTTGGGGCTGCCTTGGGACATCTCGAAGGCCTTTTGGGCCGTCTCGATGCCATCTTGGTCACAGTGGGCGGTTTTGGAACCTGTTTGGGCCGTCTTGGAGGCATCGTGGTCTCGGGAACGTTTTTTTTTTTGTGGGGGGCAAATTGCGAGGGGGGTGAGGCCTCGGGAGTGCGAGTCTGTCGCATTTCGCCAAGGGTTCGGGCCTCGGGGAGAGGGGGGCGATGCACGCAGCTGGGTGCGCGCGTGGCCTTTAGAAACGTTACAGGGGCCTATCAGGCAGCACTGGGCATTCTACCACGCCTCAACATGCCAGGGGGCACGGTGGCGGATGTCAGCCAGCCGTTCCGCAGATGATCCCAAGTTGTTGTGTACGTATATTTCGCCTTGCGCCACTGGCATGCATATTTTCGCAACACTGGTGATAGAGATGAACAGGTGCAGTAGGGAATCCCTCTTGGGGGTCGAGAGATGATTCACTCGAAAGCCCCCTTTAGAACTCGTTCTCGGATTCCTGGGATATCCTGGAAACGGTTTCAGAATACCTGCTGCATGGGGACGTTTCTTGGAGGTCCAGGGTTGGTTATACGAAGGACTCCGACTCCCACTCGAAAGCGCTTGTTTTGGAGTCGTCTTCGGGAGATGCGTAGGCGACGAAGACGAAGTCCTACGGTCAAATGGCAGTGCGAGAAGAAGCGACTGTGATGCTGTGACCCTCACTGGGCAGTATCTTGGAACCTCCGGGGCCGATTTTGCAAGGACTTCCCACCAGACGTTTCACATGTCTCATCAGGTTCTTTGGAGAAGGAGTCAGGACAGGATCTCGAGACCTCCTGTAGCCAGTTTCGCAAAAGACATGCCACGCCAAACCGCAGGTTGGATTCGTGCTTGTATCCCCCAGAAACGTTGTTCGGCGGTGAGGCGGGGGGACTTCGTTGGGCAGCATCTCGGGGCCTCTGGGAGTCGATTTTGTGACGACCTCGCGAAACCACGGTCTCGCCTTATTTCCCGCGCCTCGTCGCCTGCGAAGCCAGAGAAGGAAGAGGAGGTGGACGCGATAAGGAGATGACCCTCCCCTCTTTCTAGGGCCCCTTCCCCCGCGCCTTGGGGCCCCTTGGGCCTCTCGTTCTAGGTTGCAGATTTCCAGGAGCGGTCTGAGAGGGCGCAGCGGGGGTCTTCGTCTGCACTGCGCAGTATGTTTGGGCCTCCAAGGGCCGAGTTTGCGAGACCTCCCACACGAATCTGGCAATTTGGCATTCGCCCCCGCGCTCCTCAGAAACCATGTCAAGAGGCCCAGAGGGGGCGTGCCACCAGGTAACATGTATCATCTCTCGGACCGAGTTTGTGAGTGCATCTAGCGCGAAATCGCACGATTGCGATTTGCCCTCGAATTGATCGGAAAGGGTGTCAACATCTTTCGGAGCCAATTTCGCTCGGACATCCAAAATATTTGCTAGTGTGGCATTATTGCTCAGATTCCTTGGGAAATGGCGCCAAGATGTGTAGTCGGGGCCTCACTTCCTCGCGCGCTATGGTCAGGAAAACGTAAGCTCAGAGTAAGGATGTTGATTTTGTGACTTCAGAATGCTCGCCATCTCTTGCGAGGCTTGAGATGCCTCGCGGCATGCGCCGCCGTTGGCGTGACTCCAGACCTCAGAACTCCCTTCTCGCCGACGGAGCGCGCAGCGGGACCCTCCCCTTCTCTCTTCGCTCGTCGCTTTCGGGGCACTGGGTCTCCCCCACGCGCCTCGACACGAACCCCCCCCCTTGCCTCGAGCCAAAAGCGGTGGCGCGTGGGGCCACCGCGCGGACGCCCCCCGCGCGGCCGGCGGCGCGGCGCTGGATCGCTGCCACCACCGCATGCCACGGAGCCGGTCGCCTCGCGGGGCGCGCTCCGCGGCCCGCGGCAGGTCGGGCGCGCGGGGCGACCGCTCCCGCAGGCGGGCGGGCAGCGCCGCGGGCCGCCGCAGCGCCCGCCGCCGCAGCGCCGACGGCGGCCGCCACGAGCAGCGCCGGCGCCGCGGCAGCCCCGCGGGCCGCGCCGCGGCCCGCGGCCGTGGCGCCACCAGCGGCAGCCCGGCGCGCCGCGCGCGGCGGCACGCGGGCAGCGCGGAGCCGCCGAGGCGCTCGCCGCCCGGCGGCCGCGGGGGCCGCTCTGTGAGCGAGCGCCGCTCGGCCTCCAGGGCCGCACGGGGGCGCAGGTCAGAGGCCGAGGCCCGCCGCCGCTCCCCGAGCGGCCAGCGCCGCAAGGGCACGGGCTCGAAGGCACCCGAGCGCAGCCGCTCTGCCGACGGCGCGGCTGCACTCGCGCATGAGGCGGCGACGCAGGGGAGCGGCAAGGCAGACGCGGAGGCGCCGGAGGGTTCAGACTCGGAGGTGGCCACCGAGGTCTTGGACTGGAGCCCAGGACCGCGTGGAGCTGTCGCGGAGGGCGGTGGCCAGCCAGAACGCGCCGAGCCCGTCGGCGGGAAAGAGCTCGAGGGCACCGGGGCCGGCGAGGAGCCCGCCGCGGCGGACGCGCCATCGCCAGCGGCCGCTCCGCAGGTTGGGTCCGCAGAGGCGCCGGTGACGACCCAGGCCGCGGCCGAGCCCGCGCAGGGCGTGCGTAGCCACAGCGGGGCGGCGGCGGAGGACGACGAGGGGGGGGGCGAGCGTTGTGCCCGAAAGAAGAAAAAGAGGGGCCGCGCCAAGAAGGGCAGCGAAGCCGCCAAGCGGCCCCGTCGGCACGAGCGCAGGCGGCGAAGGTGTAGCTGCTCGCGCGACGGGGGATCGGTTGCAGCTGCTGGCCGCGAGGCGGACGAAGATGGCCCGCCGCCAGAGGCGCAGGGCAGCGACGGCGGCGCCACGGTGGCCGCGGATGCGGCCGTGGCTGCACCCGCCGATGGGGGCCAGGAGTCAAGGGAGGAAAAACCACCCGGACTGGACAATTGGCGTTTACTAAGCGGCCTTGGGCGTTTACTAAACAGCCCTGCCCTCTTCGGTTCCTTCAGTGGGGGCCTTTAGTAAACGGCCTCGCTTGTCGGGGTGGTTATTATGGGGGTGGATTTTTTGCCCTCTAAGGACGAGGAGGAGGAGGAAGCGGCGGGCCCACACCGCCTGGAGGAGGCCGGGTCGGCTTCGGATGCTGGGAGCGAGGCCATCGCGCACTTGGAGGAGGCGCTGGCGGACCTCCCAGAGCTCCCGTCCCCGCCCAGCTTGCCGGGGGACGAGGGCGCCACCGCGGGCGGCAGCAGCGAGGCTGGCGGCAAGGCGAACAACGAGCCCGTGGCGGGCGCTGTTGAAGGCGACTCCGCGGTCGGCGCCGAAGAGGGAGCTCCCGCAGAGAATGCAACGAGCTTGCCCGATCTCATCCGCGGCGTGTACGAACGCAACAACCCAGCCAAGCTGGAGGAGCTGCCGCAGCTGTTGGTGAAGTACGGCGACTCCCTCGGCGACCTATATGCGACCGTGTGCCAAAAGTATGGCGAGGATCCCCGCGGCACGACGCACAAGGACGCTGCGTCAGACCACATGGTGGAAAAGAGGACGGCACAGGGCACCAGCAAGAAGAAGAGGAAAGGAGACAAAAAAAAAGAAAAGAAGGAGAAACATGGCGGCGAGAAAAGGAAGAAGAGCAGGGCAGACGACGGCGGCCGGGGCGCCCTGAGCAGCACCAGCAGCGCTGGCGGTGCCGAGGCTTTCGGCGGGGCTGATCCGCAGTTGCAGCCACCGGCAATTGCCGCCCCAGAGCCGCCAGACCCCGTTGCTCAGGAAGCACGGGCCAAGAAAAAGAAAAAGAAGGAGAAGGGGGAGAAGGGTAAGCGCAAGGCGAAGGACGTGGAGGACAAGAAGGTCACAGGGCCCAGCGCCGCCGACGCCGTGGCGCCAGGGGGAGACTCCGCCCGCCTGCGATTGCTGATCCGCGGGGTGTACGA
>CAUYUJ010005202.1:22500-100476 GCA_963575745.1 Prorocentrum cordatum
AGGGTGGCTCTGCGCACGCGGACAGCGTCGCCGCCGTCGGCGTGGCCGTCGTCGTCGTCGCCGTCGATCGTCGATCGGCGACGTCGACTGTTGTCATCGTCGTCTATCGTCGTCGTCGTCGGTCGTCGACCGTCGTCGTTGGCGTTGTCGTCGTCGTCGTCGTCGTCGTCGTCAATCGCCGTCGCCGGTCGTCGTCGCCGATCGTCGATCGCCCTCGAGCCTCCTCCTCTCTCCCCCCCTCCTCCCCTCCACTCCTCCTCCCCGCCTCCTCCTCCTTCTCCTCTTCCTTCTCCTCCTCCTCCTCCTCCTCCTCCTCCTCCTCCTCCTCCTTCGCCCTCTCCGTCTCCTCCGCGCGGAAGAAATCCAACAACATCTCGCGCAAATCAACGAACTATGGCCCTCTGGGCCTGTTTGAACGTCCATTTAGGGCCTTTTGGGGCCGTCTTAGGGCCCTCTTGGGCGTCGTGGGAACCAGGAAAGCATGTTCCCGGAGAGGCTTCTGGGAACATGATTTCGAAAGAGGCCCTCTTGGGCCTCCCTGAGGCCGTGTTGGGAGTCTCCTGGGCCAACTTTGGGGCCTCTTGGGCCGTCTTGGGGGTTCCGTGAGCCTCACAGGACGACCCTTTTGGGCCGTCTTGGGCCCTCTTGGGTCTCTCTTGGGCTGTCTTGGGGCTCGGGGGCGTCTGGGGCACTGTGAGGACCAAGCAAGCAAATATGCTGAAAACGTACGTTGTACAACGGGAGTGGGCCGATTTTTGCCTCTTGAAGGCCCTCTTCGGCCAGCTTCAAACCATCTCGGGCCCTCTTGAGGCGCTCTTGGACGTCTTGGGGCCCCCTTGGGCCTCGCTGAGGCTGTCGGACAGCGTCGCCGCCGTCGGCGTGGCCGTCGTCGTCGTCGCCGTCGATCATCGATCGGCGGCGTCGACTGTTGTCATCGTCGTCGATCGTCATCGGTTGTCGTCGTGGTCGTCGTCGTCGTCGTCGTCGTCGTCGTGAATCACCGTCGCCGGTCGTCGTCTCCGATCGTCGATCGCCCTCGAGCCTCCTCCTCCTCTCTCCCCCCCTCCTCCCCTCCACTCCTCCTCCCCGCCTCGTCCTTCTCCTCTTCCTCTTCCTCCTCCCCCTCATCCTCCTCCTCCTCCTCCTCCTTCGCCCTCTCCGTCTCCTCCGCGCGGAAGAAATCCAACAACATCTCTCGAAAATCAGCGAACTGTGGCCCTCTGGGAATTTTTGAATGTCATTTTAGGCCCTTTTGGGGCCGTCCTGGGGCCCTCCTGGGCGTCGTGGGAACCAGGAAATCATGTTCCCGGAGAAGCTTCTGGGAACATGATTTCGAACGAGGCCCTCTTGGGCCTCCCTAAGGCCGTCTTGGGGGCCTCCTGGGCAGGCTTTGGGGCCTTTTGGGCCGTCTTGGGCTGTCTTGGGGCTCCTCGGGGGCCACTCTGAGGACGAAGCAAGCGAGTATGCTGAAATTGTACGTTTTACAGGAGAAATGGGTAAAGTTCTGCCTCTTGAAGGCCCTCTTGGGGCCCTCTTCGGCCATCTTCAAGCCATCTCGGGCCCTCTTGGGGCGCTCTTGGACGTCTTGGGGCCCTCTGGGGCCTCGATGAGGCTGTCTTGTGTGCCTCTTGGGCTGTCACGCGGGCAGCGTCGCCGCCGTCGGCGTGGCCGTCGTCGTCCGCCGTCGATCGTCGATCGGCGGCGTCGACTGTTGTCATCGTCGTCGATCGTCGTCGTCGTCGGTCGTCGACCGTCGTCGATCGTCGTCGTCGGCGTTGTCGTCGTCGTCGTCGTCGTCGTCAATCACCGTCGCCAGTGGTCGTCGCCGATCGTCGGTCGCCCTCGAGCCTCCTCCTCTCTCCCCCCCTCCTCCCCTCCACTCCTCCTCCCTGCCTCCTCCTTCTTCTCCCCTTCCTCCTCCTCCTCCTCCTCCTTCCCCGTAGCCATTTTGGCTCAAGATGATGAGTTCCGCAGGGGAACAAGCGGATACCGCTAGTCCGCGGCTGGCAAGACTTCTTGAGGTCTGGCATCTTCTTCGGTCCACCTCTCCTGTGCTCGGGTCGGCGGGTAAACGGAGGCCTTTCCCGTTCCTGTCGGCCCGAGCGCATCCAGATTCGTGGCCATGGGCCCTGCGCGGGACGGCACGCAGGCTGGCGACGGCGGTGCTGCTGGCGCTACTGGGCGGACTGGTGGCAGTGACAGATCGTCGAGTCGGAGCGATGCATCGGACGCCGAGCGGTCTGCATCTCGTAGTGGAGAAGGAGCTCGGCGCCGCCGTCGTAGACAAAATAGAGAACGCGAGCGAGGGCGGGATCATCTACATGAACGGGACCCCTGGCGTCAAGGGAGTGGTCGTGGAGGCAGGAGCAGCACGGAGGGGGTTCGCCCACCTGGAGCAGATGCGGCTGCCCCTGCTGCGCCCGCGCCTGTGGGGGGAGGAATTCCTGCACTGGCTTCCACCGCAGGGCTGCCCGCCAGCGTGGCGCAAGAGCTGGAGCGGATCCTGGTCGAGGCGACGGCCAACCTCAACGCGACGACGTCGGCGGCCCAGGCGCAGATGGCCACGGTCGTCGCCACCCATGCCCAGGAGTGCTCGGCTCGCTTCGCAGTGGTCGACGCCGACGTCGCCCGCTTGCGGGAACGTCAGCACAGGCTCGAGGCGTCCAATGAGGAGCTGCGCGGCGCTGTCCAGAGCATCACGGAGGCCCTGGAGCGCGCGGAGGCTCAGGTACCACTGTTTCAGGCAGCGAGGCAGGAGATGTGGGACAGGCCCGCGGCTCCGAACCTCTTCCAGATCCAGGTCGAGTCGGGCGTCACGAGCGCGGAGATCATCGTCGGTCTTGGGGACTGGCTCAAGGCTGCCATGGTGTCGAGTGGTCAGTACGCGCTCCACTCCCTCCCGTCTGGGAAACACTACGTGCTGGAGCTCACGGGTGGCGTGGTGGGCTACGAGCGCGCCAAGAGGCTGGCCACACATCTCCGCACGCCGAGCGGATGGAGGAGCTTCACGGCCGGCGGCCGCAGCATGTACATCAACATGGACAAGTCCAAGCGCTCCCTGCGGGTGGAGTTGCACACCAAGCGCCTCGGCCAGGCTCTGGAGGAAGTGCGTGGAGGTGCTGGGCGCTGGTGGCCAAACAAAGCGAAGGGGGAGGTCAAGTTTGACAACGTTGAGGTGGCCAGCGTTCTGGTCACGGAGGAGGATGCCCCGACGGAGCTGCGCTGGAACAATCCGATGGTGGCAAAATTGGGCATCGACAAGAGCAAAGTGCAGGAGGTGTTCAATCGCATGGTCGGCGGCGGGTCCAGAGAGGTACAGTGGTGTCCCTAACACTTGCTCGGCGCGTTGGCGCCCGTGGCAATACCAATATGATGAAGTGTTCAACAGTCCATTGAAGGTCATCTCGTGGAATGCACGCGGTCTGCTTCTACGGGATCCACTGCGTAGACGACGCAAGTTAGCAATCTTGCGGTCATATATGGCGAAGAAGTATGTGATTTTGGTGCAGGAGACGCACGGTGCGGCGGTCATATTGGAGGCGTTTGTGCGCTCGCAGCCCTTCGCCTACAAGACCCACTTCTCTGCTCTCCGCGATGGGCGTGGTGGAGGCGTGGCCACGTTGATCCCATCTTCAGAGCTGCATGAATGGAAGGAGCTGCATCCATCGTGGCACCCAGTCTCGACGACTACGGAGCTGGTCCCTGGACGAGTGCTAATGGTGAAGGTCAGTGTGGTGGTGCGGAAGCCCGGCTCGGTGACGCACCTGCCTGCAGAGGCTGACGAGTGCCGCGTCGGGGTCACCCTCATCAACGTGCACAACCACGACCTCAGCGCTGAGGACAAATCGAGAGTGGCGACAGCATGGCGGAGGGCGATGAGGGAGGCGCGCAGGTCCCCGATGCAGGAGCTCTGTGTTGCAGGCGGCGACTTCAACCTACCAGTGGGTGATCGGCGCTACTACCGCATGCCGACGCCGACGGCGATGAGGTCCCCCGTGCGTGACCATCAGGCCAGATCCTTCTGGCGTGACCTCTTCGACGAGTGCGCGGAGATCAACGGCAAGGACGCCGCGCACTATGACAGGCACTCGGACTCCGCCTCCACGCTGGGCCGCTTCTTCACCAGTCTGCCGAGGGACGCGTATCCCTGTCTCCGTGCTACCCGCGCGGTCGACGCGGACCCTGCGACGCTGTCGCTGCGCAGGTTGAGTGATCACGGAGTTGTGGGGCTCGTACTGGGTCTCCGCAAGGAAAGGCCGATGGCGGAGAGGAGGATCCCCGCCTTTGTTTTCAAGTCGCAACAGTATCCAAAGTATTTCAAGGATCTGCACGCTGCCGAACAGGACTTGCTTCGCAGTCGGGGAGCTGATGGAGACGTTCATGAGGAGTGGGCTGCTGCCAAGCGGGCCATGGTCTCGGCGGCGAAGGCCACGAGGAACCACATGATTGCGCTCGCCGACCTGCAGAACGTTTCGCAGGGCGCGGAGCTCAACGCCCTGGTGATGCGCTCGGCGGCCAGGACGGTCTGGACGAACGACGGCACCACGGCGCGCCTGCTGATCCAGTCCTCTCCTCTGGCTCGGAGGCACCTGCGCATCCAAGATGGCAAGGTGCTGGCGAGCGACACCCTGGTTTTCGGGGAAGTCGTGCGTGCCACCACGGAGCGTATGCTGGATGAGCGGCGTCAGGACGCTGCGAGACGTGCCCGCCGCGCCTTTGCGACGGCGCAGGCTCAGGAGGGTGAGTACTGGAAGCGGAAGCAGGGCAGTATAGTGAAGAAGGCCCAGCTGTGGCTCCGCAAGCTGCCCGTTTGGCAGCTGAGCGGCGTCAAGGTGTGTGCGACGGAAGAGCTCCCTGCCCCGCCTGTGACGGGGAGCGTCTCCGAGCGGCCTTCTGATGTCACGGTGAAGAACGCCGACGCTATGCTGGCCGCGGTGCGCGAGTACTGGGGCCCCATCTTCAGGAAGAAAGATATCGACGAGGAGGCGGCGAGGGAGTACATCGAGCGTTGGTTCGCGCCCGCCAGTGCACGCGAGGACTTTGCCTTCCGCGAGGAGGATCTACTGCGTGCAGCTCAGCGTGGACGTGAGGTGGCCCCTGGACCTGACAGGCTGCCCTACGTCGCCTGGGCGAGGTCGCCTGCAGCGGTGGCCTGGCTGTACCGGCTGTGCCAGGAGGCGCTTGCGGGGCTGGGCTTCCCCGACGACTTCAACCACGGGCTGCTGGTCCTGATCCCGAAGAGTGGGGAGGCGTTCAGCGCGTCGGAGGTGGTGCGTCGGCCTGGTGCGCTAAGGCCGCTCATGCTGCTCAACACGGACAGGAAGATGATCGCGACCGTGGTCAACCATGAACTAGCTGGAGTGGCGAGGAAGGAGGCATCGGCGGTCCAGCATGGGTTCGTCCGTGGCAGGACGTTCATTCCGAACATCATCAAGCTGGACCTGATGGCGCGCACATTCAGTGCGCTCAGTGAGACGAAGGGAGGGCACCCCGCGCTGATCACGTTCGACGTGAAGGCGGCGTTCCCCAGCGTCAGCCGTCTCTGGATGGCGCTGGTCCTGGACAAGTGCGGCCTCTGCGACTCCGTGAGGACCCTGATCGGCGCCATGTACGACAAGCAGATGGCATGGCTGCGGGTAGGCGAGGACTTGATGGAGGCCTTCGCGGTCACGGCAGGTGTGGCGCAAGGCTGTCCGATGTCGGGCTCGCTCTGGGCGTTGCTCTTCTCGCCCTTCCTAGAGCACATGGCCTCCGTCCTGGACATGCCTGGGCGGCGGGAGCCCTGGAAGCCAGAGCTGCCCATAGTGCAACGCAAGGGCGACGTGGAGGGCTGCGCGGATGACGTGGGGATGGTGCTCCGCGACCTGGCCCTGCTGCCGCGGATCGGCCCGATCTTCATGGCGATGCAGGTGCTGGCGTGCCTGGAGCTCAATCTGTCCAAATGCTTCCTGGTGCCGTTGTGGGCGCCGATTACGGAGGAGATCGTGGTCTACGTGAAGAGCATGCTCGAGGCGAGCATCGCGGGCTGGTCAGACTTCTCGGTCGCCTCCATGACGAAGTACTTGGGCTGCTGGCTGGGGCCTGGCGCTGACCTCGCAAGACAGCGGCACGACCCTGCGGCCAAGTATGCGGCGAGGACGAGGGCGCTGGGTGCCAGTGCCCTTTCCAACGATGCAGTGGTCCAGGCGTACAACGGGCTAGCGATCCCGCGCCTGCTCTATGTCGCCATGCTCTTCCCGATCCCCGACGGGCTCGTGGACAAGGAGCTGGACTTGCTACACGTGCTGCTGCGCGTGCCACCGAAGTCGTTCAGGAAGGACTGCCTCCTGGCGCTGGGCTCCTCCCTGGACGTCACGGCGCCGCTCTCCCTCTTCGCCTCGGCGATGGCTGCGAGGATGAGGGCGGCGATCAAGCTGCCGACGGAGTGGCTCGCCCTCCTCGAGGGCGTCGAGGACTTCTTCACTGACGTGCGGGGCGAGGCGCTGTGCAGGCTTGCGGACCTGCCGACTGACCTCTTCGCGCCGGTGTGGTGGCAGGACCGCCGTGGGCCTGCGCGTCACCTCAGGGGCGCCCTGGGATGCTGTGCGCCGACCTGCAGACCCAGGAACCGACGTCGGACGGAGGCCTGCCTGCGCGCCGCGAAGAGGCGCTCGCTGGCAGTGGAGGCTGCGTGGCTGGCGCAGCCCCATCGTGAGAGGAAGAAAAAGCGTTTTTCCTTCCAGTCCACCTACCGCTCCATCCTTTCGTCTCTCCTCTATCTTGATTCCTTTCCTGTCACATTCAGGAAAAGGTTGGCTGCGTGGCAGGTGCGAGCGCCCGCCACACGTGTGTTGGCGCAGAGATGGGAGGCGCTTAAGAGCGTCCTTCGTAATAAAGGGAGGGGGGTGAGGTGGGCGGTGATCAAAGTAATGTGAGGAGCATGGCCCACAGCGGCCAGAATGCATGTCACGAATGTCCGTTCGGCCCCTTGTAAATTCGGCTGTGAGAATGGATCTGACAATATGTCCCACTATTTGAGGTGTCGGCACCTGTGGTGGGCCGCCTGTTTTCCTCGGGAATTTTGTTCCAACTCTGTATTAATGAAGCTTTGTCTTGGGTCCTCTCGGGACCACGCCTCGACCCCCGATGACTCGCTCGATCGGTCGGTCTTGAGGCTTAGCCTGACGCACCAGCTGCACGCTATCATATCTGCGCATCCTGGTTCTGGGCCACAGCACTTACTTCGTTGCCTTGATATTGCACGTGCACGCACGGGTAGGTAGGCGACTCTTCCTCTGGAGCGACGTTCGCTCCTCCTCCTCCTTCGCCCTCTCCGTCTCCTCTGCGCGGGAGAAATCCAACAACATCTCACGCAAATCAACGAACTGTGGCCATCCCGGCCTTTTTGAAGGTCCTTTTAGGGCCCGTTTGGGGCCGTCCTGGGGCCCTCTTGGGCGTCCTAGAAACCTGGAAATCATGTTCCCGGAGAGGCTTCCGGGAACATGATTTCGAACGAGGCCCTCTTGGGCCTTCCTGAGGCCGTCTTGGGCCTCCTGGGCCGGCTTTGGGGCCTCTTGGGCCGTCTTGGGGGTTCCGTGAGCCTCACAGGACGACCCGTTTGGGCCGTCGTGGGCCCTCTTGGGTCTCTCTTGGGCTCTTGGGGCTCGGGGGCGTCTGGGGCACTGTGAGGACCAAGCAAGCGAGTATGCTGAATATGTATGCTTTTCGAATGGAAATAGGCCGGTGTTTGCCTCTTGAAGACCCTCTTGGGGCCCTCTTCGGCCATCTTCAAGCCATCTCGGGCCCTGTTGGGGCGCTCTTGAGCGTCTTGGGGCCCTCTTGGGCCTCGCTGAGGCTGTCTTGTGGGCCTCTTGGGCTGTCTTTGGGGCTTCATGGGCCGTCTTGGGCGGGTTCGTGGACCCCACAGGACGCCCGGGGCGGCCATGCCAACCGGTGGCACCACCCCACCCCCGCCCCCGGGCCCCGTCCGTCTGTCCTACTGCTCCTCTCCAAACCCTCGTTCCCTAACCTCCCGATCATGTTCCCGGACCCCCGTCCCTTCCCCCCAGAGCACTGCAGCAGTAGGAAAGCGTTCCGAAACGGTGAGAAATCATGTTCCCGGAAAGCGTTCAAGAATATGAATCGTACGTCGTCCAAGGCGCCTAAGGCGCAGAATACTCCTCCAAGGCGCGGAATCATGTTCCCGGACCGCCTTCTGGGAACATGATGGGGACGACCTCCTGAGGGCCTCCAGTGGGCCTCTTTGGGGCCTCTCGGAGGCCTGTGGGGCTCTCCTGGAGGCGTCTTGGGGCGCGTCAGGGCCATTTTTGGGCATCTTGGGGGCCTCTGGGGGCCTTCGGGGAGGCTCTTGGGGGCCTCTTTCGGGCCTCTTGGAGCCTCGCGGAGCCCTCTTGGGGACCGCTGGGCTCGCTTAGGCAGTCTTGAAGCCCTGTCGGGGCACTCCTGGAACCGTCTTGGGCGGCTCCTGGGCCATCTTGGGGCTCTCCTGGGCCGTCTTGGGACGATTTTGGGGGTCTCTTGGGCCGTCTTGGGCCGGTCTTGGGGGCCTCTTCGGCCGTCTTGGAGCGGGTTTGGGAGACTCTTCGACGGCCTTGGAGCTTCGGAACCCCGAAAAAGCGAGAAGGCCAAAAACTTAGAAAAAAAACAATAAAAATCAACGATGTTGGCTTGTCGGGGCTCTCTTGGGAGGCCTCTTGGGATGCCGTCGGGGCCTCATGGAGCTCTCTTGGAACGTCTTCGGGCCTTCCTGGCCATTCCTGCGGCTATGTATGCGCGTCTTGGAGCGCTCGCGGGCCGTCTTGGGCGGTCTCGAACTGTTCCTGGCGGTCCCAGGGGCCCTCCGGGACGCTTCGGACGATCCCGGGGGCGCCCTGCACCCCCCATGGAGATGACAGGCACCGCCCCGGGGCCCTACTCCGATACATATATATATATATACACACCAGGCGTGGCCATGCTCGCACTCATGCAAGTATACTCGCTCGCACGCTGACTCATTCACAGTCAGACTCACTCGCGCTCAGACTCACCCGCGCTCAGTCTCTCGTAATTCGACCTATCGGCTTCGTTCGTGTTGTGTACCACGCCACGCACTTCGGCGCACCCCTCATACGGTTCGTGGCCACATAGGGAGCGCCACCGAAGAGGATATTCACAATTGTGGTGCTCACAACTGCATGTGGTTGTGTCCTTCGCCAGGCTAATTTTGTTCTGAACCTCCAGATGGTGCTTGAACATCACGGTCAATGGGGCAACAATGGTTGGGATCGGGGCCATGGAGGTCTAGGGCAGGTGCGCGGCAGTGTTTTGTGTTGATCTCACCTTTGGGGGAACTCTGGCTCTTGATCTCTATCGATAACCCGCCCACGTCAAACACATAGCGAAATGTTTGAAGACACCCACAAGCATTGATACCAGACCTTCCAGATCCTTCCAAATGGGGGGCGGGGTCCAACGCTAAAGCAGACTCCCTCAGCACCACCATGGACGTCAAGTCAGAGAGCAAATAGCGCTGGCTTCGCTGGGGAGCCGTGGCGGCGAAGCAGCAGCCGCCGCAACAGCTGCTGACGACGCGCGGGCGCCATCCCCTTTGTCCTCATCCTCTTCGAGCGCGCAGGTCTGGGATTCAAAATGAGGTTCCAAATGGCTGGCGGTCGGTGGGGTGGAAATCAGTGGATGTGTTCTTTGGGGGCCGAGTGTGACGACGCGAGATGTCCAGAAGTTGCGTCTTCTCTGCTTGGCTCACGGGAGGCTCTAGGCCAGGACCTGAACGGACGCTGCGTAAACGCATTGCCGTCAACTTGCAAATGCAATGTGTGAGCCAAGAGAGCACGTGATCGCACCTACACTGCTTCCGTACGGGATTGACAGTGGTGGCACTGTGCGAGACGTTTTCGGCACATGACTACCCTTTCACGGTATCCTGCACAGGTGCCATCGACACCTTGCCCGACGGTGCAGCCATTGGTGCCGACGCGGCTGGCTGTGGCAGGCAGTTCTTTTTGGGGTGGGCGGGTGGCTTCGCCATGAGCCAACAAGATCATTACACCTGATATGGTTTGTTCCCCACCTAGGCTCTGCCTAGAAGGGTTCTTACTTTATATGCTTAAAGGGCCGGGCAGTGTTCCTCGCCCCGGGCGGTTCCCCCGGCATCCGCCCCGCGGTTCCCCCAGTGACGTTCCCTTAGCTTAGCGTTGCTTATTTCATCTTAGCTTAGCTTATGCCATCTTAGCTTAGCTTAGCTTCATATTAGCTCAGGTTTATCTTAGCTTAGCTTACCTTCATCTTAGCTTCGCCGAGCCCTAGCATAGCAGAGCAGAGCATAACATAACAGAGCGTAGCACAGCACAGCGCAGCACAGCATATCATAGCAAAGCCCAGCATAGCACAGCTTAGCGCAGCATGGCATAGCATAGCATAGCATAGCATAGCATAGCGCAGCACATCACAGCACAGCATAGCACCGCGCAGCATAGCATAGCATAGCATAGCATAGCATAGCAGAGCAGAGCATAGCATACCACAGCAGCAAAGCACAGGCAACGCAACAGCAGCGACAGCTAAACAAAACACCTGGCCCTCCTGGTCCTCCTGCCCCGGATCTGTGGGTGTATTTTGTGGCGCTAGTGTGTGCCAACCGCGTTGCCAGTATAGTTCTCTGTTCGGGTAATTAGCATGGGTGTAATTCCCTACCTAGGCTCTGCCTAGAGGGTTAGCTTAGCTTAGCATAGCGCAGCGCTGCATTAGCATAGCACAGCACAGCATAACATAGCCACGCATAGCACATAATAACATAGCATAGCGCAGCATAGTATAGCATAGCATAGCATAGCATGGCATAGCATAGCATAGCAGTGCATAGCGCAGCTTAGCATAACATAGCATAGCTTAGCACAGCACAACGCAGCATGACATAGCTTAGCTTAGCACAGCATAGCATACCATGGCATATCGCAGCATAGCATAACATAGCATAGCATAGCATATCTTAGCATAACACAGCGCAGTGTGACATAACATGGCTTATCATAGTATAGCAAGCCATAGCATAGCGCAACATCGCAAACCATAAATAGCATAACATAGCGCAGCATAGCATGGCATAACATAGCATAGCATAGCATAGCAACTAATGTTGCGTTCCTAGGGGCTCCAACTTCTAGGTAGGATCGCACTGGGGTAATGGTTGTTAGGTTTTCGGGACCCGTCCTGGGTCCCAGGACTATCAAGACGGCTCAAACTAAGAAGCAATTATCTTGAGGACAGCTCAAGGGTTCAGGACAAGTTGCCTTCAGGGCCCCTTCGGGCCCAAGTCCTTTGGATGCGCCCCGTGGCTTCTGTCCAGCGTCTTCTTTCAAATCCGCTGCCGATCCCAGTCCTGAGCGGCATGACGGTGATCTCACGCTCGCGCCTGCATGGATGATTGTCCTTTTCCTCCCTCTCCCATCCCTCGCCTCCTCCTCCTCCTCCCTCCCCTTCCTCCTCTTCCACCTTGATCTCCGCTTGATCCCCCCCCCCAATCACCCCACCACCCCGACATTGGGGATGCTCCTCTTCCTGCGCCTCCCCTCCCTGAAAAGGAGCCGACTACTGGCCCCCCATCTTCAGAGACGCCCCACCCCCCGCACCTTGGAGCTGAGTGTGGTCAATCTGCGTGCTTCTGGGAAGCATAGTTCGGATTGCAAGGTTACTGTGCTCGACAGCACTCCCTCTGGGACGGGCGGCAGAGTCCGAGACAGGCGCCTCCTCACTCCCTTACGGCCCGCGTGGGCCTTGTTGATCTACCGATCTCGATGTTCTTTGCCTGGCCATCACGATTCCGATTGATAGTTTGCCTTGTCCAGGCCCGTCGTGGAGCCGAAACTTCGCGGTCTTCGCTCAGACTCGAGCCGTCGGCGAGCTGTCAAAGAAGGCGCTCCCAGGCGCCACGCTGGTGGACCAGCCCTCGCCCATCTCGGTTGCGACCACAAGGACGGCTAGGCTCATCTCAAACGTGCATCGGCCATCGCAATTTGTTGCTAGAACATTGGGGAAGATCAGTAGCTAGGCCGTTGGCAGTCAGATGCTCATATGCATCCCCGTGGCGTGTGCACTGCAAGGTTCTCAATTAGCCAACCACCAGAATTGAAACACGGCGCTGGTCAATTGGAGGGCGAACCCAGCAGGACTGCCGCTCTCGCTCCAGATGAGCTTGGCAGGACACTCGCAGAATGCATCACACAACACCACCACTATGCCTGGTCAGGGACATCATGGTGTATACATGAGAAAACCTCCGTGGTCTCGGCCAGGAGGGCGTCTACACCATGCAGACGGCCCTGGATGGCCCTGGCCAGGCATCGTGCTGGTGCAACGACGCCTCTTGCGCAGGACGACCGCCCTCGCGCCAGGCCAGGCCGGTGACCCGGCCGCCTTCGCGGCCGAGGCCCCCCGGAGGGAGGAGCAGCCCAGGCCTGCCGCCGCTCCGACGGCCGAGCTGAGAAGCGCCTCTCCTGCGGCGGGGCTGCCAGCTGCCCCTTGGGGGGCGGCGGGCGCCCGGCCGGCTGCGGCAGCCACCTCCGACGTGACCCTGGCGGCCGCGGCGGCACAGCCCTCGGAGGCCGAGTCGCCGCTGGCGGCTCCCACGCGGCCGTCTCCTGTCCCCCTGGATGGCCCCCCGACCCAGCTGGCGCCCGTCCGCCAGCCGGAGGCAGCGGCGGCCCCTCCGACGGCGGCCCAGCCGGCGGCCCTTCCGACGGAGGCCCAGCCGGTGCCCCTCCGCCAGCCGGAGACCGCCGCGGCCCTTCCGACGGCGGCCCAGCCGGTGCCCCTCCGCCAGCCGGATACAACGGCGGCCCTTCCGACGGCGGCCCAGCCGGCGCCGGAAGAGGCGGCATCCCAGCCTGCCACGACGGCGCAGCCAGCGCCGACCCAGCAGCCCGTTGCTGTGTCCATCCCACCAGCGCCCGTGGCGACCGCGGCGGAAGCTCCGCCGGCGGAGGTCGAGCAGGCACCCGCTCGGTCAGAAGCACAGGCGCTCACAGCAGCAGCGCCGTGGGCAGTCCCCTCGGCCGCGGCGGGGGGACCAGAACCACAGCGGGCCGGCTCTCCCCCTGCTGTGCCCTCCCGATCATCGTGCACGCTGGAGACGGCCCCCCCTGCTGCGGCCCAGGTCGCTCTCGAGGAGGCGCACCACTGGTCCAATCTGTCCTCACTTTCACCGTTCCTGTCTATGACGCTTTGCCACGCGTCACCGCTTTTCATTTCTGATTGGAGACCAAAGTCGCCCTGGAGAGCTTTAGGGGCCTCCAGTAGCTTCCAGTTGGTCTGCATCAGAAACTCCCAGAAGCTCTAGGTTCCAGAGGGGCCTCAAGAAAGCCTCGCGAGAGAGCCTGCAGGGATTTGTTCGCCTGTGGGGAATTGCCACGGCGTCCCCAGACCAGGCAACCGGTTTGTTTCCAGTGAAGAAAGCACCGCCCTTTTGTTGCTGTGCATTGTCTTGAAAATCTTCGGCACGGCGACTGCGCCCGCGGTTCATTGCGCATGGCCACGCGCGCGAAGCATCTGGCATCATCCGGTCAAGAGAGAAACGTCAGACCCCGATGGGGTCGCGTGGCGGCACCAGGGCCGGGTGCGTGCGGCCGCCGTGCCCCGCCAAAAGTGGGTGCATTTGTTGGGCTTCCTTCATTTGGTAATGTGCAGCACTGGGCCTCTTTAGGGAGACTTCTTGGCCGCTTTTTGATTCACTGGGGCAGGTTCAATGCACTCTTTACGACAGTGTCATGCATTGCAACTGTTGGTCGCCCGCGGGTTTCGCGCATCTAAATGTCTGAGCGGCAGGCTGCCACGCACGATGTCCGCAGCGCAAGTCGGTGGCCACGTTTGGTGTTGCGCCCCAAGCATGGGAGAACCGCCTTCATGTATGTAGCGATCAGATCGAGCAACGTACCAAATGTGAGAAGGGCGTTCGCCTCCAATTGCCTCGTTCGGGAAAAGCGCGTGCCCCCCCCGTTTGCGCTCCCCCCCGAACCTCATGAACACTACGCTCACCTGATTCGTGTCGTGCGTGACGTGCGCGCAGCGAGTGAGGCGAGGCGAAGTTGCCCGAGTTCTTGGCTTAATTTGGGCCAGGTCAACAGAAGAAAGGGTCGCCCCTTGTCGGGCCGTGACTCCTGATACCCCCCTGGTTGTCCAGATGGTTGTCCCGATGGGTGACCCGACGGCTGTCCCAATGGCGGTCTTGATGTTTGTCCAGATGTTTGTCCCGATGTTTGCTTCGGTGCTTGTCCCGATGGTTGTCTACATCGTTGTCGCACTGTTTTCCCCGATGGTTGTCCCGATGACCGTGGCCCGATGGTTGTCCCGATGGTTGTCCTTGTGGTTGTCTCGATGGTTGTCCCTATAGTGGTCGCAATGTTTTCCCCGATGTTTGTTCCGATGGCCGTGGCCCGATGGTTGTCCCGACGGTTGCCCCGATGGCTGTCCCGATGGTTGTCCCGATGGTTGTCTTGGTGATTGTCCCGATGGTTGTCCCGACGGTTGTCCCGATGGTTGTCCCGATGACCGTGGCCCGATGGTTGTTCCGATGGTTGTCACGATGGTTGTCTTGGTGGTTGTCCCGATGGCTGTCCCGATGGTTGTCCAGACGATTGTCCCGACGGTTGTCCCGATGGCCGTGGCCTGACGGTTGCCTCGGCGGTTGTCCCGATGCTTGTCCCGATGCTTGTCCCGATGCTTGTCCCCCAGGTTGTCCCGATGGTTGTACGGCTGGTTGTCCCGATGGTTGTCCCGATGGCCATGGCCTGACGGTTGTCCCGACGGTTGTCTCAACGGCTGCCCCGATGGCTGTCCCGATGCGTGTCCCAATGGTTGTCCCGATGGTTGTCTCGATGGTTGTCGCGATGGTTGTCTTTATAGTTGTCGCAATATTTTTTCCGATGGTTGTCCCGATGGCCGTGGCCAAACAGTTGTCCCGACGGTTATCCTGATGGTTGTCCCGATGGTTGTCCCAGTGGTTGTCCCGGTGGTTGTCCCGGTGGTTGTCCCGATGGTTATTCCGATGGTCTTCCTGATGGCCGTGGCTCGACTGTTGCCTTGATGGTTGTCCTGGTTGATGTCCCGATGACTATTGTCCCGATTGTTGTTCTGATGGTCGTCCCGATGGTTTTCCCGACGGTTGTCCCGACGTTTTGTTCTGACCATCGCCCCGACCGTTATCCCGATTGTTATTTCGCTGGTTGTCGGGTGCTTGTCCTGATGGTTATCCCGATGATTGCCCCGATGGTTAAGTTACCCCGATGGTTTTCGGGATGGTTGCCCCGATGGGACAGACACGGAACAACCACGGGACAACAATTCGGATAATTTTCGGGAAAACCATGTGAACACAACCATCCAGACAAATATGGGACAACCGCGGGACAACCACGGGACAGCCGCAGGACAACCTTGGGCCAGCGGCCGGCAACAGGGGGGGAGCGGAGACTCGTGCTCTGGCTTGGCCCCAGCGACGGCGGGATACTTCCCCTCGCCCTTGCACGCAGCCTCGCCTCGCCCGAACGCGCGACACGTTCACGAAAACGACACCGATTTCCCAGTGGGGGAGGTCTCAATTCCATTATTATTCCACCGCCAACCTACGATGGAGATACAGAGACAGCTTTACATACGCATCTGTATATATATGTATATTGTTAGCCAGCGTGGGCCCCAAACAGTGAGTTTGTGCATTGAGGTGGTCAAACCTATGCAGATCTAGCTATGGGGTACAAGCTATGTTGTGTAAGATGTTGTGTGTGATACGTGGTACGAGCCACGTGGTGTAAGCCATGTGACGTGATCTAAGTTCTGTAATATAGTCGGCATGACCTTCATGCTGTGAATTGTTCGTGTAAGCTATGCAGTGCGAGCTGTGCCATGTGAGCTATGCTGCCCATCCATGGCACGGGGTGCCCACGGGCGGGCTCCAAGCGAGGCCTCGGCGAACCCACCCAGGGCACGCGGCGTCCACGAGCGCCTACGAGATACCCAGGAGCGGGCTCAAGGCGAATCCTCTGCGGACCCATCCAGGGCACGGAGCACCAGAGACTACGCGCAAGGCTCAAACCATGACGCGCAAGGTAACAATACATGTTCCGCAGGCCAAGACCATATGTCTTCCCTGTGGAACGCGTGCGGGAGCAGGGGAGCGGGGGAGCAGAGCCCGCGCCGCGCGCGCTCCAGCAGGCCCCGAAGGGCCGACGCGCAAGGCAAACGAAAATTAGCCTGGCGAGGGGCCCAACCAAATGAATTTGTGAGCAACGCAGATGTGAGCGTCGTTTTCGGCCGAGCTACCCATGGGGCCACGAGGCGTGTGAGATGTGTGCCGAAAAATGTGTCGTGCGGACGCATGCGGCCCCTGCCGCTGGGGCCTTCGGTGGAGCTCCCCATGTGGCTACGAAACGTGCGAGGGGTGTACCGACATGGGTGGTGCAGTCGCGTGTGGGCCTTGCCACTGGCTATTTGCACCGCCATCGCACCGCTACTAGGGTTCATGGAGGATAGGCGCACGGGGGCGTATCCTCCTTTGCTGCCCGACGTCTATTGCCAATTTGGCTCAGGCGCTCGGCCGATCCTGAATAACCCACCCACCACCCTGGAGCGTTAAGTCCCTGGGAGTGGCATGGGCCCTGAGCCAGGGCCCTCGGAACCGGCACCAGCAAAAGAAGAATCACCGTCATCTCCGTCCGCCGTTTTGCCGCCATCGCACCGCTAGTTGAGTTCGTCAAGCATACGCAAACAAACCAACACAAACACACACACACATACACATATATATATATATATGCACACATACATGCATACATGCACGTGCATATACATATATACATATGTTCAGACTCGTTCGAAGCACCGTTACATGTATTTACATGTATGTATGTATGTATATATATGTAGAAATATGTGTGTTCGCAGCTATGTGTATCCGTATCGAGCTTTATAGATAATGCGTGGCTGTGCTCATATATAGAGAGATATGTGTGTACCCATTCTCATCGATAAACCACCAGGATAGCCATACTGACAACACGCATGACAACAATGCAGTATAAGCATAGATGAGTGAACGTATATGAACAGATACGTGTATATACCTACGTGCGAACTTGTACATGCATTTGTCGGAGGTTGGGGGGGAGATCGCAGTGTAACGGAGTTCCCCCACCGGGAAATCGAGTTTCGAGTTCGTGCTCGTGCCGTGCGTGCGGGCGAGGCGAAGCTGCGTGGGCCAGCGAGAGGAATTCACTCTGCTGTCGCTAGGGGTCCGCCAACACAAATGTTTCCCCCCCCGGCCTTGTCAAGCGGTAGCCCACGTTGTCCCGTCGGTTGCCCGCCGGTTGCTCATCATGGTTGCTCATCATGGTTGCTCATCATGGTTGCTCATCATGGTTGCTCATCATTGTCCCGCCGGTTGCTCATCATGGTTGCCTATTATTGTCCCGCCGGTTGCTCATCATGGTTGCTCATCATGGTTGCTCATCGCCCATCAGCACCACGTTCATCACAGTTGTCGTCATGAGCCACCCCCCTCCCCCCACCCCCCACAACCTCATTATCACCCGCAGGGTGGTCGTATAGGTATAAGTGTGTGTATGTGTTTTTATTGTGTACTTGCCACCGTCTCCATCGAACAACAATCGAGGCAATCATCGGGACAACCAATACGAACCATCGAAACAGCTTTCGGGACAACCGTTGGGACACCCATCGGGACAACCATTGGGACAACTACCGGGGCAACTGGCGACACAACCTTGGGCAAGTGGTAGCCACGGCCTGGACACCATAAGACCTGTTTGGTTTTGACTTCGCCCAAACTAGACCAGGAACTCGCGCAGTTTCGCCTCGCCCGCATGCGCGCTAGCATGACACGAACGAACCGAAACTGTTTCCCACTTGGGGCACCTCACGCTTCTTCCCGTTGGTCCCATCCCCCGCAACCTTCGATACAGTATTGTAAAGGCCTTACGGCCGGTGCCGCCGACCCTGAAGTCGGGACCCCGCCTGGGACCTTGGGACCCCCAGGCCGGAGCCGTGGCCGGTCCAGGGCCAGGGCCAGACCCTGGGCTGGGGTCACGGCCGCGGCCTTGGCTAGGGCTGAGGCCAGGGCTGGGGCCGAGGTTATGGCACGGGCCGGGGCCAGGATCAGGGCCACTGGGCGAGCCCCCTCTCCAGTGGGGAGCCCCTTCCTGTCCCCCCTGTCCACAGGTGGGACCACCCCCCTGGAGGGACCCCCAGGGCGCGGAAATCTGACTCGGGGACCCCGCCTTACCCCTCCCCCACCCCCCCCTACCCCTACCCCTGGTCAGGAAAGAAAGAAAGGGAAGGGAGTATGTTTAACTACGACGTCTCTTTTCTTGTCGTTGTTAGTTTCTGAATTGTCTTGGAACTGGCGACGACGACGACGACGGCGTCTCACACACGCCGAAGGGTTGGCTGATTTATGTTTACCTACAAGTCGTGTATCGATAAGCAGAAGCGTGGCCATCACAAACCGAGGGTGGTGCCCATCCCCCAAAACATCTTTACCACCCGAAGGGTAGTCTTACAGGTATCGTCGTTTTTAACGTCCGATGCACTCGGTGTGCACCCGCTCCCCTTGAGATCCGCTTGAGCCTTATGACGACCGCACAGGCGCAAGACATGCACGTTTGGCCAGAGGCCGAGATCCTCTCTGAGAGCCCGCTGGACGAGGAGAGCCCCGCCGGGGCTTGCGGCGGCGGCGGGAGCACGACAGAGGCGGAGGACACGGAGGAGGGCGTGGATTCCGACGACGACGCAGCTGGCGCCAGGACTTCGGGATGCTTTTCGAGGGCGTTCCAAAAGGGCCTCGCCCTCTGGAGGCCGGCGGAACATCCACAGAGCCTGCCTTCTTTTCTCTCCATTCCTCCCCCCCTCCATCCTCACTTCTCGGTCCTTTCCTCGCACTCCTCCATTCCAGCCTCCTCACTTCCCTTCCTCCCTTCTCCCACCTGTCTCCTCGCTTCTTCCCTCCTTCATCATTCCTCCCTCTTTCCTGCCTCACTCCCTTCATCCCTCGCTTCCCTGCTCGTCGGCCTCGTCGGCGTGTCCTGTCACTTGTCTGACTACTTGCGGCTGTTAGTCAGCTTCTTCGCCAACATCTTCTGTTTCGCTTCCTGGAGCAGACGCGAGATGTTTCGACTCATCGCACGGCGTGAAGTTCATCTGTCACTGTTCAACGCTATTTGAGGATACTCTTGAGGTTCGGTAAGATCACATGTTCAGTCTCGTCGCACGTTGCTCTCAGCTCTCAGCTACAACCAAGGATACTCTGGAGGCTCGGCTGGTGCTTTCCGGGCTGGTCCTTTCCAGCTTGCAGCGCTCACTGAGGAAACTCTCGAGGCTCGGTAGTTCTGTGCGGGCTCTTTCTTCTCAATTTTCGTGTTCGCACCAGTTGTACTGTTGTGTCCTATATGTCGGCGTTCGCTTCTCTAATTACCCCGTGCTGGGTGGCGGAGTCCTCGGCGTTTGAGATTCGGCATCAATCTGCTGTGTGCGAGTCCATCGCGTCGGTGGTGTGCTGGCCCGAAGAGGGGACCAAACATATCACCGATGCACGAATGTCTTGGGTAGGTAAACTTGATGGAGTTGTTTGTTTTCTTTTTTGTTAAGCCTTTTTTGTGCAAGAGGCCTGGATGCTCGCGACCCCCAGCCAGGATTTCCTGGGTGTTTTCTCGAGGTTTCTCGTCTCTGCGTTTTCCGATCTTCGAGTTCGTTGGGTTCCCTGGGCTTGTGGGGACACTTGACTTGTTGCATGGCGCTGCGTTACATTGCGCTTGCTCTATTGTGTAATTCACATCGCACTGCTTGGATTTGCTATGGCGTGTTTTTTGTTGTACTGCGATGCGTGTCGTCGTCTTTGTTGGGAATCATTGCAATCCATTGCATGTTGATGCGATTGGAATGCGCTGCGCTGCTCTCACACGTAGTTGTGTGACGACAGCGTTGTCTATCTATCAGTCTTGCTGCCCAAATGTTCAAGGACGAGTAGCGCTGTTTCCCACCGGGTTCTCACGATATGTCAGTCGTTATGTCCGCAGGGCCGCACTTGCGAATGTTCTAGTAGAACATGAGTGTATGTTAGTGCGTGCACGGGAATGATGAGAAAGGTTTTTCGGGTGTCGTGTCCAGGCTTGGCCCCTCGCGTTGCTCATCGCAACCGCTCGGGCTCAAGCGTCAAAGGCACGGGTTCTCGCTCGATGGCCGTCACACCATCCCAGGCAGCACTCTTCACCTGGATTGCCGCGATAGCCCCCTCACTCTCGGACTGGGTGGCCGGCTTCGCTGCTGGGCGCTCCGCGCTGGCAGCCCCAGGCCGCGCGGCGGCCGTCGGCTGGGGTTCGGAGCCTCCGCTGTGGGACTGCTCCTGCTGGCACCTGCCCGTCGTCAGTGGCGCCCGAGCCGCCGGGCCTGCCCTCGCTGAGTCCCTCAGTGCGGCTCGCGCCCGACGGTGCCGCGGCGATCGAGGTCCTCTGGCCGTGCGTGGGAGGCCTCGCGTTCTCGGCCGGCCTCGCTCTCGCCGGGCGCTTGGGGTTCGGGGTCCTCGAGGAGCTCTTCGTGCTGTACTTGAGCCGCTGTGCTGCATGGCCCGACTCGACGCAGCCCCGTGCGATCCACAGCGGAGCGAGACTGGCAGTCGGGGACGCAGCTGCTCGTGTCGCTCGTCCTTGATCTCGGGTTCAGGCACGAGCGCGTCATCATGCGGGCATGTGACGTTTGTCCCTGGATCGTGTACACGGACGGCGGCGACATGTAGGTGGAGAAAGGAGAAGGACGGGGACAAGGTGTACCCTCTGACGACGGGTCAGTCGTCGAGGTCTCTGCCGAACTACGTGGCGGAGGTTGTGCCGCTCGCAATGTTCCTGACGGACGACGTACTGCACGGGCTGATCGTGAGGGCCCGCATCGAGGTGGCGTCCTTGCGGGAGTCTGAGCCCGATCGCCACACGCCAGCAGGCCCGTCATACTGCCTGTCGGTGGAGGGCCGCCAGCGCCCGCCCCGTCGCCGCCGCCCCCAGGGCGAGCAGGTGAGGCTCGCCGGCAAGGAAAGCAACCCACCTGTCGCCGACGCGGGCACTGGAACCGCCGAGTCACCTGGCGGCGCCGGGTACGCGGGCGGCAGCATGCTGGCCGCCGACGGCGAGCGTCATCGCTGGCTGGCCAGCAAGCCTGGTCGGATCGGGGAGTTGGGAATCCCTGTGCTGCACGCATACGTCATGATCGGGCTGGGTGACCGCAGCGTCGCCGACATCGACGGCGAGACGGTGCCGATGCGGAGCGCGTCTGAGACCAACGTGGCCGACTACGCGACCATGAAGACCTCGGCCTACGAGGTGGCGGTTCGCTACGTCGGCGGCGCGCCCATCTACTTCGGGCGGCGTGTCGGGATCGTGCCGAGCCGCGCGCTTTCCCACGGCGATGGAGCCGAGCCGACCGCCCCTGCAGATGCTGCCGAGCCGAGCGATGTTCGCACTCTGTGGGTGGACACTGACGCCATGAACGACCCGCTCAAGTCTTGGCGTAATGAGGTCATGGAGAGCTACCCCACGGTGTGGACTGACAGCCCTGTGGAGGCGCGGGTCTGCCCGATGTTTATCCCCAGCCACTCTGATCGGCATGGCGACATCGTCAGGAGGTGCCTTGACCTCTGGTCTCGCTCGAAGATTCTCTGGCCGCACGAGCAGGTCATACACGAGCTCTCCGTCCTCTACGAGGTCATCTACGAGGGGGGCTCCTACGACCAGCTCAACAAGCCATCGCTGTTCATCTTCGAGTGCATAGCGCGCCGCTTCCAGAGTAATGTGGACGTGTACTCGGGTGACTCCTCTTGGCCGCAGTGGGCCAGCGCAGGGCCCTACTCCAGCGTGGGTTTTGCGGTGGTCATGGTCGCGCCCGAGCTGGAGCACTACGTGGCCATGACGGCCGTGGGCGAGGCCGAGGTCGAGTCCATGCGGGTGCAGGCCCGCATCCTTTTGATCTCTGCCGACGCCGCCGCTGCTGGCGGTCCCCCTGCCGCTGGGCGCAGTGCACCTGTCGCCGCCGTGGCGGGCCAGCCCTCCAAAGGATCGGGCCGTGGAGCCCCGAAGGGAGGCGAAGGCGCCGCTGCCGCGGCGGAGACTCAATGAGTGATGTGACCCTCGGCGGTGGGACTGGCCCAACCTCCGCCGTGCGCCTTCCTGGGCTTGCACGCGGATCCGCGGAGATCTTCCCGTTGCCCGACGACCCCAGCCTCGTCGCGGATTTCTGGATCCACCTTCAGGGGCGTGCCCAGCGCCGGTTCGTGAGGGATTGGCGGGAGTGTGTGCGCTCATTAAATTGGTTGTGGGGTGCTGGTCATCGTGAGGTCGCCCGACGTGCTCGCGGCGACGTCCATCCATACCGTTTTCAACTTCAACGTGAGGTGCTGGTGCGAGTCGCCCAGGGGGTCCAGACGCATCTGGACCCACCCTCCGACCTTTCTCCGAAGGAGGCCTTTCAGGGGCTACTTCGAGGCCGCGGGGTCTACGACACCGAGACGGCCTACACTACCCTGGCACCCTACCAACGGGGCGCGGTTTCTCTTCCTTGTGACGTCTCGACGGTCCCGGCCGTGGGAACCTTGGTCACGGGGCGCGCCCTCGAGTATCTGGTAGAGGCAGAGGAGCAGATGATCAGGACCGATGTTGAGGTCCAGCTTGACCGTGAGACGAATGGCGAGATCAAGATCTACACCGACCCCCTGCTCGCCAATAGTCGCCGCCGGTACTCCACCTACGTGAAGGATCTGAAGCGGAAAGGCTTGGTGGGCTTCACCCGCGATCCCAAGGAGTTCGCGGGTGTTTTCTTCGTCTGGAAGAAGGAGCGCGCCTCCATGAGGATGGTGCTCGACTGTCGCCGCTCCAATCAACGTTTCGTGACCCCTCCTGGGGTCGAGCTGCTGTCGACCGAAGGGCTTGGTCGGATCGAGTGCGACACGGAGCAGACCGGCACGTTGCCCATCTTCCTGGGCAAAGCTGACGTGAAGGATTGCTTCCACCGCATGATGTTCGGCAACCACCTCTCCAAGTACTTCTGCTACCCGGGCGGCCTGGCCAAGGAGTTTGGCATCGTCGGGCAGCTGGTGGAGGGGGTGCCCGCTCGCGCTGACGACTACCTCTGGCCGTGCGCCCTCGCGTTGCCCATGGGCTGGACGTGGTCGCTCTATTTCGCTCAGGTGGCCAACCTCGGCCTGGTGGAACGGGTCCCCGCGGTGGCGTCGAGTTGCGCGGCCACCGATCGAGGGCCCCCCATCGTGCTGTCTCCGACCTCCTCCTGGCACTACGTATACGTCGACAACGTTGGGCTCATGTCGCTCGATGCCTCCTACGTCAAGGGGGCTCTGGCGGACACCATCGCGGCCTTCGACGCCGCGGGCCTCGTCATGCATGACATCTCGGTGGACTCCGACACTGCCGAAGCGCTGGGAGTGACGCTCGATGGCCAGAAACACCAGACCCTCGTCAACCACCGGCGCTACTGGAAGGTGAGACTCGGCCTCCGGTGGGCCCTCTCCTTGCGGCGCCTGGCAGGGCGAGAGCTCGAAGTATTGCTTGGCCACTGTACATTCGTTGGTTTGATGTGCCGGGAGACCCTGTCCGTGCGGCACACCGTCTACACCTTCATCCGTGAGCGGTACTGGGCCAAGAGCGACATGTGGGAGTGGGAGTCCGCACGTCAGGAGCTCGAGTGCTTCCTCGGGCTGATGCCGCTCCTTCGGTCTGAGTGGGATCGGCCGTGGCTCACGCAGGTACTGTCCGTGGACGCCAGCCCGTACGGCTGAGGGATAGCCAGCTCCGAGTTCGGAGTGTCGATGGTGAAAAAGCAGGGCAGGATTCTTGAGCGATCTCGTTTCCGTCGGCTCGGAGGGTTGCCCGCTCGGGCCAGTGCCCTCGCCGCCGCGGGGTTCGTCTACTCACCCACCACCGATCGCTGGCAGGTCGACGATGAGAAAGAGCGTGACCCTTCGGACGTTCGGGAAGCTGGAGCTTGGGAGGTGCGCGAGGATTTCCCTGAGATTCCTGGGGCCCTCCTCCACGGGGATCGGTGGCGCTTGATTTTGCATGGCAAGTGGGCCTACTCCGAGGATATCCTGATTCTCGAGGCCCGCGTCCTGGTCAAAGCTGTCGCAAGAGTTTGTAATTGCGTTCCAGGTGGATTCTGCAGAGTATTGTTATTGGGAGATAATATGTCAGTTATATTAGCTTGTGAAAGATTTCGGGCCCGCAGCTTCGGGCTCTTGGTGCAGATCAGACGAATCGCGGCCTACGCTTTGGGCCGAGGGGTTCGATTTGGGTTCAGGTGGCATCCCTCAGAGCTCAACAGTAGCGACGCTGGGTCCCGTATCTACGACCCCAACTACGACTCCACGAAGGATCTCACTCGCCTGGTGGCTGACGGACACGGACCCGGAGACGTCCTGCCTCAGCCTGCGGATCCACCTCGGTCCGTCGACGTGCCGGCTCAAGTTCCCGAATCGCTCGAGAACCCAGATTCTTTTGCCTGCACCGTATTCCACGACTGCCATGATGCGGACCCGCAGCCTGGAGGCGCCGAGCCAAACCATCGCTGGCCAGAGGAGCTGGCCCACGACGGTCGGAGCGCGTCCGACGGCGACTTCCTGTCCGCCTTCAGCGACCACGGGGCTAACGACGACGCCTACTTGGCTGAGACCGGAGACACGCTCGATGCTGGATACTGGGAAGGTACCCCTAACCAGAGGGTCCCTGGTGACTCTGGCAGCCAAAAGGCCCGCCTGGGCTACAGCAGCAGTCACGGCCGCTGCCACCGCCGCGGCCGCCGACGTGGACAGCGATGGCACTACTACGGCCGACGAGATGGAGAGGAGTCTCGGCGGCAAGACGCCCGCTCCCCTGCTGGTTCGGTGTGCCATCGCGGTGGAGTTCGCGAGGCGGGGCGAGCTTGTCATGGGTGTCGCCGTGATGAACGGAGTCAGCTGCTACCTCAGGCCAGAGCTCCTCAACCTTACCTCGGCCAACCTGGTGGCCCCGGGATCGCTGGTGTCGCAGTGCTGGGGCCTCCTTTTGCATCCTTCAGAGAGGGAAAAGAGGAGCCAGGCCGGCGATGCGGACGATTCGCTGATCATCGTCTCGGCCCACATGCTGCCGTGGGGTCACGATTTCCTCCAGGCTTTGAAGGAGAAGGGCGGCCGGCTGTGGTCCTTCGATTGTCTCACCTTCTGGGCGAAGGTGAAGACTGTCGCCAAGATGTTGGGCTTGTTGCACCTTGTACCGTGCCTGATGAGACACTCGTGGACGTGGATAGATCGCCTCAAGCCAGATCGCAGCCAGGAGGAGAGTCAGAGGCTCGGAAGGTGGAAGCGCTGGAAGAGTCTCATACGCTACCAGAGCGCCCGCCTCGGAAGCTTCTGGAACGAGCTCGCTGCCGAGATGCCAGCACACGTGTTTTTGTGCAAGGACCAGTTCGTCGAGTTCCTCTGGTCGCCCAAGCTTGCTCCAAGGCCACCGCCCGTCCGCGGCTAGATAAGGACGGCACCTACATGGCCGACCTGTTCTCTGGCTCAGGCAAGGTTGCTCGGGCGGTCACGCGGCTGGGTTTCTCAGCTAAGGCCTGGGACATCATCCACGGGCCCAACCATGACCTCACAGACCCGGCGGTGCTCCGCCTACTGCTTTCGGACATCCGTGACGGCAAGATCTTCGCCGCCATGATCGCTCTCCCCTGCGCCTCGCTGACCATTGCTCGAGACAGGACTTTTCAGATACGCTCACGCACTCAACCATGGGGGACTGACCTGACTGATGCCACAGATCGGGACCGAGCCTCACTCGAGACTGGTAACAAGATAATTCGGGCCGTGATTCGCATTCGCAGACACCTCAATCGCCACAAAATTCCGTGGATACTTGAAAATCCGTCTACTTCCCGCCTGTGGTTCATCCCAGAGATATTGGCTCTGTGCAGCCGGGCGCATGCTGAATGGCGACTTACAGATTTCTGTCAGTGGGGTACGCCGTGGCGAAAGAGGACATGGCTGGTTTGTGGCAATATGTATCCTGAGGACAGTTGCTCACTGGACAGAGCGTGCACTGGAAAAGCAGGTAGGTGCTCTCGCACTTTCCGCCGTCACATCGAGCTGAGTGGCCGCAATGATCAGAATGTTTTGTGGACCTCAATTGCTCAGCCCTACCCCTCTCGCCTTGCCACTGCTCTGGCTAAATCTCTTGCCGCTAAGAAGCACGCTTCCTGCTCGTACAACTCGGGCGGCCCCGCTCGTACCAAGGCCCAATGAGGCTCATGCTTTGCTTGTTTTTGTTTTTCCCCTCCTCTCTTCCCCTCCTTCGCCCCCGTGAACCCTTTTCTATTCGGGATGTTTGGAATGCCTTGGACGTGTGATTCTAACGATCTCACGTCGTCCCAGCTGTGTGTTATAACCCTGTCAGATAGTAGCAGACGTTCCCCGCTGGAAAAATACGGTCTCATTATGTTAGTGCGTGCACGGGAATGATGAGAAAGGTTCTTCGGGTGTCGTGTCCAGGCTTGGCCCCTCGCGTTGCTCATCGCAGCCGCTCGGGCTCAAGCGTCAAAGGCACCCACCCTTTCGAACAATGTTCTCCCATCCCATACTTCCATTATACTTTGCAGAATGCCTTGGACGTGTGATTCTAACGATCTCACGTCGTCCCAGCTGTGTGTTATAACCCTGTCAGATAGTAGCAGACGTTCTCCGCTGGAAACAGACGGTCTCATTATGTTGTTTCGTCCCCGAGCGTCCATGCACGGCTACACCTTGAGTTTTGTGCAGTTCCGGCCATAGGCCATGAGGCCCTTAACACAGTCTCTGCGGCTGCTCCACGGACAGGGTTAGCATTTCGATTTGTTTCTAGGGCTTCTCCCGGTGCAACGGGCCACGCAGGCCTCTTCCCCGCAGTACGATACCTCAGCATGAGTTTTGTTCCTTCCCTCTGTTTTTCCAGCAGGGCCGTGCTTTCCTTTCCGCAGCGTCCTCCTGGGCGAGGCCACGGCCCCCCAAAAGTAAGATGCCGCCCTGACCAGGAACCGCTGCATTTCACTTGCAGGTTACTCCTGTCAGGAAAACAGGGCGCCTCCGATGCTGTGTTGTTGCAGGTCCTACGGAGGCACCCCCGAGAGCCCACTTGGGCAGGGTCCAAAGAGGCCAACGCCCATCCCGCCTCCCAGAAGCACTCCAGCTGCCCAGCAGCTCTCGGCCATTTTGGCCCATCCGTCCCCGTCACCATGCCTTCTCTCTACCCTCTCATCAGGGAGTCAAGCCGGTAATCCCCTGCTGACTTTCTGTTGTTACCCATGTTGCCTACATCTGCCCGGCCTCCCTATGCGGAGTTCTAGAGCCATTTGCAGATATTTGGTATAGGCAATCTCCCCACCCCTCCCTCCATGAGCATCCCTCCTCCTCCTATTCGCCCGGCAGGTCGGTGCTGGATATTCCCAGATCCCATCAAGATGACCTTCTTCTGTGCCTCGGAACTGCCTTAGTCCAGCCGGAGGCTTGCCTGCGCCGACTTATGCGGACCGTCGAGACATGCAGTCGCGGATGCCTTGTTCGAAACAACGAACTTGTCTCCTCGTCTCTCTCCTTCCTGCCTCGTTCCTCCCTCTTCCCTGATTCTCATACTCCCCTGGTGCAAGATGCCTGGCCGCTCGTGACCCCCAGCCAGGGTTCTCCGATGTTGTTCTCCCGGCCCTCCAGGGCTGGCAGATTTTCAGAGCTTAAGGGGCTTGAGGACACTCGCCTCAATGCCTCAATGCCCACCATTGCGCATATAAGTAGATGGTGATTGGGGATATGCATGCGTACATGTACATATGTACACATATGCATGCGTACATCCATGCATTTATACACATAGATGATCATAGATGTGTGGATAGCTAGGGAGAGGGGGGAGAGAGAGAGAGAGAGAGAGAACGAGAGAGAGAGAGAGACAATAAGGAACCATCTATATATATATATATATATATATATATATTGTAGTGGCCTCCGGCCAGTGCCGCCGATCCAGGGCGCTCTTAATCCTCGTACTCCTCCTCGTCTTGCTTCTCCTTCTCCTCCCCCATCCTCTTCCTCCTCCTTCCCTTCCTCTTCGTGCCCTTCCCGCTGCTCCTTTCCCTCGTCGTTGGTCTCCTATTCCTTTCTCATTTCCCTTTCTTCCTTGTCGCTTTTTGGGGTCACTTTGAGCCTCCAAGGGGCCCCCAGCGAAAGCGCCCCAGGAGAGCTCCAAGAGGGGCCACATCAGGCCCAAGAGGGCTCCAAGAGGGCGTCATGAGCGGCTTTGGCCCCAAGAGAACTCCCAGAGTCTCCTGAGAGAGCAGAGGTTCGCGCTGTCGAAACCGACGTTTTGACAGCGCGAACCCCAGGAGAGCCCCAGGAGAGCTCCAAGAGGTACCCCATCGGGCCCAAGGGGGCTCCAAGAGGGCGGCAAGGGGGGCTTCAGATCGCCCCAAGAGAGCTCCCAGAGTCTCCCGAGAGAGCAGAGACTCGCGCTGTCAAAACCGACGTTTTGACAGCGCGAACCCCCTGGCGGCAGGAGACCCAGGAGGGCTCCAGGAGACCCCCAGAAGAGCTCCAAGAAGACCCCATCCGGCCTAAGAGGGTTCCAACATGGCGCCAAGGGGGGCGTCAGATCGCCACTACCCCCCCTCGCCAGAGCGAAGCTTGAGCGAGCTCAAGCCCACGCTCTCAGGAACTCACACGCCGGATCGGCGGATATAGAGATACGGGGGTAGAAATAACGAGAGATGTTCACACATACACAGTGAGAGAAATAGAGAGAGAACGAATTGGAGACAGAGAGAGAGAGAGAGAGAAAGAACACAACATCATATCACCCCAATATCCGTCTCCTCCGAAGGGTGGTCTTAGTTACATGTACGGGTACTGGCCTTCAGCTTGCAAGAGCAGGCGCGTCTTTGTAATCCGTTTCGCCCGTGACATGCCCAGATGGCCAGTGGGTTCAAAGTTCGGCCTCCTTCCGTGAGATCGGCCCAGGCAAGGTGGAGTTCTCAGCAGGGGCGCCAAAGTCTAGGCTTAGCGATTCTGTTGTTCTCCGAGGACTGAAGCCGACAAGCCAGCCGCGCCAAAGGAGCCTTTCCGCCCTTCGGCGCCTGCCCGGCCTTCCGCTGCAACGCCGAAGCTGAAGGCACCACCCGAGGCCCCGCGGCCTGCCGCGCATCCTGCGGCCGCGCCGCGGCCAAAGGCGCCCCCCGAAGCCGCCGCAGCAAGCGCGCCCACGCAGGAGCCAGCGGCCAATCAACACTTCGCGCGTGTCTCCTAGGAGGACGGCGAGGAGGAGGAGGAGGAGGAGGAGGAGGAGGAGGATGAGGAGGAGGAGGAGGAGAAAGGGGAAGACGAGGAAGGTGTGGGAACAGATCAGGGTCAGGCGCAGAAACACAAGCAGGAAAGGACCCTGCGAAAGATGCGCCGGGGGGGAACCCTGGGACACCCAAGCCAAAGGCCTCGTATATATACATATATATACACGCTGAGAGTCCTGAGCCCTTCATCGTCTGCCTGCATTCCCTCTCCCCCGTACCCTTCCCGACGGTCGCCTGCATTCGGAGACGCGGCCCCCCCCCGCTGCCACAAGGAGCGACACGCTGGGCGGAGCCCTTGGGCGGGATTTGTAGGCACGGGCTCGCGCTCCCGTCCCTGGAGCTCGCGCGCCGGGTGCTCGGTCTTCCCCGCATGCTGGACCCAACCTTTGGGTCCCCCAGAGGCTCGACGCGCCCCACCGCCCCACCGTAGAGTGAGGTCCCCAGACCTCCAAAGTCTAAAATTCGGTTTCTGTTGTGGTGTGTCCTGTCGGCCTCTGGAAGCCACTTTCGGACCCCGTGACAAAACGGCTCGGGGTGAAATCCTGGTCGCATGCCCGAGACTCTTACTAATCGGGTCGTCAGTTGTCTGGTGTGGCCCAAATATCGGACCTGCAGGAGGCGGAGGGGGCAGCGGTGGAAGTCGAGTTGCAGGGGATGTGGCGGTTGGCGGAGGAGAAAAGAAAGAGGGGGAGGAAGATGAGAAGGATTTTTGTTTGACCTCCACGCTCTGGAGCCTCCAATTCCAGCCAAAGTTAGGCTGGCGACAGGCTGCTGCTGAGGAGGGAACAGCAGTGGCCTTCAAACCGCGTCGTTACCCAGAGGGTGTAGACGCGATGTAAGCGTTGAAACACGGCATACAGCAATCAGTGTCCACAGTCACGCCGTGCTTCTGCTTGCTGTGCTAGGGATGCCGACCTTTACAGAGGGCAAGCCAACCATGCGCAGCACGGGGAGGGGGATGGGTGCACTTGCTGGCAAGGCCTCTGACGGAGCCGCCCGAGCTGTGGCACTTGCACCTCCAACAAATACAGAACACAGAGCGGTCAGAGCATTGGAAAATCGAAAGCCACCTTGCGGTGGCCAGGAGCATCTTGAAAGCGTGCATCTTACGTCACTGAGAGGTCAACTGAGGATATTGCTCACTCTGTATGCATGGTTGGCGAGTGGCTTGGTCTCAGATTCTTCATCACCCTTCCGATCCATTCATATAGATTTCCTCCCTCTTGCTTCCCCCTTTCTTTGGATTGAGGGTTTGCGCTCACGCGAATCCTGTAGGAGCCGTGCGCCTTCGCAACTCGGCCCCCCCACTCCTATCCGTGCTTGCGGGGATTACTGGTATCAGGTCCATATTTGATTCTTGCTAGACGCAGCCACGCAGTTTGAACATACTTCAGTTTTCCCGCCCGCCCTCCCGTACGGAGGAGGGTGGAGATGGCGTCGCCTGAGGATTATGGCCGCTGCCGCCGACGCTGGCCAGCCGCGCCCTCGCCTCCACGAGGCTGACGATTCACGCCCTTCGGGCTGGGATCGTCTCTGGGGCCGCCCCCGCACCTCCACGAGGCTGACGGTCCACGCCCCGCGGGCCGGTTCCGTCTCTCGGGCGGCCCCTTCCTTTTTTTCTCGCCTCCACGAGGCTGGCGGTTCACGCCCCACGGGCCGGGATCGCCAAGGTCTGGGCCCCACGGGCTTGGATCGCGTTTCGAGTTCTCCTTTTTGTCTCCGCGAGGCTGGTGGTTGACGCCCCACGGGCCGGAACTATCTTCGGGGCCACGCCCCTCGCCTCCACGAGGCTGACGGCTCACGCTCCTGGGGCGGGGGCCTTCTCGGGGCTGCCCGTGAGCCTCCCTCCACAAGGCTGATGGTCGGACCCCGAGGACCAGAACCGTCCTGCGTGGTACATTCTTCTCACCCAGTCACAGACAGCCTGCTGAGCACGCAGGACATGGCGCACTGATGTTGAAAAGACGAAACGAAGTGTCCGCCTACATCATCAGGGTGTCTGGGTGGGTTTGCCAGTAGAAAGGTACTTGTCGAATGTTTTGGGTAATTGCCTGGCGGAGGCTTAGAATCCGAACGTTTGTTGGAAAAATCACACCGAGCATCTCCAAACTCCCGACCAGCACTCCCATCTATGGTTTTCGCGAGCTTGCACAGGGACCGAGGGGCCTCTGCCAGCTTCAATGAGGTCATCATTCGGCCACGGATGCAAAATGTCAGCGGCCAACTTCCAAGCAGCTCGGGTACGGGCGACGTTCGCGTGGGCAGCGGCGAGCAGCTCGAGTCTTAGGGGTGCAGCGTGCATGTCTACAGCATGCTTGGCACCCACATCTGCCCAGTAGTTGCTCTGGCGAGGCCACTTCTCGCGTGAGTCGATCCCAGCCTCATCTATGCTTGATGGGCGGCGACATTCACAGGGACAGAGAGCAGAAACCCAGGCGCTACACCGCAAACAAGTCTCCATATTACATTTTGTTAGGCGAAAGTTGCTCAGACTTGGACCTCTCGGCGAACTGAACCACATTACTGCAATCATAATGGGCGTGGATTGGACAGAGCCCACAGGGAACACATCGGTCCAGGTGAAAGCACGAAACTCAACCCCCTGGGGGTCTGAGGGTAAGGCCCCAGACAAGGCCCTAAACTCAGCCACGGACTCCCCTTGAGGGTCGATCACGCGACCACAACTGGCGGCCCTGGACAATTCCTTGGCAGCGTGCCTAGAGCAAACACCATTTATAAAGAGAGAACCCCCAAGGTCTGCACTCTCCACCACGCGTTCTTGAGGCTTGGCAGTTCGATGTGGCAGTTTAGAGAATGGGGTTTAAAGGGTGAGAGGTTCGAGGAAGAGGGAGGGGCACGCTCAATCCTTTTTGGCTCGGCAGTGCGCCGAGCCCCCTCTCTCGTTTCGAAGGGACCGGGGCCCCATTACGGGGTGCCACAGCCATGGTGCCTGCCGCCTGGCTCCCGGTCGCAGCGATGGCCGCCGCGTTGCGCTTGGGCGCCAGCGCTGCCGCCGCCACCGAGGTGCCCACATTACTGGGCCCCCGCCCCGCGGCCGGCGCCGCCTCGGCGCCTGACCAGTGCCCGCCGCCCGCCGCCGCCGCGCGGGCCGCCGCCGGACCCCGGGCGTACAGAGCGCCCGTGCTGGGGGACTGCCACCACGGAATGGGGTTCGCGAGGCTCGACGAGGCGGTCTCTCTGGTGGCTGCGCCGGAGAACCCTGCGGGGCCGACAGCTGCTGAACTCGTTCTGGGAGTCGAGCAGACGTTAGAATCCCGCAAGGCAGCACCACCGCCGCCAGAAGAAGCGGCGCCACCGCCCCCCGTGGCGACTCCGTCGCTGGGTGCCACCGACGAGTGAGCCAGCGACCCCCGCGCCGCGGATCGAGGTCCGCCGCGACAGCAGCCTGGGCGACTTCAGAGGACGGGGAAGACGACGCCGAGGAGGACGACGGGGAGGAGGAGAGCCTCGAGGAGATGGGGGAGCCGCCTGGTGCAGGCCCCCTCGCCCCGGCGCCCGCTGCCGCCTGGTGGTGGCCCGCCTGGCAAGCCGCCGCCCCGCCGCCGGCGCCTGGCACCGCCGCCTGGGCCTGGTGGGCGCCCGCCACGCTGCGGGCCCGCTTGGGTCGCGCGGCGGCCGCCGGCCAACCCGACGGCAGGCCTCCTCGGGACCCCCCTTCGCCAGGCCTGGACCATCGTGTCGGGGAATGCGCTCGGATCGTCTGGTCCGCAGTTCTGGCCACCCTGGGATGCCTGCGTCTCGTGATCGAGGGTCGTGGGCGTCGGGATCTTTCGATTGCGATCGACGCGCTCTTCGGCCCGCTCCGGGCCTGCGCTGGATGGCGCCGCAGCCGCCGCCGCCCGGGCCCCTTGGCCCCGCCGCCGCCCCTGCCGCTGGAGCTGGTTGGCCCCGGGGCCCCGCGGCCCGGGGACAACGCGAGGTGCAGCGAGATCCGAGCTCGCCAGAGCCAACGGCCACCCGCGGTATCTCGTCTTCGTTGTGGAGGGCAAGGCGGCCATGTTCAGCATGGGATCGCGAGCGGGGCCGCCGGCGCGGGCATCGGGCCTCACCTGCGACTGCGAGACGGTCCAGGGGCCCGGGCGTTTACCCCGGCACCTGGAAGACGCCACGGCGGAGAAGCTGCACCTGTGCCGCGAGTCGCCTTGCCGGGACCTAGGCGATTTCGCCTTGCACCTGGCCGTCTACAACCACCTCGACGCTGGCGACCTGGTCGAACTGGGCCAACTCGCTGACCCAGAGATGGGCCGCGGCCAGCAGCTCGGCTTAGTGGCGCGTGGCGCCTGCCTCTTCTTGGGGGCCGCTGGGCGGCTGCTGGGAGTCTGCGGCTGTAAGTGCCTGGCCCGCGGCTGCGGCTGTGCTGGGCGCCGGGGCACGCGCTGCTTCAGCTGGCTCCGCTGCCGACGCGGGCCGCCGCCGCCGCCCGAGGTCGCCGCGCATGGAGACCTCTCGGAGTCGGAGCCGGAGCCAGCGGAGCGCAAGTGCTGCGCGGACCAGATCCTAGCCTCACAAGACGCTGCCCCGCTGCTGGCGGAGGACGCCGACCGGTCGGGCATGCGAGAGCCGCCAGAGGCGGCTGAGGCCCGCTTCTGCCACAGCCACGCGTGCCGGCCCCGCGCCGCCCGCATGGAGGGGCACCGCTCGCGGGTCGGCTGCCCTCGCCTCGGAGAGGTCGTCGCCAACGGCGTGCGCTACTGCGCCTACCGCGCCGTCGCAACCCTGGGCCAGGCTCAGGGCCGCCGATGCCGCCCCCGCCGGAGCCCCGGCAACTCGGGGCTGGAGCCCCGCCCCGGGACGCCGCGGCATGGCATCAGCGGCCGCTAAGTTGAGCGACGTCCACCCCCTCGCGGCGGAGCAGGGCATCAAGTACTTGACGCTGGTCGCGAGCGCGGACGACGAGACGGTCTGCTACGCGTTAGTCGCCACGCCCGTCGCCGCCTATCGTTCCCGCCCGGGCTGGGACAGTTGGCGGATCGCGGCCATCGATTGGATCGTGGAAGTTCCGCGCGAGGTGAGCCCGCGTACCAGCAGCCGCCTCGCCGCGAAGGCCCGCGCCGCGGGCGCCCTGCTGTTCATCGCGCCGACCAGCGCAAATCACGTCCCACATGGGGTCGCCGCGGATGGCCGCAGGATAGGCCTGGCCAGGAACAACCTCCTTCAGATGCATCGGCGGCTGGGGCGGCCGGACCATACCCTGACGCTCACCGCCGCGCATTCAGATGACGATGCGACCGTGCGCGCCGACCCAAGCCCCCCGCCTGTTTCTGCAGGTCCGAGACTCCGCCACCCATTTACTTTATCCGGCACGCGAAAAGAGAGTCGGGGCTGGAAACCACTCCCCCCGCAAGCCCGCCGCCTCCAGATGAAACGCACCCATGCGCCTCCCCGACTGACTCTGTCGGTCGGGGTGGCCCAAGTGTCCCGCCCTGTGAACCGCTGTGGGCAAAGGCGGTCAGGTAGCGAAGGCCACCCACCACCACTAGTCAAGGGTGGTTTCATGCAGCCTCCAGTTCCCCTGGGCGGCACCGTGCGGGTTCTGCACCATCCCGCCAGTCCCTGCTCTGGGGGCGAGGGTGATGGGAGGACGGCGACATTGATTGGGGCAGGGGAGGAGGAGGAGGAGGAGGAGGAGGAGGAGGAGGAGGAGGAGGCGGAGGAGGAGGAGGAGGTGGAGGAGGAGGAGAAGGAGGAGGAGGAGGAGGAAGAGGAGGAGGCGGAGGAGGACGTGGCGGAGGAGGAGGAGGAGCAGGGAGATGAGGAGAACCCGCCTACTTTGTAGGCCCCGACCAGGGGGAGGCCCCCACCAGCCCGGGACCCGCGAGAGATATGATAGGGAGTCCAGAACCTTTGCGCCTCGGCGTCAGGGCGACCAGCTGGATGCCGACCCATCGGGCTTCCGGCAGGCTGGCCCCGAAGGCCTCGGGCATGGCGACCCGTCGCACCTCGAGCAGGCTGGCCGCCCAGGCTTTGACCAGGTTGGTGTGGCCGTCGTCGTCGCCGTCGAGGATCGAGATTCAGAGACCTCGTTTTTGCCATGTTCTCGGTGTTCGTGGTGCGTTCATCGCGGCCCTTGGTCTGTGACAGCTCTTCGCGTGTACGGAAACATGAAGTGCGGGCCTCACAGGGGGAGGGCTCCCGCCTGAGAATCCCTCGCAATTCACTCACAGACGAGCCTCCCGCCTGATAATTCCCCCATAGTCAGGCCTCAGAAAAATGATGCTAAGTGATGGGAGAGAGTGTGTGCGATGTGCGACTGCGTGTAATGACGATGGCGGTGATGGTGATGTTGATGTTGATATGATGTTGATGTTGATGTTGATGTTGATGTTGTTTTGATGATGATGATGGTGATGATGTTGATGCTGATGCTGCTGCTGCTGATGATGATGATGATGATGATCGATGGCCGATGGCCGATGGCGATGGTGATCGATGGTGAATGACTGAGTATGATGATGGTGGTGGTGATGATGATGACCGATGGTGATGATGACCGATGACGGGGTGAAAGCGTGAATGAGGCGAAGAGTGGGAGGGATATTCCTGCACGGAGGGTGTCCAAAGAAAAATATAACCTCATTTTGGACGCGGGAAAAAAGGCGCCCCTGAAAGGCACCTGCCATTGCCAGGCAAGACGGCGCGGCGACCCAAGAGGCGCCCAGAAGGCTCCCAGAACGAAAAGGCAGCACTGGCCTGCGTGGTGGGCTTGCGTCGTCGCGTCCGTCGCCGTCTTCGTCGTCGTGCGCTCCCCCATCGCCCTTCGCGGTCCGCCCCCCCCCCCTCTCCCCATCCCACCTCGTCACCACCTCCGTCGTGTTTCGCCCTCCCGCCACCCTTCCCGTCATTCATCAACGTCTCGGGCTCATTCCATGCCCCTGCGCTTCCCTGATGGAAGCGATCCGCCAGTAGACGGATGACCGATGAGCTGGCGGAGAAGGCGCAAAGCGTTGTGAATCCCACCAGACCTTCAGGGCGTAAGTGGTTCAGGGCGTTTCGTTTTCCACCCCCTTCTTCTCCTTCGGGGAGGGGTTTGCCCCTCCCCCTGCCCCCCCCGTGGGCCTGGGCGGGGCGTTCCGAGCGTCCAAAACGGCCTCGGCGAGGAAGCCACAATCATTGGTGTTATCAGGGTTTTGGCACCATTTTGGTTTCTTGGGAGGACAACGCTAATTGAGGAAGGGACCCGCCTCTTTGATTGATCTCCTCCGAGATGGCCCAAAGAGCGCTCCCAAGGCTCCCGGGGGCGCCCCAAGAGGGCCCCAAGAGGGCCCCGAGAGGTGGCCAGAGGGCCCCAAGATACCCTCAAGAGGCCTCCAATAGGCCCCCAGGATGCCTCCAAGAGGCTCCCAAGAGACACCCAAGAGGCCACAAAGGGCCCCCCCGAGGCGCCCAAGACGCTCCAAGAGGCCTCGGCGACAATGCCAACATCACTGTTTTTACTAAGGTTGTGGCCACATTTTGGCCACCGGGGGGGGGCTGCTTAAGATGACTCCAAGAGCGCCTGGGAGAGCCAAAGATGACCTCCAAGATGGCTCAAGATATCCCAAGACCAAGATGCCTCAAGATAGCCCCCACGATGCCCCAAGAGGCCCTAGGGCCGCTCCAAGACGGCTCCAAGTGGCCAGAAAGCTCCCACAGACACAGGATACCCCGAAGAGTACGACATCCGTCCACAATCATAGGGAAATCAGATAGCCCATGGTTCCAAGAGCGCTCCCAAGGCCCCCAAGAGCGCTTCAGGTGGGCCCCAAGAGGCGCCCAGGAGGCCCCAGGAGGCCCCAACAGGCGCCCAAGAGGCCTCCAAGAGGCTCCCAAGAGGCCCCGAGAAGCTCTCCAAGGCACCCAAGACGCTCTAAGAGGTGTCCGTGGCCGCCAACAAGAGGCTCCCAAGACGCCCCAAGAGGCCTCCACTGGGGGACCCTTCCTCTGCGTGCTGCCCACTTCCCTGATCGAGGCAATTCCTCTGGGCGTCGTTTCTGGATGGGTTGGCGTGGTTATTTTTTGGATCGCGACCGCGAGCGGACACCCGCGCGGCGTCGCAAGGTCGCGCGGAAAAGGAAGAGGCCGCTGCGCCGAGCCAGCGCTACACGACACCGCGGGCGAAGCAGGAGGGCGAAACGACGAAGAAAGCGGAGAGCAAGAGAGAGCGACAGCGAGCGAGAGACGAGACCGAAAGGAGCGGGAAGAAGAAAAGCACAAGCCGCAGCTCAGAGGTAGAGGATCGAGTAGGTGATCACAGGCTGGTGTGGTTACGTTTTTTGGTCAACGGCCTCGTAAAGCGGGTCAGAAGGCGTCCAAACTCTAGCCGGGCCACGACCAGGCAGCGGAAAGCGGAAAAGCGGAAAAGCATGGCAGGCGCAGCTAACGGGCGGCAGCCCAAAAGGGCGAAATAAGACCCATTCCCGGTGGCGTCCGAAAACCCCGGTGGTTACCAGCAAGTCGACGCAGCCAAAATGGCGCAGCGGCGCGACCCAAACCACGTAGATGTCGATCATTCGGTGTGAGTCAGTCAGACGGCAACGTCAGAGACGAACGAGACCGACAAGCACCCCCAGATGACATCCGTGAAGTGGACGAACACAAATGTCGAAACACCGTGTCAGCGCATGAGTGAAGAGGGGGCAACCTCGTCACATATAGGATTGCAAAAGGCAGTCACTCTTGTTTGTACAGCAGTGGCACACGTCGACAGCGGAGTCCTTGCAGGGCTGGCGTGGTTACTTTTGGCGGCTCCAAGGAAAAGTCCCATAAGCGGGGCGGACGCGGCTGGGGCACAGGCCGAGATAATTGGTTACGACGGCGCCTGGGCCGACGCAACAAATGCACCTGCAAGAGGCAAACTGCCCCCCATTAAGATGCGAGCGACCCGGGAACGGAGACGCAAACACCAGACTGAAGCAGACGGAGGAGAAGTCGCACAGTGGCGCCAGCTCGAACCGTACAGTCCAGAGAGCACTGGCTAGGGCCAAGCAGCTCAGTGGCAGCACAGTGGGCACGTGAGGCCGCACCGCTCACCACGACGAGGAGGCGAGAGAGCAAGGAACGCGCGGGCAGACGAGGGGAAGCCGGGAAAGCTTCACTCACATGGACTCCTGGGCGCGATCGGACATGGGCCACCGACCAATGCACGGAGACGCCGACCCAGTTGGGCCTATGGCCACCATCCCCGGCCGTCCAAAGTAGGTGTCCCAGGGGGAACAGCGCAGCTGGAGCGCGTGGGGTGGGTCTATGGTCAGCCTCCCCAGACATCCAAAGTAGGTGCCCCAGTGGCACACGGGGGGTGGGTTATTTCAGCCACCATCCGCCGTTCAGAAGGGTGCCACGAGACCAGCGTGGGCTGTCTAGTGCGCAGCACATGGGTATTGGTACACCTCTGCCCCATCAGAGGTGGCACGGGGGTATTAAGGCCGAGGCCTGGCGCTGCGGTGAAACCAGTCCCTGCCCGGGTGGGGAGCGCCCACGAGGGAAGCTGGACCGTGGGGGACTGACGCATCGCGCCCCTCAGTCCCTCTCCCCTGTATCGCTGCGCGCAGCAAGGGGCCGGTTAAGGACCATGGGGCTGCCAACCTAGCGGGCACCGCCTGGAACGGAGGGGTCCCAGATAGCCCACAGGGTCAGCGCGATGGAGACCACCTTGTAGAGGGCGGGGGAGGCTGTTCCCAGTTGCCCAAGGTCGTCATTGTCCAAAAAGCAAGCGTTGCGTTCCATGGCGGTCCGAGTGGCAACTCTGAGAATTGACATGGTTGGGTGAAGAAAAGCTTTTGAGCCGCAGATAGGCCACGCGGAGCATCCTCCACGGGGCCCAAGGTAGGACCAGATGAGCAGGTGGGGGGGGGGGGGGGGCGCGTGGCACGCCCGCGGTGGGACCCTGGCTGGCGCGGTTACTTTTTTGATCTGCGGCTCCAAGGGCGATTCCAGAGAGCGGGTCGTAAAACGACCCGCTGGCGTGGTTACGCGAAGCGTATAGAGTTTGCGAGGAAACCTCTCTTGAAACTACCAGATGCAGTTTTCTTTCCGCAGGAAGTGACTCGCGAACTGACGTTCACGATGTCCGACGTCAAGGGGTCGAGGCACGCGTCGGACAGGCCCGCGCTCGGATAGGCGCGCAGCTGCTGCTCTGCTCCAGGAGAAGGGGCGCCACAATTGATGCCGAGCGATCCAGCGCCCGCGACCATCTCGAATAATGAACGCGCGCCCGCGCCCAAGCAGGGCCCCCTCGATGGCCCCTGAGGGCCTCGGCGCCGCCCCCCAGCAGACGCCCCTTGGCGGCCCGGCCTCCGATGGGCTCCGAAACCCGATTGGACCTGAGGGGTTCCGCGGGGCGCCCCAAAGCCCGACGTTGCCCCCCTCCCCGCGCGAGGTCGGCGGGGGATCGGTCTACCAGCCTGCGGGCGGCGGTTTGGGGGCACCGGGCACCTGGGCCTCCTCCCAGCATCAGTGAGGCGGTCCTGGCCTTCGGGCCTTGTTTACGGGTGCGGGGGGGAGGTGGGCGACGGTGTTTGGGGGGCCCTCGGCGCAGCCCCTTCGATTATGGATTGGTGGGGGCCGAGAGAGAGAGAGAGAGAGAGAGAGAGAGAGAGAGAGAGAGAGAGAGAGAGAGAGTGAGAGAGAGAGAGAGAGAGAGAGAGCCATTCGAAAACTGATCGGGAATCTGGACGGCGAGGGCGAGGGCGTTCTGCTGCGCTCGGGGCTGCGGCGCCATTGCCGCGATTCCCTCGGACTGGCCCAGCATCGGCAACTCCCATGACGCGGCCAGCGATGCCTGGCCCTGGGCGGAGCGCTGGCACCGACGCACGTCTTTCGATTTTGCGCCGAAAGATGATGCGCCCTGCCAACCCTGCCTGTGCCTTACCTGGCGGCCGTAGCAATCTCCAACTGCGCGGCTGTCGTGGCCGCTTCCCTGCCGGCGTTGTACTCCGCGGAGAGAGCTGCGAAGTCTGCGCGGCCCGTGCCGCCCAAACGTTTCGAACGGACAAACGGGCGCCGCGGGCCGCCCCCGCCGCGAACTGAATCAGGGCCGTCATCGCTGTCATCGCCAGCAGCCTCGCCCAGCGGAGGTCCGCCGAAATCTCCCCGCAAGTTCAGCCCCGCAGCTCGACGACGCCAGCAATCGAGGACCCACAGGGCTTGCTGGTAGACGAAGTGGGCAGGGTGCGTCTGCGAGCCGCATGCCCTGATTCGCCTATTGATGCTGGCGCGAATCGACTCGAAGCCCATGACTATGAGTCTTGCGCGTTGAGCCAAGTGCCCGCGACCCATTGCCACCTCCTCGGCGACGCGCCCGCCGCGAGCGACCGCGAAGTCCCTGTGGAGGGCGCCGAACGCGCCGAGGGGGCAAGGGCGCACGCGCGCGAGGCGCTCTGCCGAGCGAACGTCGGCGCCTCCGCCGTCGCCGCCAATGTCCAAGCGAAACGTTTCGAAAGGCTGGGCGCGATGGCGGGCTTGCGTCTCTTCCTCGAATAAGCCAGCGGAGCCAGGCAAACATCGAAACGCATGGCACGACCACCTCAACGTGCGCCAACTCGGCCGAATGATGCTGCGCCACATCACGGGCTCCGTCATGATCCAACGCGCCTTCCTCGTGAGCGCTACTTCCATGGCGCCGCTGGCCAGGGCGCACAAAGGGAGGTTCGCGCAATCGGCGCGAGGCCCAGATAAAGCGCCCACGCTGGCCCTGATGACGTTTGTTCTGGCCTCCGCGCTGAAGAGGCTGCGTTGCTGAGCCGTGAAAGATCCGAGGGGTTCGGAGCACTGGCGAACAACGATGACTTTGGCAAGCGGGCCGGTGGCCAGCCATCGCGCCGCCTCGACGCCATGCTTCACTACGTCGCCAGGGCGCAGGAAATCAGCAGAGCGGGGGGGTTGCCCCCGCGGGCCTGGGGGGCAAGGCAAAGGGTGGAACTGTGCGCCGGCAAGGAGAGGAGAGGGGGAAGGGCCACGTCGAGCGCGCGCAGGACAACGCAACGGCGCTCGCCCAGAGAGGGCTCGCGTAGATGGCACTCGTCGCAGGCATTTGCCACCAGCATCCTAGCAGGTACTCGCCACAAGTACTCTCTGCGAAGCACTATAGGGCCTATTGTGCTTCGCGAAGAGTACTTGTGGTGCGCGTGCGTGTTCGCGAAATCGTGGAATGTCAGTAATGTGTGAACATTTTCTAAGTCTATGTAGATCACGTTGGTATCCCATGGCTTGCTCGAGCTGTGGGCATGCACGCGCGCTCTTACGTATGACGCGATGGTTGCAGTCGCGTGGGCGCGCATGCATCTAAGACTTAAGACATACAGCAGGAAGGGAGGATGAGGGAGGAAGGATGAGTAAGAGGAGGAGGAGCAAGGGCGATGGGGAAGGGAACGAGGAGGATCAGGATGAGGAACAAGATGAAGAGCACGTCCCTGGATTTGCTGGCGGAGGCGGCGGAGGCGCGCAAAGCGCCCCTGATTTTAGATGCAAGCCCAAAGAGTCCCTCCATCAATCTGAATATATTATCAGCGGCGTCGCTCTGGCCCCAGCAGCTCCCATCGACGACGGGCGCGCTGGTGCTGAGCAGCAAAATGGCAAGGGCGCTCGTGGCGCACTTCTTGACGCGGTCCTCTTCGGCAGCGGCATTAAACGGCACCCAGACGTCAACGCCGTCGGTCTTCGTAGGGTCGCCGATCGGGCCATCATTAGCCATTAGTTTCGCCGCGCCGTCATCAGCCATGGCGTGCATGCGGCGTTTTATCTTGGCCGCTACGCGGCTCTCGCAAACCAGTTCAAGCGGGGGCCAGCCAGCGCCGCGCCGACGGAGGATATCGTTCTCAGCTGTCGGGTTCGCCTTGGCGCCGCCAAGGCTCGCTGGGCGAATCCCCTGGGCAAGCGGCGCCGCGTATTCTGACGCCGCCTCTCGCAACTTCCAAGCTCCCGCCAAACATTCAACCGCCGTGCTGTCCATATGCTGCCACATATTGATCGCGTTGCCACTGATGTCCCACCGCGTTCCGTCGCGATGGTCACGAACAAGGATGCCGAAGTTTGATTTGCCCTGTAAGATGTTCTGCTGGTCAACTGCCTCCACATAGCCTTTCGCGCCCATGGCCTGCAAGTGCGCGGCCGACGCAATCGCCGACCCAGGCCCAGTGCCATCCACGCCGACAGGCCCGCCACCAGCTGAAGCATCATCGAAATCACGGCGGTCGAATTTCATCGGGGTACCGTCGTACACATCGGCGTCGATGCATTGCGCGGGCTCGAGATGTCGCGACATGGCCACGGCTCGCTCGACGCGAGCGCGGTGGTCTCTGTCGTGCAACAACCAGCTCCCAGCGGCAAACATCAACGGGGCATCCAGCGACCGCATGCCCATATCCGAACGATCCACTTGGACCCCCTTGCTGGCCACGTGGACGACCTCGCTGCAGAGGTACCTCTCGATGGCTGCGGCTGCGTTCGACTGGGCATCTGCGAATTTGGCCGCGCGACTCCCTGCCCCTGCCTCGCCCTCTTGACTCGGAGGACCTCTCTCGCCTCCTCCAGCTTCTCGGCGCGAGCACGGCGGGGGCGCGCGGCGGCAGCCTCCGCGTCGCCATCGCGCGGCCCACCATTTGCTCGACGACGGCGCCGTCGAACGCGGGCGGGCGGCGAAACCATCTCCGCGCGGCCTCCGTCTGCAGCGCCGTCGGCGGCTGCCTCGACGCCGCCCGACGCCCACGGGTCGTGATCCTCGCGGGCGTCGGCCTCCGCCCACGGGTCGGCGCCGCCACCCGCGCCCACGCGGAAGGCGCCGCTTCATGCGCTGCTAGAGCCAAAACGGCTACAGCACGGAGGCGCACTTGGGCGCGATGATACAGGATGAGGGCCTCTACGGACGGACCCACTTCGCCACGGGCGAATCAACCTTTCGTCGCCGCGGCTGGATCCGCCTCTAACGCTCTGGTCGCCATAGCTGGATCCGCTTCGAACACATCCCTTCGCCGCGGCTTGGTCTGCCACCGGTCGCCGCGGCTGGCTTTGCGTCGCGATTGGGTCGCCCACCATTGGTCGCCGCGGCTGGGCCCTCCTTTGGTCGTCTCGGCTGGGTCCGCCCTTGGTCGCCGCGGCTGGTTCTTCTCTCGTCGCGGCTGGTTCCGCCGGTCGCCCGCCGCCCTTTAATCCCACCAGCCCCCTGGGCGTAGGTGGTCTAACGCTATTTATTTGTTTCTTCTTTTCAAATTCCCTCTTCCCCTTCGGGGAGGGCTTGACCCCTCCTCCCGCCCCCTCCCCTGGACGTGGGCGGGGGGGGTCCGCGAGGGGTTGGAGCGCCCAAGATGGCCCAAGATGGCTCCATGAGGGCTTCCGATGCTCCAAGATGGCTTCCAAGATCGCTTAAAGATCGCTTAAGATAGCCCAACATGGCTCAATGCAGCGAACAACTTGCCTCACAAGAGGCCCCAAGATGTCCACAAGACGGATCCAAGTGCTTTTGGAGGCCCGTCAGGACCTCCCCCGAGAAGCCGAAATCCTTCAAGCACGTAAAGAGAATCAATGATGTTGGCCTTCTCGCCCTTTCGCTTCCGATGCGCTTTTGAAGTCAAGATTGCCCCAAGACGGCCCCAAGACCGCCCAAGATCGCCACAAGAGGGGCCCAAGAGCGCCCCAAGAGGCGATTTTGATTGCTGTTAGGGGGGGAGCTAGATAAGGGACCCCCTCCCTTTTGATCGATGGCGTACAAGATGGCCCCAAGAGGCTCTCCGAAGCTCCCAAGAGAGCCCCAAGACAGCCCCAAGACAGCCCCTCTCGGGCCCCAAGATGTTCCCAAGAGAGTTCCAAAACGGCCCCAAGGGGGCCCCGAGCGGCCTCGGCGAGCCCAAGATGACCACCAAGATGGCTCAGATAGCCCAAGCTGGCTCAAGATGGCTCCCAAGATTCTCCAAACGGAACCAAGACCGCTCCAAGAGCGCCCAAGAGCGCTCCACGAGAGCCCCAAGAAGCGGCTTGCGAGCTCCTGGGGGGGGGGGAGCTGAGTTGGGGACCCCCCCACATCATGTAATCGATGGCTTCCAAGATGATCCCAAGAAGCCTTCCGGGGTTACCAAGAGAGGGCCCCCCAAACTCCCAGAGAGCACCAGCAGCAGCAGCCGCAAGAATACCCCTAGATGGTTCCATGAGTCCTCGTCCGCGTCGTCCTCATCCTAGTTCTCGTCCTCCTCGTCCTCGTCCTCATGCGCGTCCTCGTCTGTCTAGCTCTGTGAACGTGATTGCCTGTCCAAATCGCTCGGCCGCTGCTCGGCTGGAACCGCTTACACGTCCGTTCCATTGCCGTGCTCGGCCCAAGCCTTTCAGAGAGCGGCGGCCGCATGCTTCAGAATCTCGCCTCTCAGACGGGCGTTGCCGCGATCGGCCATTTCGCGGCCGACTGGGCGCGGCGCATCGGCGGGCTGGCTTTCGAGGCCGGGCAGCTGGCGGCGGCGGCAGAGCAGCTGGGCGGCACGCGCATCCTTCTGCTCATCATCTTCCTGGTGGGCGTGCTGGCCGGCTGCTGCTGCTGCGCGACCTGCACGCTGGTGGTGAGCGTCGTCTGGCATGGCGCTGGTCCTGCGCGCTGGCATGCGCCTGCTGGTCCAGTGGCGGGCGCAGGAGGACTATCAGAGCCGCCTGTTGCTGCGCCTGTGCGACGCCGACGAGTTCGAGCACGAGCTCGGGACACCTCCGACGAGTCCGACGAGCCCGCTGTGGATGGCGGCGACCCCGGACGAGGACATCTACCCGCACGAGCTCGAGGTGCCTCCGCTCCACGCGATGGTGCCGTGCGATCGGACGGGCCAGCCGCTTTGGCGCGAGCGGATCGGCGGGGACGGCCGCCGGCTACCCCGCCCGTGCTACGGCGCCCAGTGGCATCCCTCGCCCCTCGAGTTCATGGAGCTCCTCGGGTCCTGCAACGCGAGGCCGGAGGGGGAGGAGGTGGCGCTGGCAGCGCCGCCGGAGGGGCCGCCGCGGGTGGATGGGACAGCGACTCCTTCTGACGGGCTCGCCCGGGGCTCAGGGAAGCTGGTGGCGAGTGAGAACAGGCGGTGGCTGATCACCGCTAGCGAGGACGACAGCGACGTGAACGTGCTGGCCGACTTCGACGCTTGTGAGTGGTACGCGGTGTGCGACTCCCTCGCGGTCGTGAAGGCGGGCGGCAAGGTCTACCTGGCCAAGGCGGTGACGGAGAAGCAGGCGGAGAGCTCGATGGATGCGCGCGTCATGCCCATCCTGCACGGGCTCGACGGCGAGAGGCGGCGCGTCTTCAAAGACGCCGTGCGGGGGATGTCGGAGACGCCCTGGACGGGGTGGCCTGTGAAGGGCCCCCGCACCGCGCTGTGGTGCGTCCGCTTCTTGGCGGAGCAAGACTCGCATCCGCGCGCCCGCCACACCAAGTGGCGCGCGGAGTGCGGCCTCGGGCCGGCCGACGTCGGCGTCTCCGACCACGAGCTGGCGATGCGGGCACTGGAGCTGGGCGCCGGCTTTGACCAGCTCAACTTGACGGAGCTGGCGCTGGTGGAGCTCCTCGTCCGCCGCGCTCAGCTGGCGGAGTGGAGGCACCGCGAGCGGCTGCTGAAGAGCAGTGGCGACGAGTACCTGGAGGACGAGTACCTGTACATGGGGACCTCGGAGACGAGGGGGCTTCTCATGGTGTGCCCGACGCTCGTCGAGCACATCCAGGCGGAGCTGCACAAGGAGGCGACGCTCATGAAGGAGAAAAGGAAGCTCCGCGAGGAGCGGATGCTGTCGCGGGGCCAGGGCTCTGGCGGCGGCGGCGGCGGCGGCAACAAGGCGCTGCAGGACAAGGTGGCCGCGCAGGCCGCGGAGATCAGCAAGCTCCAGGCGAAGTTGAAGGGCCCCCAGACCGGCAGCAAAGGCGCCGGCGGGGGTGGGGGCCAGTAGCCCATGGTGGTCGCCCGGGAGCTGCTGCCCTGCCCGGTGCCCGGCCCTGGTCGCGACTCGGCCAGCCGGGGGTGCCGGGCGGTGCGTTCACGAGCGCGGCAGGGGCAGTACGCCGCGGAGTGGCTCTCAGAGGCTTTGCACGCAGTGAATTCGCTGTACGGGCATGGGGCTCCTCGTCGGGATCTTCAGGCTTCGTGCGCCCAGCTCGCTGGCATCGACCACGTCCGCGAGATCATTCAGGAGGCCGGGCCTCCACCTTTTTCAGGAGCGGCAGCCCATGCTGAGCTGTGCTCTCACTTGCCGGGATATGCAGAAGACACCGTGCGCCGAGCCTCCTACTCCGAGGGGCTGGTCTCCCTGCCGACCGCTGGCGGGCAGTGCGTTGGCGCTGACTGCTTGACAGGTCGTGCCCGCGAGTTGTGGGTAGGATGGCAGAAGCATCTTCTTCGCGAAGGAGGGCCGCCCGATGGTCCTCGTCTTCGCCCTTTCTCCGACCCGAAATTAGTGCATTGCATGAAGACCTACTCTCGATTTGTTGGTGAGTTGCTGAGCCGAGGCCTGATCGACCTCGGCGAGCGGACCGAGAGCACGGTGGGCATCTTCTTCGTTTTCAAGAGCGACAAGCGGTCCCTCCGCATGATCGCGGACACGCGGGTGGCGAACATGCGGTTCCGGCCCCCGGCATATTCGGAGCTGCCGACGGCTGGGGCTTGGAGCAGCTTGGCCGTGCCAGAAGGCGAGTCCCTCCACTTAGCCCAGATGGACGTGGATAACGCGTTCTACAGGATCGCCACGCCGCCTGGGCTACGCGACCATTTCGTGCTCCCCGCGGTTGACCTCGAGGTGCTCCGGGCCGAGAGGCCCGACCTGGCGGGGCAGCTGCCCGCCTGGCGGAAGGCGTCGCCTCGGCTGGTGGTCCTCGCAATGGGCTGGAACTGGAGCCTCTTCTTCTGCCAGCAGATGGTGGAGACGCAGGTGCTCCGCAGCGGCCTGGCCTGGGAACGGCTGGCGCGGGACCGACACCCCACTCCTGCTCTCGAGGAGGGGCCTGCCGCGGCCGTCTACGTCGACGGTGCTGCCGTGGTCGGGCTCGACTACGCCGAGACCCTGGAGACGGGGCAGCGGGTGCGCGACTCGCTGGACGCTGCGGGCCTGACCTGCAAGGGGCTCGAGGGGCCCAGTGCAGAGGCAACGTTCACCGGCCTGGTGTTTGACGAGGCGAAGGGCCGCGTTGGGCTCAGTCGCCGGCGCATGTGGCGCATCCGGCTGAGCCTGCTGCACGTCGCGGACCGCGGCTCGGCGACCGGCGACGAGGTGCGGGTGCTCCTCGGCCACTTCACGTGGGGCGCGCTGGTGCGTCGCGAGCTGCTGTCGATCTTCTCGGCGGCCTACCGGTTCGCGACCTGGGCCGGTGGGCGGCGGCGCCGCCTGTGGAGCGCCGTGGAGGCCGAGCTTCGCATCGCCGCAGCGCTCGTCGTGTTCGGCTACGTGGACTGCCGCCGCCGGCCAGACCCCGTGGTGCTGGCGACCGACGCCTGCGGGGCCACGGACGCCGATGCTGGCGGGTTCGGCGTGGTGAGCCGCGCCTGGGACCCGCGTGACGTCGGCCGTGCCTGTGCGCAGGCCGAGCGGTGGCGCTACCGCGTCTCCGAGGCAGTCTCAGCTCGGGCGCACGCTCTCGGGCTGTCGGAGTGCCCGCCTGCCGCCTCTCTATCGTGTGCTGGTAAAAGTTCGTGTCCGCCTTCGGGTACGCCTCTTGCGAGGACTCCGCCGCCTGCCTCGGACTTCGACCGGGCGTTCGGGGACATGTACTCGGGGACCGTCTCGTTCGAGCAGATCACATCAGAGCACGTCGGCAGTTTCGAATCGTGGCAGCTCCGGGTCAAGGGCAGGTTCAACCGAGCCGAGAACATCATCCGTCTCGAGGGGCACGGGCTCGTGATCGGCATTCGGCACCATCTTCGAGCCGTCTCGCGGCGGGGGCGCAAGCTGCTCATGTTGTGCGACAACCTGGGCCTCGTCTTGGCCCTGGGGAAGGGCCGGGCGGCCGCTCCCATCGTGAACAGGACGTGCCGCGAGGCCGCCGCGTTAAGCATCCTTGGGGACATGTCGGTGACCGTCCGGTGGGTCCCCTCGGAGCTCAATCCCGCCGACCGTCCGTCTCGCATGGCCGGCGCCTCGGCTCGAGACCCGCGCGCCGACCCTCGGAGCGCCAGCTTCGACCCCGCGGCGGCGCCGCCCTGCGACGCGGCCGCCGCCTTGCACGCGGCGGTCGACGAGGCGCTCCTGGGCGGCGAGCTCGACTGGCTGGGGCGGCCACAGGCAGGCGTTGCGGGGCTTGGCGACGCCCTCCTGGACGACCCGCTGCCCGGCGGTGCTGCCCGCCTGCATGCTGAAGCGGCGCCCGGTGGCGACGCCCTTGACGAGCGCTCCGCCCGCGGAGAGCTCGCGACCTGGGGTGGCTTGCCGGCTTCCGAGGACAGCAGCAGTTCGAGTTCCGACGCCGGCTCCGATTGCGGCGAGACCGTCGGCCCCAGCACCCCCCGCGGGGACGGGCCGGGGCGCCCCGGCGAGCCGGCGCCTGATTCGGGCGGCGCTGCCTGCGCTGGGCGGGCGGCTGTCGGCGCCGCAGGCGAGGGTGGTCGAGAGGATCGGCCGGCGGGCTGCCCGCCGCCGCTCGGCTGCGGCGTCTGCGCCGCCGGTGCTGCTGCCGGGCGGCAGCCGGCCGCTGGGCTTCCTGGAGAGCAGGCGCGTGACGGAGAAGAGCCGCGACACGCTCTGCCGCGAGGTCGGGGCGTTCAGGGAGTGGTGCCGGGCGCATCGCAAGGACGTGAGCTCCCGGACGATGCTCGACGAGGCGCTCGTGGAGTACCTGGACTGCCTCTACTTCGACGGCTACAACCACGAGAGGGGCGACAAGCTGCTGTCAGGCCTGGCGTTCGAGGAGCCGATGTTCAGGCGCGGCGGGGTGGAGGACCTGGCGCGGGCCCGCGCTGCCCTCCAGGGCTTCCGCCGCCTGGCACCTGGACAGGCAAGGATGCCGCTGCCGCGGCCCGAGTTCGGCGCGCTGCTGGGGGCGGGGATCGTGGCGCTGGGCCTGGACTTCGGGATCAGCCTGGCGATCGCGTGGGACGGAGGGCTGCGGCTGCCGAGCGACATCATGAGCCTGCAGGGGCGGTCGCTCATCCCTCCGCCGCCGCACTCGGGAGTCACGAACTGGGGCCTGCTGCTGTGCCCGGCCGAGGCCGAGGCAAGGAGCAAGTCGGGGCACAAGGACGAGGGGCTGCTGCTCGACGGCGCTTTCACGAAGGGCATCGAGGCGCAGCTCTGGCGGCTGAAGAGGGCGGCGGGCGAGACCGGCTGCCTGTGGAGCTTCACCGCCGCGGAGTTCAGGGCGGGCTTCAAGCGGGCTGCCGCCATGATAGGGCGGCCGTCCCTTCACCCGTATCAGGTGCGGCACGGCGCGGCCAGCGACGACGCGCTGTATCGCAGGCGGACCCTCACCGAGATCCAGGAGCGCTTGCGACACTCCCATCCCAAGAGCACGCTGAGATACAAGAAGCACACCCGGTACCTCGCCGAGCTCGGCAAGGTGCCGCCGCGCGTGAGGGCGTACGGCGAGGCGGTGGAGGCGCAGATTGCGGCGGTCCTGAGCGGGCGCCTGGTGCTGCTGCCTCCGCCCGACCTGGCCGCAACGACGCGCTGAAGGCCGGCCGCCTGCGGCGCCTGGGCGACACGCTCGTGCGGAACAGGCAGCTGGCTGCAGGCGCGGTGCGGGCCGGGCTGAGTGACGCCCTTCGCCGTGAGCTAGGCGGCGTCGCCGCGTGCTATCTCGACCTTTTTGCAGGCTCGGGCGGTGTCGCCCGCGCGCTCAGGAGGCTTCACTGCGTTAGCCTCGAGATGGATCTTCGGCAGTCTGAGTTTTTCGACCTGGCCTCCAAAGTGGTTGGCCAGACCATCGTCGGCTGGATCTCCAGCCGCCTCGTCCTTGCAGTGTTCGCCGCGTTCCCGTGCTCGACCTGGTCCCAGGCAGCGCACAACTATTATAGAAACCCCCGCAATATTTATGGCCACCCGCACCTTGAAGGCGAGGCGTTGGAGCGCCTCCTGATAGGCAATGCGACGTTGGTCGTCACTCAGATGATAATTCGCGCTTGCATACACCATGGCGTGCCCATCATATGTGAGAACCCGCTCAGCAGTTATGCCTGGCAGGAGCCGGTCATGCGCCATCTGTCGCTGAATTCTCGTTGCCGCGATGCCGTGTTCGACATGTGCCAATTCGGGACCGCCTGGCGGAAGCCCACGCGACTTCGCGCGTGGAACTGTGTTCTTCCCCCGTCGGCCTTGTGTGCGCGCTGCAGCAGCGCGCGCGGCATCTGTTCTGTGACCGGCCAGCCCCACCGTGTGCTGCAGGGCCCCGGGCCCAAAGGCATCAGGTGGAGCCGCATCGCTGAAGAATACCCCAGTAGATTGTGTAGTCACATCGCGCGTTGGCTGTTGCAGAGCGTTGAAAGCATCAGGGAGCTCCGAATTCGTCGTCTTGCCGATTGCTGAAGCATGCGGCCTCCAGGGCACAGAATGGGATCGGGCGGAGCGTGGCTCCGGGCCGCTTGCAAGCTGGAAGCCGCTCGATCGAACAAACCTGCCTCTGGCCGTGGAAAAAGGGACCGGCATGTCTAGCTCTGTGAACGTGATTGCCTGTCCAAATCGCTCGGCCGCTGCTCGGCTGGAACCGCTTACACGTCCGTTCCATTGCCGTGCTCGGCCCAAGCCTTTCACCTCCCTGTCCCCTCCTGCCTCCCTTCTCTCTCTGGTCCAATTGCAGCTAATTTTTGTGTTTGAAAGGGCGGAGCGTGGCTCCGGGCCGCTTGCAAGCTGGAAGCCGCTCGATCGAACCTGCCTCTGGCCGTGGAAAAAGGGACCGGCACTCCTATTCCTTCTCGTCCTCCTCCTCCTCCTCTTCCTCCTCTTCCCCTCGCCCCCGCGCGGACCCCAGGGATGGCCCGAAGAGGCCTTCCAGGGCCATCCCCTTGCTCCCAGAGATCTCGCGGTTCACCCTGGTTGCTCGCTTTGTTTCCCTAGATGTGTTTCTTTGTCCTTTTTTCCCGTCAGCTCTCATGGGCAGGGCTTTGGAATGGGCTGGTGGGGATACTTTTTGGTCAACAGGCTCGCGAGGCGTGTCGAAAGCCGTCCAAACACTAGTCGGGCCGCGACTCGGCAGCAGGAAGGAAAGAGCAAGCGAAGCGAGCGACCAGGCAGCCACTCAGGAGAAGAGGCAGAACCGATACTCCCAAACCCTGTGGCGTGGAAACCCAGGTGGCGACCAGCAAGTAAGCGCAGTCGAAATGGCGGGCGGCGCGACCATAAATACGCAGAGGTCGAACGCTCGGTACGAGTCAGGCAAACGCCGTCGAAGACGAACTGGACCGACAGGCACACCCAGACGACATCCGTGAAGTAGGCGACACAAATGCCGAAGCATCGTGTCGGCGCCGGAGTGAAGAGGGGCAAAATCAACACCGAAACGACTGCAAACGGCAGTAAAGCATGTAACACTTGTCGAAAGCGAAGTCCATGCAGGAGAACGTCGGCCAACGAGCGTACAGAGCCACACCTGCCGACCCCGAGGTCCAGGTACCGTATGGTAGGCAGTGTAGCGAGAGACGCACTGGAACCTTCGGTGTCAGTAGGGGCAGGCCAGGGGGCACCTGACCACAGCGAATGTGACGCAGCACCATTCCCTGTGTGAACCCTTGCATGAATTCCAGACCACCTGAACGCCATCAGGAAACAGTATTGGGCAGCTGACCCCAGCCGCCAGGGAAGAACCCTGTGAAACACGAGGGAGAGCACCCGGGCGCAGGAGGAAAGGAGGGGAAGTGCACGCCAGGCACGGTAGGCACCCCGGTGTGGCAGCTAACCGCTGCAGCGTAAGGATGCAGGAGGGGAGGGAAGGAAGTAAGCGCACGCCAGGCACAGGCAGGAGGAGAGGAGGGAAGTGCACGCCAGGCACGTTCGGCACCCCGGTGTGGCAGCTAACCGCTGCAGCATTAGGATTCAGGAGGGGGGAGGGAAGTGCACGCCAGGCACACGGTGTGAGAGGAGGAGGAGGAAGAGCTCAGTAGGGTGCTGACGGCACGCAGACGCCGTCGACGCGGGGGTGGAGGCAGACGGCCGCGCCTCCGACGTCAAGGGCCCGACCTCGCCCGAGAGCACTCCCACCCTACAGCGAACGGCCAGTGTCGGCGCCCATGAGATCCCGACCATCTCGCAGGGGTGCCTGGCGTCCCCTGTTCGCGCCGACGTGGTGTCCCAGGTGTTGTCCACGCGCCTGCGCCCAGTCGATACCCAGGCCCAATGAGTCGCTCATGGCCCGAGCATCCCAGCTGTGGCTGTGAAATGAGGTCAGGAAGGCGACGCAGGTTCGCTGATCGTGCCGACGCGGGTCGACAGCGCGCGTGGTGCCAGGGGCAGCGTGATGCTCGGCAAAGGCGTGCCAGACGGCTGTGAACGACGCACCCAGGGTGACCTGAAGGTACCTGATCGTCTCGCTTGGTGACACTCCGTGGGGTTCCCACTGGGAGTCGTGGGCCCGGGCTTTATAGAGCGGCCTTCCAGTGTGGGGGTCCCGTGGTTTTGGATGCCGGTGATCGGCGAACAGCCTGGGCATTCACCCACTTCCCGTCCGACGCGTCGAGGATGCCCTTCGGTTGGGCTGCCGGCCCGTCTCGGCGGTCGAGTTCACGTCCCCACCCGAGAGCGGGGGGGTCTGGCGAGCTTTGCAGGGACACAGGGGTTGCCCCGTCGCTGCTAGTAGAGGCGTCCGTCCGGACGAATGGGGGCGAAGGGCTCCTCGAAGTTAGCTGAAGGATGGCTTCGTTGTCCCGGTCGTCAGGAAAGCTGACGCGTGGGCGCGGTGGAACTTCCCAGTGCCGTCTGGAGGGTGGCTTCACTGTCGGGCTGGCCGGGGAGCTGGCCGTGGGATTGGGCGTCGGGCAAGGCCTCAGGTAGAGTGTTGGGTAGGGCGTCAGGTTGGGCGTCGGGAACGGTGTCGGGCGAGGCGTCAGACTGGTCGTGGGGCTGGTCGTAGAGCTGGCCATTGGACTGGCCTTGGGGCTGGCTGTCGGGCTGGCCGTCGGGCAGGCCTTTGTGCTGGCGGTCGCGTTGGCCGTCGGACTGGTCGCGGGGCTGGCAGTCGGGTTGGCCATAGGGCAGGCCGAGGGGCTGGTCGTGGGGCTGGCAGTCGGGATGGCCGAGGGGCTGTCGGTCGGGCTGGCTGTGGGGCTGGCCGTGAGGTTGGTCGTGGGGTTGAAAGTCGGGCTGGCCGTGGGACTGGCCATATGCCTGGTCGTGGGGGAGGCCGTGGGGCTGGTCGTGGGGCTGGAAGTCGGGCTGGCCGTGGGACCGGCCGTGGTGGGGCTGGCAGTCGGGCTGGCCGTCGGGCTTGCCACGGGGCTGGCAGTCCAGTTGGCCGTGGGGCTGCCCGTGGGCCTGGCACTCGGGCATGCCGTGGGTCTGGCCGCAGGGCTGGCCGCGGGGCTGGCAGTCGGGCTGGCCCCGGGGCTGACCGTCGGGCTGGCCGTCCAGTGCCGGCCGTGGGGCTGGCCGGGCTGGGCGTGGGGCCGGCAGTCGGGAGCGCTGGCCGTACGGGCTGGCAGCCGGGCTGGCTGTGGGGCCGGCCGTGGAGCTGCCCGCGGGACTGGCAGTCGAGCTGGCCACGGGGCGGGCCAACGGGATGGCCGTCAAGCAGGCCGTGGGGATGGCAGCGGGCCAGGCAGTCGGGCTGGCAGTCGGGCTGGCCGCGGGGCTGGTCGCCAAGCTGGCCGTGGGCCCCGGCGGGCCGTTGGGCTGTCGGACTGGCCGTGAGGCTGGCAGTCGGGTTGGCCGTGGGGCTGGCAGTCGGGCTGGCCGTCGGGCTGGCCGTGCGGCTGCCGGTCGTGTGGGCCGTGGGCTGTCCGTCGGGCTGGCAGCCGGGCTGGCCGTCGGGCTGGCCGCGGGGCTGGCAGCCATGCTGGCCTCGGGGCTGGCCGTCCAGCTGGCCGTGGGGCTGGTCAGGCTGGCCGTGGGACTGCTGGCCGTGGGGCTAGCAGTTGGGCTGGCCGCGGGGCTGGTCGCCAGACTGGCCGTGGGGCTGCCGTTGGGCTGGCCGTGGGACCGGCCGTGGGGCTGGCAGTCGGCCGGGCTGTGGGGCTGGCAGTCGGGCTGGCCGTCGGGCTGGCCGTGGGGCTGTCAGTCGGCGTGGCCGTGGGGCTGTCAGTCGGGTTGGCCGTGGGGTTCGCCGTGGGGCTGGCAGTCGGGCTGGCCGAGGGGCTGGCTGTGGGGCTGACCGTGAGGTTGGTCGTGGGGTTGAAAGTCGGGCTGGCCGTGGGACTGGCCGTAGGCCTGGTCGTGGGGGAGGCCGTGGGGCTGGTCGTGGGGCTGGAAGTCGGGCTGGCCGTGGGACCGGCCGTGGGGCTGGCAGTCGGCCGGGCTGTGGGGCCGGCAGTCGGGCTGGCCGTCGGGCTGGCCGTGGGGCTGTCAGTCGGCCTGGCCGCGGGGCTGGAAGTCGGGTTGGCCGTGGGGCTTGCCGTGGGTCTGGCCGTGGGGCTGGCCGTGGGGCAGGCCGTGGGGCTGGCAGTCGGGCTGGCCGTGGGGCTGGCTGTCGGGCTGGCCGCGGCCGGGCTGGCCGTGAGACCGGCCGTGGGGCTGGCAGTCGGGCTGGCCGTGGAGCTGGCAGTCGGGCGGGCCGTCGGGCTGGCCGTGAGGCTGGCAGTCGGGTTGGCCGTGGGGTAGGCCGTTGGGCTGGCAGCTGGGCTGGCTGTGAGGCTGGCCGCGGGGCAGGCCGCGGGGCTGGCAGCCAGGCTGGCCACAGGGCTGGCCGTCGGGTTGGCCGTCGGGCCGGCCGTGAGGCTGGCCAGGCTGGCCGTGGGACTGGCCGTGGGGCCAGCAGTTGGGCGGGCCGTCGGGCTGGCCGCGGGGCTGGCCGCAGTGCGGGCCGCGGGGCCGGCCGTTGGGCAGGCGAGCCGAGGAGCTGGCAGCCGGGCAGGGGGTGGGGCTGGCAGTCGGGCAGCACGGGGAGCTGGCCGCCAGGCTGGCCGCGGGGCTGGCCGTGGGGCTGGCAGTCGGGCTGGCCGGGGGGCGGGCCGCCAGGCTGACCGCGGGGCGGGCCGAGGGGCGGGCCGCGAGCCGCAGCGGCGGAGCTGGCCATCGCGCCAACCGCCGCCGCCGCCGCCAGCGGGGAGCTTGCAGCGGCGGCGGCAGCGGCAGCAGCAGCGGCCGCCGCGAAAGCGGCCGAGACGCCTGCCGCGGCGCCGCCGCCGGCCGCCGCCGCCACCACCGGAGGGGAGCCGCTGGCGGCGGCAGAAGCGGTGCATGGCGGCGGCGGCGGCGGCGGCGGCGGCGGCAGCAGCGGCGGCTGCCGCGGCGCCGGCGGCCGCGGGGGCGGCGGCGGCGGCGCCGGCCACCGCGCTCCCCAGAGGCCCATTTGCCTCTATAAATTTAGGATCTCTATTATTTTAGATATGAAGGGTGTCGTTATCTCTATAATATTACTTTTGGAGTATGGCGACCTCATACGTTTGCGCAGAAAAAAACGTTAGGGTATATTTTGATGTTGAGGTACATTACCCCCCCCCTCCCCCCCCCCCCACACACACACACAACTTTACTTTGACACGCGGGTTCGGCGGAATGTTTCCCAGATTCGGCGGATTGTCGCACTGGCGTGCCCATCGTCGTCGGCGTTATTTCACTATTTCTTTGTAGCCGCTGCCGTTTTGGTTCAAATCATGGTGAAGCTTTCGGGGGTAGAGCTCACAGACAAACATGCCATGGAGTTCTTCGAAACCAATGTCAATGCAGGCAGCCCTTTGAAACAGATCTTTCCTTATTCGAGAGGGAAACCAGATGATTGGAAAAAGACTGTGGATTGGCCAGGCATCAAAAAGAATTACCACGCGCTGTTTGAGATATTCCAAGCTACTGCGGGCAGACAAGTGAAACACAAGACTTTCAGAGTTCAATTCCAAAAATACCTCGCGAACCATTCTGTGAAAGTTGCGGCCCCCGACGCCGAGGGGGTCATATATCGGCTGCGGGCCATGATGGCTCATTTGAGGGACTTCAAGCGGAGCTCGAACAAGACGGGCAAGGGCATTCCGATCCAGTACCAGAAAATGGAGGCGCTGCTTCACCTAATCAAGTTGGACGGTGATCACGACAACGAGGGGCCAGAGGAAAGCGAGAGCGGTGAGTCAGAGGTTGTCTTCCAGGGACCACCACAAAAAAAACGAGGCCTGTGCGTTCAGATCTCCGACACATCAGAGGGGCTACCCATCCCGACAAACAAGAGCAAGGACGCCAAGGTCGACTTCGACGGCCTGGAGGGTGCAGTGTTTGGTACGGGTGGGCCCGCGTCACCAGCCAAGGGTGCAGATACTCCACGCCCCCACCCAGCAGCGGCGCCACCGATGCGCCGCCCAGCAGCAGCGATGCGCCGCCCGTCGGCTACGGAGGAAGCGACATCGGGGGACGCATCCATCGACGATTTACTGTCCATAGCGGGACAGGTCCAGCCACGTTCACCTGGCGCCAAAGTGGAGAAGAAATCTAAACCAACGCCTGCGACCAAGGGCATGACCACGGCTCAGTTGATAGAGAAATACAAGCCGACAGAGGTTGACGGCTACGATGTTCAGTGGAAGCGGCTTCACTCCAAGGTGTGGCATGACGAGCGCTCCCGCTGCAAGAGGGACGGCATGAGCGACAAGATGGTAAAACACAGGGCATCTGAAGCAGCACGCAAATGCATGGCGCAGTTCGAGAAGGCATATGCGAAATGAGTTGCATCCACGGTGCTTATGTAGTTTCCAACGGAAGGTATCGGCCAGTCGTAAGCGGTTTCGCAAATACCAGACTTGCCAGAGTTGCGAGCCCGCTGAAAAAAAAACAACATTAAACGCATCGTCGCATCACCATCTCACCCCTACGCCTCCCGTCAACCCCCTGCGATTCCCACAGCCCTTCCATCCCTTCATCACCCCTCCCCCTGGCAGGAGCTCATACACTGAGGTATCGGCCTCTGGCGTGGAAAGGGGTTTGCTGGCAGCGCTGCGGCGAGAGAGACATCATGTCCTCCTCATTCTCGTCCTCCAGCTCCTCCTCCTCCTCCTCCTCCTCCTCCTCCTGCTCCTCGTGCCCCCCCCCTCCTCCTCCTCCCCCTCCTCCTCCTCCTCCTCCTCCTCCTCCTCCTCCTCCTCCTCCTCCGTCTCCTACATTTTCTGCCTCCCCTGCCTTCCCTGCCTCGTCGCGCAGTGCACCCAGGACTGACCTCGGGGAGAGATCCTAGGCCACCCCGTGATGTTAATCCCAGCGGGTCGTTCAAAACATGTATCTGTCGTCACTTCGGGGCTCCTGAGGCTTGAATCTGGAAGATGTCTCGAGTGGGAGCCGTGTCTACGAGTGCAGTGTGAGGAAACCTCGAGCGGCTACAAATCTACCACGAAAGGTCGGACTCTACCAGTAGCGTCGGAAGAAGACGGAAGTAAAACTTTACGGAGGCGGTTGCAGAGCACGGAAGCTGGCGGAGGCAAAACTTACAGAGGCTGGCGGAAGCAAAACTTTACCGATCAGGAGACGCCTTAACGAGCGCTGGATTGACTACGCAGTTAGAAGGGGGATGAGGAGGATGAGGAGGAGGAGGAGGAGGAGGAGGAGGAGAAGGAGGAGGAGGAGGAGGAGGAGGAGGAGGAGGAGGAGAAGGGGGAGGAGGGTCAGGAGCGGGAGTCTATATGTATAGTGGACGGCGCGTTTTACAATTTCCGTGTTGCCGTTTTGGCCCGAGAGAAGTGGTGCCGTGAAACTCGCACGTGCTTTACCACGCCATGACAGACCGCATTCAGTTGTTTTCTGGTCGAGGGTATAAGTTGGGCCCAGGCGGCGAAGTACGAGGTGCTTCCAGCGAGGCAGCTGCTGCCCCTAACCACCAACAGCTGGGACAACCTGGCGCAGCAGAGCCATCGACTCCAGGGGGTTCCAGTTCTCCGACAGTCATCATGGTGGACAGCCCAGAGGCAGGAACTCCTACGGTGCAATCTTCACTTTCAGAGGCGGTCGAAACACTCTCAAATATGAATCTGATCGCTGCTAGCTGGACCGCTCGCCTACCTGATCATGCTCACGCGCAAAACTTGGCCGCCGCCATCGAGGCCTTCCAGGTCACAGTTGCCCTCAATATGTCGAAGATCGACTCCATGAAGGCCGTCGCCACCAACCTCAGGGCCATCGAGGAGCTGGCCGAGGATATGGTAGAACAGTGCAGCAAGGAGTTTCGGGACATCCAGGGGTCCGTGACGCACATCATTGAGTCCAGCGAGGAAGAGGACGAAGACGATGATAACTACGACGCAACCAAGAAAAAGAAGCGCCGCTTGACCAAAAAGCAGCCCGAAGTATGAGGTGCACCCACCGCTCGCTGGACAGTGCCGCTCCAGAATGAAGATATGTATATAGCTGCGCAACGTTCCTTTAGACAGAATGCCGCCTGTCACGGGAAGCGGGTAGTTGATTCGGCTATGGGGGAAACGCGATCATCTTCATCGCACCCTCAGGCCTTGAAACAATGTATGCCTGATGTGATCCAGCCACCCTCCTCCTCCTCCTCATCCTCCTCCTCCTCGTCATCATCATCATCATCATCATCATCATCATAATCATCATCATCATCATCATCATCATCATCATCATCATCCTTCGCGCTCCGCACCGCGAGTCCCAACTGGAAAGTGCTGGAACCGAAAGGAGGAGGAAGGGAGGAGGAAGGGAGAAGGCAGGGATGAGGAAGGCAGGAGGAACGGAGGAGGAAGGGAGGATGAAGGAAGGAGGAATGGAGGAGGAAGGGGGGAGGGAGAGAGGAGGAGACGGAGGAGGAGAGGAGGGAAGGGAACACTTGGACTTGGAGATCGTAAATCGTGTTGGCGTGCGAGCTTTGCAGATCCGTTCGATTTCGGTTCCATGTATGTGGAAACCACGTGAATGCGAGCCAATTTTATATGGGTCGGTTTCCGTCTTGCTATATTGGGCGCCTTTGCGACATGGTCCGTCGTCGTCGTCGTCGTCGTCGTCGTCGTCGTCGCAGCCGCCTTCGTCGTCGTCGTCGTCGTCGTCGTCGTCGTCGTCGTCGTCGTCGTCGTCGTCGGGGGTCACCGTCGTCGTCGTCGTCGTCGTCGTGACTGCACGCAGTGGGGCTTATGAAATGCAGTGCCGTTCCGTACAGAGAGAGAGGCCGTCCAGTGACCCTATCCACCCTACTCAGCCTCCCCGCAGGTAAATTCAGAGCCATAGGGCCCCCTTAAGTCACCTGGGAGGCCATGGAGGACCAGGAGCGCCATGTAGATCGGTCAAGTGCGTCAGATACCAAAGCCGAAGAGCCAAATCGCGGGTAAAAAACGTCAAAAAGTCAAAAACAACTCTGTTTGATTTTTTGACTTTTTGACTTACGTTTTTAATGAATGTTTCAAGGAAAACCAAAGTCAAAAAGTCAAAAAGTCAAAAAAAAAAAAACATGGTTTGACTTTTTGACTTTTTGACCGACCCCAGGGGGTCCGTTACCGGATGTTTCGGCCCCAGGTTTGGCAATCGGCGAACCCTTGCCCTATGCGGGGCCATCTGTTCCGAGATACTGCAGACAGCGAAAACCTGTTGTTCGGATCACGACATCGCTGGCGCCATTTGGGCTCGAGCCAGCTTGCAATTCATGGCTGCACGCCTTGTCGCGCTTTTTTGGACGGTATCTCTAGCATGGGTAAACTCACGGACATTAAGCCTACCGACGCTGAGGTGGAAGCAGCCAAGAAAATGATCTCAGACGACAAGTCGACTAGGTCGAAGATGGGCTGCATGAAGCACTGGCTGAAATCAAACAGTGACTCCCAGGCCGACGGGGGCCGTGGAGAAGAGAGGAAGGCATTCCTGCTCAAGTTCCTGGTGTTGCAACTCCGCGAGAAGAAGGCCAAGAAAGACAAGGTGGTTGAGCACTCCGCCAGCAGCTCGAGTAAGGAGGTGGCCAAGTTCTTCTGGTGGAGCCTCGAGACGATGGACAAGGAGCTGGGGGTCGAGAAATCGAAAGCGTGGCGCGAGTCTGGGAAACTCGACACGCGCCCCGACCCCATCACGGGTAGCGACCAGGACCCTCTGAAGGAATACAAAGTGCCTCGGGAGGTGACTCAGTATGCAAAGGGCGACAGTACGAACGTCAAGATCACAGCGGCGAGCGATGCAGACGCGAAGGACCTGGAGGATCTTCGAAGCATCACCGACACGACAAAGCCTGCGGAGGTCGAAGTGAAGAAGGAGCCCAAGTCCGCCGACGAGACTCTCAACGAGCAAATCCAGGACGTGAAAGACAACCCGTTGAAGCACCTGAGGAAGTTCCAGGACTTCCAGTCCAACACCAAGTCGATGCTCGCCAAGGCGCCGAGCGTGAAGTACACAGAGAGCCTCCAGGATTCTATGAAGAAGCTCCTCACAAAGACGAACAAGGTGGTGAAGGTCCTCGACGGCCTGGTGCAGGGGCAGGTGCCCGTTGGCGATGGTCTCAAAGTACTCCTCACCCACATGGCGGATGTTGAGACTGACCAGGCTGAGATCCAGGAGTGGGCTGTCAAGTTCAATCTGTTGGCGACGCAGGGTTCCAAGCGCAGGCGCAAGGCCAACTGAGTGTGTAGCTGGCGACACCGCATGAACCAGGTTTTGAATACAGATATGTATTCTCGATTGGGGTTGGTAGGCTATCCGAAGATGTGGTTTTTCACAGTTCGGTTAGAAGCTCCAGAGCTCTTCGAAGCACCGCTCGAGAGCCGCTCGCAATGAACATCCGATCCTTCCATCCTTCCATCCTCTCCGTCTCCCCGTCATCCTCCCTCCTCCTCGTCTCGGACGCACGGCCTGGCCTTCGGCCTCGCGACTCCATCTCCTCCTCGCGTCCAAGACTTTGGGGTTGGCCTTCCAGGGGGGTTTCGGAGAAGGGCCACGCAGCCAGCTCAAAGCTTCAGCATCATCCAGCTCATCCAGCTCACAGCTTCAGCATCATAACTTAAAGCTCAAGCTCAAAGCATCATACAGCTCAAAGCTCCAGCATCATCCAGCTCAAAGCTTCAGCTCAGAGCTCCAGCATCATAATTTAAAGCTCCAGCTCACAGCATCATCCAGCTCAAAGCTCCAGCATCATCAAGCACAAAGCTCCATCATCCAGCTCAAAGCCCCAGCTCAGTAGAAGCCATCGCCATTTAGGCTCAAAGTTCTAGCATCATAGTTTAAACATGCGCGTTGTTCTCCATATCCAGATTTGCGTTCTCATGGTTGGCCGCGGTGGGACCCTAAGGAGCCGCCTATCGCAAGCTGGCAACGAGGAGCCGCCGACTCACGCATCTGTACCAGAGGCCCCATCGAACTCAAGGTCGATTCGACAGAGGGTGGCCGAGGCCGGCCCGTTCGACGCGCATCGCTCGCAGCCATTACCTTTGACGGACCTTTTGAAACGAGATTGGGCAACTGGTAAATTGAATTCCAAACAAGTGCAGCAATACGCTTTCGCGGCTAGATCGCAAGGCGCACAACACCTAGATGACCTCGCAGGCGCAGGCGCTGAGGGAAACCGACCCCAACACATACAGCGAACATTACTGCGGCTGTTTGGGAGCCCCGTTGGGGCACCTGAAATTACATGGATCAGTATTCCTACGACGAAAGGGCAGATGCCGCATCCATTCATCCTTCCTCACAAGTTCTTTCGATCGTTGTATCGTGGCAGGCGTGACATTTTTGGAAGCTGCGTGTCGGGCCCGCGCGGATCTGCTCTGGAGTATTGGACGGCTGTGCAAGGCACAGCATTTGTCAAGGAGCACCCAAGCCTCAAAGAAGAGAACTGGGCGCGAACCGTTCCCGTGGGACTCCACGGGGATGCAGGATCTTGCAACAAACAGGAATCAATTCTGGTGCTGTCCTGGAACAGCTTATTAGGCAGGGGAAATACTCGGCGCAAGCGCTTCATATTTACGATCATATCCAAGAGCCTGTACACTAATCGAACGCTTGATGTGATTTGGAAAATTTTCGGTTGGTCAATGAATTCATTGCTATCTGGTTTGATGCCAACGAGGGATTGGGACAGCAACCTTATATCAGAAGATATCGGGCAGGACTCAATCGCTGCAAATTGGTGCGCATGCTTGGTCCAAGTCAGGGGCGACTGGCAATTCTACAATGAAGTGTTCGGCGTCCCTCAATGGCGGGCCGCTGAGCGCATGTGCTGGCTGTGCGCAGCATCAAGCACTATTCCACATCTTTACTGGACTGACTTCTCCCGCACCGCTGGATGGAGAGACACGCGGACGTCGCATGCTGACTTCATCGACTATCTAACCAGAAGTGGACAAGTAATCCCGATGCTCTTCCAGGTGGTAATCGGCTTGAAAGTCGACTGCATCATGATCGACATCCTCCACGCCATGGACTTAGGTCTTCAGATGCATATAGCTGGAAATGTATTCTGGGAGTGCGTAACTAGACGTGTATTCGGAGGCAGGAACATTGATGAAAACACAAACCTTCTCGAGCAAGATCTGCAGGCGTTCTACAAGAGAGAGGGGACGACATCCAGACTACAGGGGAAGCTGACAGCTTCCAGGATCAGGGCAGACGGGTGCTACCCCAAACTGAAAGCCAAGGGAGCTGGCGCAAGGCATCTCACCCCTTACCTTGTCGAGCTGTGCCGCCGCTTCAATACAGGCACAACCCATGATCGAATGAAGTTGGCACTGTGTGAACGAGTCGATCGATTTTACAACATTCTTGCAACTAATCCAATGTTTTTGTCTGATGGTGTCAAAGCAGAACTGGCAGAAGTGGGACATGACATGGCGATTCTTTATCATTGGCTTCACGACGATGCAATAAATCAGGACGTTAGGCTGTGGAAACTAACGCCCAAAGTTCATTTTGTGCAACACTCGTGCGAGTGGCAGCAGGCAGAGTGGGGCAATGCATCGTACTATTGGTGCTACGGAGACGAGGATTTAGTAGGGCTTTGCACGGAGGCAGCAGGATCTCTTCACCCAAAGACGATGTCGGGAGTTCTTCTTGTTAAGTGGCTTGTTTTGTGTTTCGAACACGAGGGCGTTGAGGAGCCGACGAAGGGCGCCTGACTGAAAAAAACGCGCACACACATTCACACACACACACACTCACACACACACACACACACTCACACACACACACACACACACACACACACACGCACACACACACACCCACACCCACACCCACACCCACACCCACACCCACACCCACACCCACACCCACACGCACGCACGCACGCACGCACACGCACACACACACACACACGCACACGCACACGCACACGCACACGCACACGCACACGCACACGCACACGCACACGCACACGCACACGCACACGCACACGCACACCCACCCACCCACCCACCCCCCACACACACACACACACACACGCGCGCGCGCACAGAACGCACACACGCACACACGCAGACACACACACACACACTGCTATATATAATCGCTTCGCGAATCCCCCGCTGCACGCATTCATTGTTTCTTGTTTTGGGAGACAAGAACATCTATAATATGGCTCACACGCCAAGCTTCTATAATATGGGTGTTGATCTCTATAAAAAAACCGAAAACGCAATTTTAAATAGAATTTGGAACAGAATTATAACGATTCCGCTATATTCATCAACCATTCTCTACATTCTTACACTGGCATCTCTAAAAAAATAGTGAATCTCTAAACTTATGGTGATCAAGGGCCTCTGGGTCTCCGCCGCCGCCGCCGCCGCCGCCGCCGCCGCCGGCGGGGAGCCGGCAGCGGCGGCGGCAGCGGCAGCAGCAGCGGCCGCCGCGAAGACAGCCGCGACGCCAGCCGCGGGGGCGGCCACGGCGGCGCCGGCCACCGCGCCCTCCGCCGCCGCCGCCGCCAGCGAGGAGCCAGCAGCGGCGGCGGCAGCGGCAGCGGCGGGGGAAGCGGCCAGCGCGGCGCCAGCCGCGCCCGCGGCGCTCTTGGCGCCGGCGGCGCAGGCGGCGCCCGCGGGGGCCGAGCTGGGGCGGCCGCGGGCCGCCTCCGACGGCGAAGGGCCGGCAGCTGCGCAGCGGCGGCGAGCCCCGGCAGCCCGCCAAGCCCCGCCGGGGCGGCGCGCCGCCGCCAGCCGCTGACGGCGGCGCAGAGCGGCTCCGGAGAGGGCTGCGGTGGAATCGGACATGGCCCAGGCCCGAGCGCGCACTTGAGCCAGGGGCGGGCTTGGGCCGAGACGGCTTGAGCCAGAGGGCTACGGAGCTGGTGGGGATAATTATGCGAAGAAGCATAAAGAATGACAATCGCCCTTCAGTGGAAAATCACCTGGGGCGTCACTTTTTATACCAAATCTCAAGACAACCAAATTTGCTGGACACCACGGAAATTAGATTACACTGTCTTGGAATCCGGGCGAGTTTGCGACGAATGTACGCACACTTTTTGCGGCACTTTTTCACGCACTTTTGCGCATCGTACGAGAAGCACTTCCCCGGCACTTTACATCACATGTTTTGGAGTTTACTGGCTTGACAGTCTGTAGAGGGTTCGCTCATTGCGGCCCTAGCCTCCTCTCTCTCTCTTTCTTTCTCTCTCCCCCCCTCTCTGGACAACCCCTCTCCCGTAGAATCATAGCATTGGCTTGCAGTGCCACAGCTCCTTGGATGGCATGATGCCTCACGCGCAGTGCCCCGTGGATCCAATATCCGGTGGGCCCAATATTCGAAGTTTACTCGTGGAAAATTGTTGAGCCCGTGGTTTTTTTCCTCATGGGAAATCGGATCCGCGCGACACAGATCAGATATAGGATCCACGAAACTGTTTCACACCCAGAAAGGGGCCAACTCGGATCCATTGGTGTTGGCATATTTTCACATCAGGAGGAAACGCTTTCGGCCGGGGGATGTATTGGCGACTGTTTTGGTAGCCTTGTCCTCGGGCTTCGCCCCTGCGAGGCAAAAGTGCAGACTGGCATCTAATTCCTCTGTGTTGGTGTACTTTGCCTTCCGCGCAATTCACATTCGTGTGTTTGTTTGCTGATCTAGCAGAGTTGCACAACGCCCGAGGAATGAGGAAGAGTGCTGCGTTTATGTGAACCATGCTCGCGAGAGTCTAGTTTACGCCAATGATGACATAAACCCTCCAAAAACCCTCAAACGCTTCCCGCGGCACATCAATGCAAAACCCTCGAAAAACCCTTTGCGAACAGTTGAAAATCCCTCCCCCACGGGCTGCGTGTATGTATGCCAGCCTTGGGCGCAGATTTCACATCGCCCTTGGAATATGGTTGCGACGTTCGTAAACATAAACCGTGCATGACGTTTCGATCTGCCAATGTTCGTTGCCATGGGCGTGTTCTGAACCAGGCCCGCACCCATAGAGCATAGGGGTGGTAAGAAGAGCAGGGGTCGCGCAGGGAAGCGGAGGGGCGATAGGGGGGCGGAGGACAGGTTGAAGGAGGAGGAGGGCGTCGGATGGGGAGGGCGGAGCAAAGAGCACGGATGGTTGATGCAGGAGGAAGCGGAAGAGGAGGAGGCGGAGTAGGAGAAGGGAGGGAGACCGAAGAAGAGCAGGGAGAGGAGGACGGGTACGATATGGGAAGATAAGGAAAGATTGAGAACGACAGTGCAGGACGGGAGACGGGCGAGCAGAAGAAACAAAAACAAGGTTCCTTCCTCCTATCCCTCATCCTCGTCCTCTAGCTCAATGTTTCACTCCTTCTCGCCAGTTCCTCCCTCTTGTAATCAATGCCACTTCTCGCTACCTACTTCACCTCCCCAACAACCTTTTCCACAGGTCCCTCTCCTTGATCGTTTCCATCGATCCCTGTTTTCCGCCCTCATGTTTTTTGGTTCTCAGCTATCCGCCGGCCCCTCTCTCTGTGTTTCCCTCCCGCCCCCTCTCCGTTCCCACCCCGCCCGTTCGTTTCGCCCTCGTGTCCCTTCTTTGACAACTCATCCAACGTTCCTCCTGCCGCGCTCGTTGCCTCCTCTTCCATCATCCTACGACCCCCCCCCCGCCTTCTCATGCCCAATACTCGCGAATGCCCCTCCCCGCATGCCCAACTGTTTCCGCCCATGCCTTCCGCTGTCCCCCCTCCTCTCCATTCCTTAATCGCATCACTCTTCCTCGCGCCCCCTCGCTTCCAGTGTTATGTTATTCCGTGGTTCTCGCCCTGGTGCCGCCGCGTCATGCCCCCCCCTCTCCGTCGTTGTTCCCTGCGCCATTGCGTGAGCAGTGCAAGTCTTGGCACCTCGTGCATCCCCGCCAGCACAGCCAGAAACGATGCCCAGTCGACATGCTCCGATCAGGGACGTAGAGCAACGCGCCGTTGAATTCATATGCAGCGGGGGCATACATGCCGTCGCGGTTCTTTCGAACGGGATGAGGGCGGGGCAAGAAGGGGGGCTAGGACGATGAGGATGATGATGAGGGGGAGGGGGTACTTGAGGAGGACGTGGACCAGGATGAAGAGGTGGGAGTGGGAGCACGATCAGCGACGACGACGGCCACGACGATGACAACGATCAAAACGACGACAGGAGTCCCCCGCCTTAGCGGGCCTTTTGTTCATGGAGCCTTCTTGAGCCAGCTTGGAAGCCTCCTGAGGCAATGCCGGCGCATTTGAAGTCCACTGCGGGGCGTCTTGGGGCCATCGGGGGGGGAGGAGGGGAGCTTGGGGGAGGGGCCTCCTGAGGCCATGTCCGAGGGCATATGGCTAGGAAGGGCGGGTCCCCGAGCAACCTTGCACTTCTCCAGCCCCGAAGGTCGCCGTGGGGCCCTACCAGCCCATTGGGCAGATACAGTTGGCAGCGTTGCTGGTTCCACTCTAAGGTTCCCCTTCGGCGATGGGTTTATCACTGCCCCGTGCCCCATACCCCATGGGTTTGGACGAAGCGCCCCGCGAGGGGGTTAGAGCGCCCCAGATGGTTGCGGACGGCTCCGCCAAAACTCTAGATCGCCCAAGACCGATTCCAATCTAGCTTGTGATAGCCAAAAGCTGCCCCCATGTGCCTCCCCAAATGCGTCATGCAAACCGCAGTAGGATGCCGATGCGGCCCCGACTGGCCACGGACCCCCCCGCAGCCGCGATGTTGGGTACACATGGCTTTCACTTAAACGCTCGGGAAACTAATGATGGTTAGGGTAGTGTTTGTCTCGTTCCCGATGGGCCTCCGAAGTCTCAAGATGGTTCCAATGTTGCCCAACGGAGTCCCACGAGTGGCCTAAGTTGGCTGTAGGACAGCCCCAGGAGCGCCCAAGAGCCACCCAGGAGCGCCCCAAGAGGGCCTTTTCCAAAATTGTACCCCTACCCCATCGCCGCCCCCCCCCTTTCCAGCTCGCCGAAGCCATTTTGGCGCAATGCATGTGGCCCCTGCTGCCGTCAAGGGCGGCGGCAGGGGCAAGGGCAACGGCCCGAACGCTCGCCCCATCGCAGAGGTGCAGGCAGCGGCCGCTGCGGCGCGCAGGCGCGCGCGAGATTCAGCAGAGGAGAGCAGACAACCGCCCGAGCTGACGATCATAGTGCCCAAGGCAGACTGTGAGCTGATCGACGAGAGCCCAATATCAGGTGTGTCTCGCGCTGTAGTGCCATACGTGTGCTCAGCGGTGTCTCAGTTGAGTCAGATTGTGCCCTTATTCGAAGGTGTTGGCCCTGCTGACGAGGCTGAGCGTGAGTGGTTGGAGGGCCCCGCATCCAGGCGTCCAGGCACGGCGGCGGCGGCAGACACCATCAAAGACGTCCCCCACACCACTCAAAGACGGGCTAGAGTTGAATTGGCGACGCTGGCGTGGCATGTGTCCAGAAGTATTCGGAGATCGTTGTACGAGAGTCTGTTGTTGGCAAAGCGCCGTGGTGCGAATATTCGTTGTGTTGACACAGTTGATCATTGTGGTTTCGACGAGACGCCATTGCCTTTGAGATTGACTGGAAATGCTGCGACCCAGACACAGTGCAGATCAATTACCACGTGGTCGCCAGGAAGAGCCACCGGCCAGGTCGTCACAAAACTGTTCCAGACACAATCCGAATACGGTTGTCTGATTGCTGTGCCGCCCCGTGACGGATCGGATGGACCTGATAGATATTGTATTGTGATCGGGCGGACGCTGCACGAGTGCCAATCATTGAGGAGCTGCCACGCCGAGAACATTTTGCAGGCGCTGGAGCAGTCATCTGGTATGACATTGTTCGAGTCGGCGTTCCTGTCCAAGACGAGGGCATCATCGAAAGACAAACATCCGTCGAACAAGTGTGCTGAACTCGAACTCGTTCGTCGTCGTCCTCGTGGTTGGGGGTACCTCAGCATGGATTGCGAAAAACATCAGAATGCATCAACCCATGAGTATTGTAGCTATTATTTGGGCGACGCGCTGAACGGAATGCTGCACTTGGCGAAGAGTTTCGACATGAGGGGTGCGTGGGAGGATTTCCAGACTTGCGTGGCTGACGTGCTGAGACATCGGATCAGACTTGTCCACAAGCTCGTCACATGTACAAGCTGACTTGCTTGGACAACGAATCTCTTCTGTACAAGCTCGTCACATGCCGCACTCTCGTTTCTCCTGACGGCGGTGCTGTGATGAGGCGCGTGTTTCTACAGATGGTTCCGCAGTGTGATTTCCGAGACAGACACGAAATACGAATCATTGTTGACGACTCCTTTGACCTCGATGACGCGCCCTCGGTCCGTGACATGACAGAGTACATAGCCCGAGTCGTCACGAATTGCTTGACATATCGGAGATTTCGGTTGTGCAGCATGCAGCGGTGGACTGGCGCCGAGGAGGGCGTCTGCGATCCTGCTCTTGTGGAGGCATGCTGGGGGCTACTGCGGCCATCATACTTCCTGTGGGTGCGGCGGCGTCGGAGGCGCCACTGTGCCCCCGAGCATCGCACTCCTGACCAGCACGCCGCAGATCAGCGTGACATGGCCATGGCCCTCGGCACTGATCTACATCGACAATTCCAACAGCTACGCGATGAGCACGAGCCCCCCCGTCAGCGAGATGCGACCAGCCACGAGCAGGAGCACACCAAGAGTACCAGGAAAGCGCGCGAGTGGCTCAGCACGACGCGCCCGGAGCCCCTGACAAAGATGTTGGTGTGGAGGATGTGCGTCGCGCCTTTGCAATTTGACATGAAGATGCAGTTTCGCATATCGTCCAAGAAGTGGGAGCACCAACAGCGGGCAGCTGCTGCCCGATCCATCCGTCACGGCGGCGGCAGGGACGGGTTGCACCGCGACTACCGTACCCTTGTAGCTGCACGGGGGTCTTTGGAATCTGAGCTGAACATGAGGCTCCGACAATTGCTCTACGACGCCCGCATCTGGGACCTGATTCCGAGGGGCGATGTCACGAACCGCACCAGAGCCATTGCTTTCTTTACGATCAGCTCCGCGGGCGGTTCCACGTATTACTACAGGGAGAAGCCTCACACGAAATATCCGTTCCGTGCCTTCCTCAGCCTCGAGTCGCAGGAGATGGGGGAGATGTGCGACAATGACAAGCCGTGCCTCAGATGTCCGTGGTCTGCTAGGTTCGTGAAGGAGAGCGGCACGTTCGCCAGCGAGGAGGCCAGGTGCCGCCTGCTGTTGTTGGCGCATGTCTTATACTTCGACAACGGCCGCCTCGAAGTCGGCAATGCCCACTTGCGCAGACGAGTCCACGAGCGAGTGCAGGCGCCGAAGATCAGCTTGGGCGACTTGTCAGCGCTCTTCATGGGCGAGAGCGTCAGGTTCAAGTACGGGGATTGCTCGTCTGGGTCGGTCGGGGCGGACGTTCGCCCCGACGCGCGGTTCCAGCCAGCCGAGTGGCATGGTCGAGCTGGAGGCGCATGGCGTGCATATGTGAGGGCCATGGGATCGAACGATTTGAAGCGCATTGCCGAGCAGTACAGGGGCCTCTCAGATGAGGACCGCCAGAAGTATATCGAGGACGGCCAGGCAGCCACCAAGAGGCGGAAAGCTGGCGAAGCACTCGGGACTTCGTTCGGACCCAGACGTGGAGACATGGAACGGGCGAACCGAGACAGAGTTGTCGCATCACGCGTTATGAGCTTGTTGGATGCTGAGCGGCAGGACTCGGTCGACAGCGTGCTGCAGATCGCCGCTGGGGCAGGCGACACAGCCCACACGGTCATGAGCGAGGCCAGAGCTTTGCAACGTTCGCTGAATTTCAGGCGCCGAATCAGATCCCGAGCTGATGACGACGCCCTGGAACAATTTGATCGTGAGACCACGCCTGCAGCTCAAGAGATGGTGCGGCCCTGCGCCGAGGAGGCACAGTGGACGACGCGTACGATGACATCCATACCAGGCGACGTCGGATGCACGGTGCTCTGCGTGAACGACAGCAAGGTCGCGGAGGCTGCAGTTCACATGCGGCGGTGGGCCGCCAAGGCGTCCAATGCGAGGAAGTCTAACTTGATGAGGTCCTGTGTTGCTCAGTGGGATAGCTTGGCGAAGTCGGTGGCGGCATGTCCTATTCTGGACGCTTCGCGTCTCCCCACCAGCCCCTCCAGAGGAGAACGAGGGTCCCAAGGGGGGCCGAGATGGGCTCCAGATGGTCACAGAGGCTTCAGCACGGTGCCTTGAGAGCCCCAAGATGATCACAAGAAATGTTTCAGAGGGGGCCCAGGGGCGGAAGGCCACCACAGAAACGTGTGTGGTGGGTTGTGCCAGTCGTAGGTGCAGTTTGGAGTTTCTGAGGTGCCCTCTGGGCCCACCCAGGAGGGCCACGAGAAGGCACCGATATGGGCTCAATACAGCCCCGTGGGGGGCTCCAGCAGGGGCCCACGAGATCTTCAAGAAGGGCTCAGGATGGGGAGCTAGAGGGGGCATCAGAGGCGGAGGGGCCGAACATACCACATGGGTTGGTTGGTTGCGCCACTCGTATGCTCCAGTGGGGGCTTTTGTGGGGCCCGCCCCCCCCCCCCCCCCCCCTTGATGGCCCCAAGAGGGCCCCCAGGGGGGCCCAAGATGGCTCTAAGAAGGGCTCCATAGGGCCATAGGGCCCCGAGAGTCGCACAGGGAGCTCCAAGACGGCCCCGCGAGGCGGAAGGCGAACAACGTATTCCATTGAAAGGCGCGCCACGGGTTTGCATAACACGGCAGGGTGGTTGCAGGATATTTGCAGAGTCCGTGCAGGGCGCTTGCAAGGTCTTTGCGGGGTGGGCGTTGCAACGTTGCATGGGTACAGCAGGGTGTTGCAGGGTCGGTTTGCAGGGCCGTGCAATATGTTGCATGGTCCGTTGCAGGGTCTTCCCAGGGGGCTCTGCAGGGGTGCTGCAGGATCTCTGAAGGATGCCCGGGGGAGAGGGTAGGATTAGGGGTTCTTCTTGGACGGGAGAAGGCACGCTTCCCTAGACCTCCTACGCCCAGAGGGCTGGTAGTATTAAGGACGGCGCTGGCGAGGAGACCGAGGAGTTCCCTGTTAGTGCATGCTGGGTCGCAGGCGTATGCTTGTGCGATGCCATCGGCAAACGCATGTACATGTTTCGGAACTCCGTTCTGAAGGTGCTGAAGACAGAGTTCCCAACGAACGAGGTCGAGAAGCGCGACTGGCTGAAGCACGGTCGGATCATCATGAAGGTTACGGTCACGCCGCGTGACACCGACGGGTACGACGGCTCGGAGCTCGCGAAGTTCTGGGGCTTAGAGCCGAGGTTCTGGCATATTAGCTTCATGATGTATAACCCCTACATGCCGATCTTCCAAGAGATGGACGACGTCGCGGGCACAGGCTACGAGGCCTCCGCGAACCCGTCCGCAGACGAGGTGGCGCTGAAGGCTGCGCGGCCTGGGGGAGGGACGATGCCTCAGTCAGACAGTCAAGTAGATTGAGTGCCATTCCGCTCAATCACCCGTCGCCCCCAGACCCCTTCCTCCGCCTACATGGGTCTCCCCCCGCCGTCTCGCCATTCGCCTCCCCCCGCACCGTTTCTAGGCGTCTCCCCCATCGTCGCGCCTCGCGGCGAGGGCGATGGCGGCGAATGTCACGCCCGCGCGAAATACAACGCACATGCGGGGCAGACGTGCACGATGAACCGAATGCCCTCGCGGGCGCGACGTGGGCCCCCTTGGTGGGCTGAAGCTCCCCTGGAGGCCTCTCGAAACGCGTTCGGGGCGGGCTGTGCTGTGCGAAACTCAACTGGGTCCGTACTGAAGGACGTTAGTTCCGTCGCTGGGCTCGTTGGGCCGTCTGGGGTGGGGGTCCATCTGGCAATCGGTGTGGCCAAGTGAGCGCCCCCATTGGATACCCCGAGGACCTTAGGGGCTTCTGATGCTGAGTGCAATGCACGTTAAGGCGTTAGTCTTGAAGTAAACCCAAGTAAACGTTCAGTTTCACTCGCGAACCCCCGTCATATCCAGCCCGCCTCCCCTGTCTCCACGCTCCACCTCGGGGAGCTTCGCCGAAACGTCATTGGTGTTGCCGTGGGATGGGCAGGGGGGACGGGCCACGAAGCGGGGCAGAGTGACTGGCGTCGGAGGTCGTGCAGGAGGGTGGCCGAGGGGCCGCATCGCGACCTTGACCGTCCGAGTCGCGGCGGGCAGGGAGCAGGGCCCGCGGCCGCGTGGCGTCCGACGCCGAGCGTGGGTGCTGCGAGAGGTATGACTTGCGAGGAGGCTGTAGGACGACGACGTCGGGAGGCGGCGAGAGGAGCGGCTGGGGCCAGCATTGATACGAATAATTGTGAGAACGGGGGGGGGAAGGGGGACAGCACCGCCTTGACATAGAATCGGTATGAGTAGGTAGTGATGCTTCGCGTAGGCCCGCCAGCCCATCCCGAGAAGATGCCCAGGCGAGTCACTCCAGCCCCATGGACATAGGTGGTCTAGGGAGTGCTGCTTTCTCTCTTCCACGAGGCACCTCACCCCCCTACCCTCTCCCCTGGACGCCCTGCAAAGACCTTGCAACGCCCCTGCGACGCCCCCTCTGCAGAGATTCTGCACGGGACGCTGCAATATCCTGCGATACCCTGCAACACGACCCTGCAACACCCTGCAATTACCGTGCACAGCCCACCCTGCAAAGACCATGCAAAGGTCTCGCAGACCCTATAAACACCCTGCAATACCATGCAATACTATGCAAATAGTTGGCATACCTTGCAATGTAATACGTGCTTGGCCATCCGCCTCGCGTGTCATTATTGGAGCTCTCTGGGGGGGGGGCTCGTGGGGCACCTGGAGCCCATCTTGGAGCCGTCTTGAGACCACCCGAGGGCTCTCGTGGGACCCACCTGTGGGGGGGGGAGGGGGGTGCGAAGGGCTCCCCAGCAGCCCCAATGTAACCTGCGACGGGCACACAACCAAACCATAGTTTAGGCGGTTGTCCTCCGCTTCTGGGGCACCCCCCTCTGGGGCCCCTCCTCGGACCCTCTTGGGGCTCTGTTGGGCCCCTGCCCCCCCCCTGCGGCCACAGTGGGCCCGTCGTGGGGCCCGCGTCTGGCCAGCATGTGAGGGTTCGACTGTCCATCAGAAGTCCCAAAACAGAACCTACGAACGGCACAACACAGCACAGCCACCATGGTGTTGGTGTAGTGCATCCGCATCTGCCCCCCTCCCTCTGGGACCACCCTTGGGCCTCTACTGGGGCCCTCTAGGGCTCTAGGGCCCCTGTTGGAGCCGCATGTGGCCACCTTGAGCCTCTATCGGGGCCCTCTGCGGCACTTCTTGTTGCGCAGCATGCTGCTGCACTTACTGCTGCTACACTTACCTGCCCGAGGCATCTCGCCCAAGCGTCTCTTCTGGATGGGCTGGTGGGGATACGCGAGGGGTCCAGCATTGCATTGACCAGGAAGTGTAGCAGTATGCGGCGTACCAGCATACAACGTATTTCAGCGGGGCCCAAGAGGGTCCCACGATGGGGCTGGACATTGCTACATTGGGGGCTCCGAGAGGTTCTCTAAGAGGGCTCCAAGAAGCACCCCAGAGGGTTCCAAGAACGCAAAGCGAGTATTGCATGATCATCCATTGCCCTTGGAGCCGTCTTGGGACCACTTGGGGATGGCTTGGGTCCCTCCTGGGGCGCCCCAGAGGCCCTCTCGGGCGCTAATAGGTTAACATAAGCACCCCGCGAGGGTGGTCGCAAGCTTTAAGAGGGATTCAGTAATGTCCTAAGAGGCCGCACGAGTGCCCAACGACGGGTCACACAGAGCCCAGAAGTAAACGAGCGCCTGGCGTGCATCTTGCTGTTGGGGCCACGTTGTGGATCTCCTCGTGCACCTTGGCCCCCTCGCGGCGCTCTTGGGGCACCCTCGAGCCCCCATCGGGGCAGCATTGCAACCACCATTAGGTGTTGGGCACCACGTTGGGGATCTTTTGGGCAACGGTGTGACGTCGGAGCCCGTTTTAGGCGCCTCTTTGGGCTCCGCGCTCCACCCTGAGGCTCTCATATGCCGCATGACCCCCATCGGGGCTCACTTGGGCCTGTCGGGTGCGCCCATGCCAAGCTGAATATTGAGCCATCGCCACCTCCCGCACCGTCACGCTCATTCTCCCCGTTGCCGCTTTGGCTCGTGTAGTTCGCGAGGGCACGTCAGCCTGCATTCACGAGCGCTGCCGCCCCTGAGAAGCGCGGCACTGACTCGCCCGCGATGGGGTGCAAGTTCCACGAGGGCGCCCTTCTCGTGACCGACTCGTTGCTGGAGGACTTCATCGGTGACGACAACGGCGCCAGCAGCACCGACGTCGGCGGCGGGTTCGCGCCAGCGTCGCCGCTCGCGGCCGCGCCTGGCGGCCACGACGGCGCAGCCCCAGCCGCCGCGGCCGTGCCCCCGCCGCAGCCCGAGCCCGAGCAACTTGGGCTTGCGCTTGCGCTGCAGCCGCAACAGCCGCAGCAGCAGCAGCAGCAGCAGCAGCAGCAGCCGAAGCAGCAGCAGCAGCAGAAGCCCGCGACCAGGAAGGAGATCGCTGCAGAGATCGCTGGCGCCGTCGGGGCAGACGCAACGGTTGTCGATGCGATTCTACAGGAGCTGCCGCGCACGGCGGCCAACCAGCTCAAGACCCGCGGCAAGTTCATCATCCCGAACTGGTTCGCCCTGTCCATGGAGGAGCACCGCTTCAATAGCAAGGAGGAGTGGGATCGCGTCCGTGCCTACGCAAAGACAGCGAACACACACAGTGACCACATCAAGATCCTCCACCGCCTTCTGCCGCGACTGCAGTCCGAAGGTGACCACCTTGGGCGACGGCGACGGCGACTGCGTTCTGGACCCCGCGGCCGTGGATGCCGTGGTGCTCCCTGTGACTGACGGCCAGGGCCATGGCCTTGAGAGTTCGCCGTCGGCAGCCTCCTCGTCTTCGGGGTCGCTGGCGTCTCCTGGCCGCGGGTGGACCCGAGCTGAACATCGCCCACTCCCTCTGCACCGCGGCTGGAGGGGATGGAATCGGATGCGTCGTGATTCGGGCTGTCTGACTTCTGGTCGCAATGTCGATCGCACGTTTTAGCACGGTGGATGCATAGACGGGAGCGGTGAGTTGAATGCCGCGCTGTCGCAGCTATGTTCGGAGCTGGATCTAGGCGAACACCCGCGGTAGCGGGGGTGCCATCGCATACACACGTCAGCTCTCGTGTTTTCGGTCAGTGGGGGTTCACTGTTGGGGTGCGTTTCTGATCGTCGCTCTTGTACGCACAAGCTTGGGTTGACAAGCGCTCATCGCCTCCCCTCCCATATACGTCATCGTCCAAGGTTGGTTCCCTCTCCTCGTCCCCGCCCTCGTCATCCCCCGCCCCCACATATCCGTCCTCGGCCCTCCACTCCTCATCTATGCCCATATCCACGCTCCTACGTTCTCCTCCCCGTCGCCTTCCCTCCCATGTCAGCCGACGCCATCCTCAGATTCCGCCCTCTCGCAGCCTCTGCCCTGTCCTCCCCGCTCTATCGCGCTCCCCATCAGACCGAGGAGGGCGATGCTAGTGATGATGATGATGGTGCTGATGCTGATGAGGAGGAAGCTTGGCGTCAGTGCTTGCGTCGACCTGAGGAGGATGAGGCGGAGGATGGGGGGTGGGGATCAGGAGGAGGACGAGGCGGAGGCGGATGAGGAGAACATGAAGGCGAGATGGGGGACGAGAAGCATACGGAATAGGAGGATGGGAAGGACGATGCGGAGGACGATGATGGTGATGACGATGCCGCCGCCGACGACGATGCCTGTGCTGATGATGACGAAGATGCCGAGGATGCTGATGCTGCTGATGATGATGCGGATGATGGTGAGAATGCGGATGAGGATGCTGACGAGGATGCTGATGGCGATGAGGAAGAGGATGCTGATGCTGACGATGACGGTGATGATGACGATGCTGCTGGTGATACTGATGACGGTGCTGATGATGACTATGCCGATGCCGATGACGATGATGAGATAAGGATGCGGAGGATGATGGTGACCATGTTGATGAGGACGATGGTGTGGATGATTGTGAGCATGGTGATGGTAGCGTAAGGATGATGATGATGACGAGAGAGCGGAGGAGGACACGGATGCGCTACCCCTCAAGCCCGTGCAGGCTTGCGGGTTGCACGGCGACCTCTACGACATGGCTCGGACCATTGACATGGACCACATCGTCGCCATCGAGTTCTTGGTGGTGCAGATGCACAATCGCCCCATCCCCAGCATGCAGCCCTGCTTGGTGCTCGCGAAGGTCCTCCCTCCAGGAACGCTGTATTCCCCCTGGCCGCGGCCGCCTCGGGGACGTGGCCGAGGGAGCGGCCGCGGCGGAGGGGGGCGAGGAGGTGGCGGCGGCGGCCGCGGCCGCGGCCGAGGAGGAGAGGGCGCGGGCAAGGGTCGCGGGGGCGGGCGAGGGCTGCCTGCCCCTGAGCCCGTCCCGATCGAGGACGGCGAGGGCGGAGGTGGCGGCGACGGTGGCGACTCCCCCGATGAGGGCGAGGCGGAGGTTCTGGGGGCAGGCGGCGGCTGGGCAGCCTCGGGCGACGAGGACGAAGCCGCCGACGAGGCCACCTGGATACCACCAACGCAACTCTGCATCGGGCCAAGGTGTTCCTCAACAGTGCTTGCGCTCTCGGGGGTGGGCTGGGGGTGCATGTGTTTGGGACTGTGTGGGGTTCCCTCGCCTGCATGTTCGTTCAGACGTGCTCCGTTCGATGGCACGGCGCGCCTGGATAACCGCGTCTGCGTTGGGCCCGCGGGGCGCATTCCGTGGGGCGCCATCCCAAGGATCGCACGGGCACGGCCGCCCGTCCTCCTCCAATGCGTTCGGGTCACCAACCATCATTCGAGGCGGAATCGAACTCCGTGGCGCCTCGCGCATCCTCCACCAGCCCATTCAGAGAAGATGCCCAGACGAGTTTCGCCGAACAGGGGTGTGTAGCAACATGCAAGTTAGCAGCACGCAGCATAACAAAGATGACCCCAAGAGGGTCCCAAGCGGGGCTCACGAGTGCTTCGTGGTGACTCCGAGGGGAGCCCGAAGATGGCTCCAAGAGGCCCCAGGAAGGCTACAAGAAGGCCCGAAGACCCCCCCTCATGATCACGGAGCCGTTTTCGGGCCATCGCGCAGCCTTCGCGCGTCCTTCATGGGCCCCCCTGAGGGCCATGTGCCCTCTCAGGCCCTATGAGGATTCAAAGAGG
>CAUYUJ010005202.1:100576-199053 GCA_963575745.1 Prorocentrum cordatum
GGCCTGGAGGGTGCAGTGTTTGGTACGGGTGGGCCCGCGTCACCAGCCAAGGGTGCAGATACTCCACGCCCCCACCCAGCAGCGGCGCCACCGATGCGCCGCCCAGCAGCAGCGATGCGCCGCCCGTCGGCTACGGAGGAAGCGACATCGGGGGACGCATCCATCGACGATTTACTGTCCATAGCGGGACAGGTCCAGCCACGTTCACCTGGCGCCAAAGTGGAGAAGAAATCTAAACCAACGCCTGCGACCAAGGGCATGACCACGGCTCAGTTGATAGAGAAATACAAGCCGACAGAGGTTGACGGCTACGATGTTCAGTGGAAGCGGCTTCACTCCAAGGTGTGGCATGACGAGCGCTCCCGCTGCAAGAGGGACGGCATGAGCGACAAGATGGTAAAACACAGGGCATCTGAAGCAGCACGCAAATGCATGGCGCAGTTCGAGAAGGCATATGCGAAATGAGTTGCATCCACGGTGCTTATGTAGTTTCCAACGGAAGGTATCGGCCAGTCGTAAGCGGTTTCGCAAATACCAGACTTGCCAGAGTTGCGAGCCCGCTGAAAAAAAAACAACATTAAACGCATCGTCGCATCACCATCTCACCCCTACGCCTCCCGTCAACCCCCTGCGATTCCCACAGCCCTTCCATCCCTTCATCACCCCTCCCCCTGGCAGGAGCTCATACACTGAGGTATCGGCCTCTGGCGTGGAAAGGGGTTTGCTGGCAGCGCTGCGGCGAGAGAGACATCATGTCCTCCTCATTCTCGTCCTCCAGCTCCTCCTCCTCCTCCTCCTCCTCCTCCTCCTGCTCCTCGTGCCCCCCCCCTCCTCCTCCTCCCCCTCCTCCTCCTCCTCCTCCTCCTCCTCCTCCTCCTCCTCCTCCTCCGTCTCCTACATTTTCTGCCTCCCCTGCCTTCCCTGCCTCGTCGCGCAGTGCACCCAGGACTGACCTCGGGGAGAGATCCTAGGCCACCCCGTGATGTTAATCCCAGCGGGTCGTTCAAAACATGTATCTGTCGTCACTTCGGGGCTCCTGAGGCTTGAATCTGGAAGATGTCTCGAGTGGGAGCCGTGTCTACGAGTGCAGTGTGAGGAAACCTCGAGCGGCTACAAATCTACCACGAAAGGTCGGACTCTACCAGTAGCGTCGGAAGAAGACGGAAGTAAAACTTTACGGAGGCGGTTGCAGAGCACGGAAGCTGGCGGAGGCAAAACTTACAGAGGCTGGCGGAAGCAAAACTTTACCGATCAGGAGACGCCTTAACGAGCGCTGGATTGACTACGCAGTTAGAAGGGGGATGAGGAGGATGAGGAGGAGGAGGAGGAGGAGGAGGAGGAGAAGGAGGAGGAGGAGGAGGAGGAGGAGGAGGAGGAGGAGAAGGGGGAGGAGGGTCAGGAGCGGGAGTCTATATGTATAGTGGACGGCGCGTTTTACAATTTCCGTGTTGCCGTTTTGGCCCGAGAGAAGTGGTGCCGTGAAACTCGCACGTGCTTTACCACGCCATGACAGACCGCATTCAGTTGTTTTCTGGTCGAGGGTATAAGTTGGGCCCAGGCGGCGAAGTACGAGGTGCTTCCAGCGAGGCAGCTGCTGCCCCTAACCACCAACAGCTGGGACAACCTGGCGCAGCAGAGCCATCGACTCCAGGGGGTTCCAGTTCTCCGACAGTCATCATGGTGGACAGCCCAGAGGCAGGAACTCCTACGGTGCAATCTTCACTTTCAGAGGCGGTCGAAACACTCTCAAATATGAATCTGATCGCTGCTAGCTGGACCGCTCGCCTACCTGATCATGCTCACGCGCAAAACTTGGCCGCCGCCATCGAGGCCTTCCAGGTCACAGTTGCCCTCAATATGTCGAAGATCGACTCCATGAAGGCCGTCGCCACCAACCTCAGGGCCATCGAGGAGCTGGCCGAGGATATGGTAGAACAGTGCAGCAAGGAGTTTCGGGACATCCAGGGGTCCGTGACGCACATCATTGAGTCCAGCGAGGAAGAGGACGAAGACGATGATAACTACGACGCAACCAAGAAAAAGAAGCGCCGCTTGACCAAAAAGCAGCCCGAAGTATGAGGTGCACCCACCGCTCGCTGGACAGTGCCGCTCCAGAATGAAGATATGTATATAGCTGCGCAACGTTCCTTTAGACAGAATGCCGCCTGTCACGGGAAGCGGGTAGTTGATTCGGCTATGGGGGAAACGCGATCATCTTCATCGCACCCTCAGGCCTTGAAACAATGTATGCCTGATGTGATCCAGCCACCCTCCTCCTCCTCCTCATCCTCCTCCTCCTCGTCATCATCATCATCATCATCATCATCATCATAATCATCATCATCATCATCATCATCATCATCATCATCATCCTTCGCGCTCCGCACCGCGAGTCCCAACTGGAAAGTGCTGGAACCGAAAGGAGGAGGAAGGGAGGAGGAAGGGAGAAGGCAGGGATGAGGAAGGCAGGAGGAACGGAGGAGGAAGGGAGGATGAAGGAAGGAGGAATGGAGGAGGAAGGGGGGAGGGAGAGAGGAGGAGACGGAGGAGGAGAGGAGGGAAGGGAACACTTGGACTTGGAGATCGTAAATCGTGTTGGCGTGCGAGCTTTGCAGATCCGTTCGATTTCGGTTCCATGTATGTGGAAACCACGTGAATGCGAGCCAATTTTATATGGGTCGGTTTCCGTCTTGCTATATTGGGCGCCTTTGCGACATGGTCCGTCGTCGTCGTCGTCGTCGTCGTCGTCGTCGTCGCAGCCGCCTTCGTCGTCGTCGTCGTCGTCGTCGTCGTCGTCGTCGTCGTCGTCGTCGTCGTCGTCGTCGTCGGGGGTCACCGTCGTCGTCGTCGTCGTCGTCGTGACTGCACGCAGTGGGGCTTATGAAATGCAGTGCCGTTCCGTACAGAGAGAGAGGCCGTCCAGTGACCCTATCCACCCTACTCAGCCTCCCCGCAGGTAAATTCAGAGCCATAGGGCCCCCTTAAGTCACCTGGGAGGCCATGGAGGACCAGGAGCGCCATGTAGATCGGTCAAGTGCGTCAGATACCAAAGCCGAAGAGCCAAATCGCGGGTAAAAAACGTCAAAAAGTCAAAAACAACTCTGTTTGATTTTTTGACTTTTTGACTTACGTTTTTAATGAATGTTTCAAGGAAAACCAAAGTCAAAAAGTCAAAAAGTCAAAAAAAAAAAAACATGGTTTGACTTTTTGACTTTTTGACCGACCCCAGGGGGTCCGTTACCGGATGTTTCGGCCCCAGGTTTGGCAATCGGCGAACCCTTGCCCTATGCGGGGCCATCTGTTCCGAGATACTGCAGACAGCGAAAACCTGTTGTTCGGATCACGACATCGCTGGCGCCATTTGGGCTCGAGCCAGCTTGCAATTCATGGCTGCACGCCTTGTCGCGCTTTTTTGGACGGTATCTCTAGCATGGGTAAACTCACGGACATTAAGCCTACCGACGCTGAGGTGGAAGCAGCCAAGAAAATGATCTCAGACGACAAGTCGACTAGGTCGAAGATGGGCTGCATGAAGCACTGGCTGAAATCAAACAGTGACTCCCAGGCCGACGGGGGCCGTGGAGAAGAGAGGAAGGCATTCCTGCTCAAGTTCCTGGTGTTGCAACTCCGCGAGAAGAAGGCCAAGAAAGACAAGGTGGTTGAGCACTCCGCCAGCAGCTCGAGTAAGGAGGTGGCCAAGTTCTTCTGGTGGAGCCTCGAGACGATGGACAAGGAGCTGGGGGTCGAGAAATCGAAAGCGTGGCGCGAGTCTGGGAAACTCGACACGCGCCCCGACCCCATCACGGGTAGCGACCAGGACCCTCTGAAGGAATACAAAGTGCCTCGGGAGGTGACTCAGTATGCAAAGGGCGACAGTACGAACGTCAAGATCACAGCGGCGAGCGATGCAGACGCGAAGGACCTGGAGGATCTTCGAAGCATCACCGACACGACAAAGCCTGCGGAGGTCGAAGTGAAGAAGGAGCCCAAGTCCGCCGACGAGACTCTCAACGAGCAAATCCAGGACGTGAAAGACAACCCGTTGAAGCACCTGAGGAAGTTCCAGGACTTCCAGTCCAACACCAAGTCGATGCTCGCCAAGGCGCCGAGCGTGAAGTACACAGAGAGCCTCCAGGATTCTATGAAGAAGCTCCTCACAAAGACGAACAAGGTGGTGAAGGTCCTCGACGGCCTGGTGCAGGGGCAGGTGCCCGTTGGCGATGGTCTCAAAGTACTCCTCACCCACATGGCGGATGTTGAGACTGACCAGGCTGAGATCCAGGAGTGGGCTGTCAAGTTCAATCTGTTGGCGACGCAGGGTTCCAAGCGCAGGCGCAAGGCCAACTGAGTGTGTAGCTGGCGACACCGCATGAACCAGGTTTTGAATACAGATATGTATTCTCGATTGGGGTTGGTAGGCTATCCGAAGATGTGGTTTTTCACAGTTCGGTTAGAAGCTCCAGAGCTCTTCGAAGCACCGCTCGAGAGCCGCTCGCAATGAACATCCGATCCTTCCATCCTTCCATCCTCTCCGTCTCCCCGTCATCCTCCCTCCTCCTCGTCTCGGACGCACGGCCTGGCCTTCGGCCTCGCGACTCCATCTCCTCCTCGCGTCCAAGACTTTGGGGTTGGCCTTCCAGGGGGGTTTCGGAGAAGGGCCACGCAGCCAGCTCAAAGCTTCAGCATCATCCAGCTCATCCAGCTCACAGCTTCAGCATCATAACTTAAAGCTCAAGCTCAAAGCATCATACAGCTCAAAGCTCCAGCATCATCCAGCTCAAAGCTTCAGCTCAGAGCTCCAGCATCATAATTTAAAGCTCCAGCTCACAGCATCATCCAGCTCAAAGCTCCAGCATCATCAAGCACAAAGCTCCATCATCCAGCTCAAAGCCCCAGCTCAGTAGAAGCCATCGCCATTTAGGCTCAAAGTTCTAGCATCATAGTTTAAACATGCGCGTTGTTCTCCATATCCAGATTTGCGTTCTCATGGTTGGCCGCGGTGGGACCCTAAGGAGCCGCCTATCGCAAGCTGGCAACGAGGAGCCGCCGACTCACGCATCTGTACCAGAGGCCCCATCGAACTCAAGGTCGATTCGACAGAGGGTGGCCGAGGCCGGCCCGTTCGACGCGCATCGCTCGCAGCCATTACCTTTGACGGACCTTTTGAAACGAGATTGGGCAACTGGTAAATTGAATTCCAAACAAGTGCAGCAATACGCTTTCGCGGCTAGATCGCAAGGCGCACAACACCTAGATGACCTCGCAGGCGCAGGCGCTGAGGGAAACCGACCCCAACACATACAGCGAACATTACTGCGGCTGTTTGGGAGCCCCGTTGGGGCACCTGAAATTACATGGATCAGTATTCCTACGACGAAAGGGCAGATGCCGCATCCATTCATCCTTCCTCACAAGTTCTTTCGATCGTTGTATCGTGGCAGGCGTGACATTTTTGGAAGCTGCGTGTCGGGCCCGCGCGGATCTGCTCTGGAGTATTGGACGGCTGTGCAAGGCACAGCATTTGTCAAGGAGCACCCAAGCCTCAAAGAAGAGAACTGGGCGCGAACCGTTCCCGTGGGACTCCACGGGGATGCAGGATCTTGCAACAAACAGGAATCAATTCTGGTGCTGTCCTGGAACAGCTTATTAGGCAGGGGAAATACTCGGCGCAAGCGCTTCATATTTACGATCATATCCAAGAGCCTGTACACTAATCGAACGCTTGATGTGATTTGGAAAATTTTCGGTTGGTCAATGAATTCATTGCTATCTGGTTTGATGCCAACGAGGGATTGGGACAGCAACCTTATATCAGAAGATATCGGGCAGGACTCAATCGCTGCAAATTGGTGCGCATGCTTGGTCCAAGTCAGGGGCGACTGGCAATTCTACAATGAAGTGTTCGGCGTCCCTCAATGGCGGGCCGCTGAGCGCATGTGCTGGCTGTGCGCAGCATCAAGCACTATTCCACATCTTTACTGGACTGACTTCTCCCGCACCGCTGGATGGAGAGACACGCGGACGTCGCATGCTGACTTCATCGACTATCTAACCAGAAGTGGACAAGTAATCCCGATGCTCTTCCAGGTGGTAATCGGCTTGAAAGTCGACTGCATCATGATCGACATCCTCCACGCCATGGACTTAGGTCTTCAGATGCATATAGCTGGAAATGTATTCTGGGAGTGCGTAACTAGACGTGTATTCGGAGGCAGGAACATTGATGAAAACACAAACCTTCTCGAGCAAGATCTGCAGGCGTTCTACAAGAGAGAGGGGACGACATCCAGACTACAGGGGAAGCTGACAGCTTCCAGGATCAGGGCAGACGGGTGCTACCCCAAACTGAAAGCCAAGGGAGCTGGCGCAAGGCATCTCACCCCTTACCTTGTCGAGCTGTGCCGCCGCTTCAATACAGGCACAACCCATGATCGAATGAAGTTGGCACTGTGTGAACGAGTCGATCGATTTTACAACATTCTTGCAACTAATCCAATGTTTTTGTCTGATGGTGTCAAAGCAGAACTGGCAGAAGTGGGACATGACATGGCGATTCTTTATCATTGGCTTCACGACGATGCAATAAATCAGGACGTTAGGCTGTGGAAACTAACGCCCAAAGTTCATCTTGTGCAACACTCGTGCGAGTGGCAGCAGGCAGAGTGGGGCAATGCATCGTACTATTGGTGCTACGGAGACGAGGATTTAGTAGGGCTTTGCACGGAGGCAGCAGGATCTCTTCACCCAAAGACGATGTCGGGAGTTCTTCTTGTTAAGTGGCTTGTTTTGTGTTTCGAACACGAGGGCGTTGAGGAGCCGACGAAGGGCGCCTGACTGAAAAAAAACGCGCACACACACATTCACACACACACACACACTCACACACACACACACACTCACACACACACACACACACGCACACACACACACACACCCACACCCACACCCACACCCACACCCACACCCACACCACACACACACACACGCACGCACGCACGCACGCACACGCACACGCACACACACACACACGCACACGCACACGCACACGCCACTACGCACACTGCACACGCACACGCACACCTCACACGCACACGCACACGCACACCCACCCACCCACCCACCCCCCACACACACACACACACGCGCGCGCGCACAGAACGCACACACGCACACACGCAGACACACACACACACACTGCTATATATAATCGCTTCGCGAATCCCCCGCTGCACGCATTCATTGTTTCTTGTTTTGGGAGACAAGAACATCTATAATATGGCTCACACGCCAAGCTTCTATAATATGGGTGTTGATCTCTATAAAAAAACCGAAAACGCAATTTTAAATAGAATTTGGAACAGAATTATAACGATTCCGCTATATTCATCAACCATTCTCTACATTCTTACACTGGCATCTCTAAAAAAATAGTGAATCTCTAAACTTATGGTGATCAAGGGCCTCTGGGTCTCCGCCGCCGCCGCCGCCGCCGCCGCCGCCGCCGGCGGGGAGCCGGCAGCGGCGGCGGCAGCGGCAGCAGCAGCGGCCGCCGCGAAGACAGCCGCGACGCCAGCCGCGGGGGCGGCCACGGCGGCGCCGGCCACCGCGCCCTCCGCCGCCGCCGCCGCCAGCGAGGAGCCAGCAGCGGCGGCGGCAGCGGCAGCGGCGGGGGAAGCGGCCAGCGCGGCGCCAGCCGCGCCCGCGGCGCTCTTGGCGCCGGCGGCGCAGGCGGCGCCCGCGGGGGCCGAGCTGGGGCGGCCGCGGGCCGCCTCCGACGGCGAAGGGCCGGCAGCTGCGCAGCGGCGGCGAGCCCCGGCAGCCCGCCAAGCCCCGCCGGGGCGGCGCGCCGCCGCCAGCCGCTGACGGCGGCGCAGAGCGGCTCCGGAGAGGGCTGCGGTGGAATCGGACATGGCCCAGGCCCGAGCGCGCACTTGAGCCAGGGGCGGGCTTGGGCCGAGACGGCTTGAGCCAGAGGGCTACGGAGCTGGTGGGGATAATTATGCGAAGAAGCATAAAGAATGACAATCGCCCTTCAGTGGAAAATCACCTGGGGCGTCACTTTTTATACCAAATCTCAAGACAACCAAATTTGCTGGACACCACGGAAATTAGATTACACTGTCTTGGAATCCGGGCGAGTTTGCGACGAATGTACGCACACTTTTTGCGGCACTTTTTCACGCACTTTTGCGCATCGTACGAGAAGCACTTCCCCGGCACTTTACATCACATGTTTTGGAGTTTACTGGCTTGACAGTCTGTAGAGGGTTCGCTCATTGCGGCCCTAGCCTCCTCTCTCTCTCTTTCTTTCTCTCTCCCCCCCTCTCTGGACAACCCCTCTCCCGTAGAATCATAGCATTGGCTTGCAGTGCCACAGCTCCTTGGATGGCATGATGCCTCACGCGCAGTGCCCCGTGGATCCAATATCCGGTGGGCCCAATATTCGAAGTTTACTCGTGGAAAATTGTTGAGCCCGTGGTTTTTTTCCTCATGGGAAATCGGATCCGCGCGACACAGATCAGATATAGGATCCACGAAACTGTTTCACACCCAGAAAGGGGCCAACTCGGATCCATTGGTGTTGGCATATTTTCACATCAGGAGGAAACGCTTTCGGCCGGGGGATGTATTGGCGACTGTTTTGGTAGCCTTGTCCTCGGGCTTCGCCCCTGCGAGGCAAAAGTGCAGACTGGCATCTAATTCCTCTGTGTTGGTGTACTTTGCCTTCCGCGCAATTCACATTCGTGTGTTTGTTTGCTGATCTAGCAGAGTTGCACAACGCCCGAGGAATGAGGAAGAGTGCTGCGTTTATGTGAACCATGCTCGCGAGAGTCTAGTTTACGCCAATGATGACATAAACCCTCCAAAAACCCTCAAACGCTTCCCGCGGCACATCAATGCAAAACCCTCGAAAAACCCTTTGCGAACAGTTGAAAATCCCTCCCCCACGGGCTGCGTGTATGTATGCCAGCCTTGGGCGCAGATTTCACATCGCCCTTGGAATATGGTTGCGACGTTCGTAAACATAAACCGTGCATGACGTTTCGATCTGCCAATGTTCGTTGCCATGGGCGTGTTCTGAACCAGGCCCGCACCCATAGAGCATAGGGGTGGTAAGAAGAGCAGGGGTCGCGCAGGGAAGCGGAGGGGCGATAGGGGGGCGGAGGACAGGTTGAAGGAGGAGGAGGGCGTCGGATGGGGAGGGCGGAGCAAAGAGCACGGATGGTTGATGCAGGAGGAAGCGGAAGAGGAGGAGGCGGAGTAGGAGAAGGGAGGGAGACCGAAGAAGAGCAGGGAGAGGAGGACGGGTACGATATGGGAAGATAAGGAAAGATTGAGAACGACAGTGCAGGACGGGAGACGGGCGAGCAGAAGAAACAAAAACAAGGTTCCTTCCTCCTATCCCTCATCCTCGTCCTCTAGCTCAATGTTTCACTCCTTCTCGCCAGTTCCTCCCTCTTGTAATCAATGCCACTTCTCGCTACCTACTTCACCTCCCCAACAACCTTTTCCACAGGTCCCTCTCCTTGATCGTTTCCATCGATCCCTGTTTTCCGCCCTCATGTTTTTTGGTTCTCAGCTATCCGCCGGCCCCTCTCTCTGTGTTTCCCTCCCGCCCCCTCTCCGTTCCCACCCCGCCCGTTCGTTTCGCCCTCGTGTCCCTTCTTTGACAACTCATCCAACGTTCCTCCTGCCGCGCTCGTTGCCTCCTCTTCCATCATCCTACGACCCCCCCCCCGCCTTCTCATGCCCAATACTCGCGAATGCCCCTCCCCGCATGCCCAACTGTTTCCGCCCATGCCTTCCGCTGTCCCCCCTCCTCTCCATTCCTTAATCGCATCACTCTTCCTCGCGCCCCCTCGCTTCCAGTGTTATGTTATTCCGTGGTTCTCGCCCTGGTGCCGCCGCGTCATGCCCCCCCCTCTCCGTCGTTGTTCCCTGCGCCATTGCGTGAGCAGTGCAAGTCTTGGCACCTCGTGCATCCCCGCCAGCACAGCCAGAAACGATGCCCAGTCGACATGCTCCGATCAGGGACGTAGAGCAACGCGCCGTTGAATTCATATGCAGCGGGGGCATACATGCCGTCGCGGTTCTTTCGAACGGGATGAGGGCGGGGCAAGAAGGGGGGCTAGGACGATGAGGATGATGATGAGGGGGAGGGGGTACTTGAGGAGGACGTGGACCAGGATGAAGAGGTGGGAGTGGGAGCACGATCAGCGACGACGACGGCCACGACGATGACAACGATCAAAACGACGACAGGAGTCCCCCGCCTTAGCGGGCCTTTTGTTCATGGAGCCTTCTTGAGCCAGCTTGGAAGCCTCCTGAGGCAATGCCGGCGCATTTGAAGTCCACTGCGGGGCGTCTTGGGGCCATCGGGGGGGGAGGAGGGGAGCTTGGGGGAGGGGCCTCCTGAGGCCATGTCCGAGGGCATATGGCTAGGAAGGGCGGGTCCCCGAGCAACCTTGCACTTCTCCAGCCCCGAAGGTCGCCGTGGGGCCCTACCAGCCCATTGGGCAGATACAGTTGGCAGCGTTGCTGGTTCCACTCTAAGGTTCCCCTTCGGCGATGGGTTTATCACTGCCCCGTGCCCCATACCCCATGGGTTTGGACGAAGCGCCCCGCGAGGGGGTTAGAGCGCCCCAGATGGTTGCGGACGGCTCCGCCAAAACTCTAGATCGCCCAAGACCGATTCCAATCTAGCTTGTGATAGCCAAAAGCTGCCCCCATGTGCCTCCCCAAATGCGTCATGCAAACCGCAGTAGGATGCCGATGCGGCCCCGACTGGCCACGGACCCCCCCGCAGCCGCGATGTTGGGTACACATGGCTTTCACTTAAACGCTCGGGAAACTAATGATGGTTAGGGTAGTGTTTGTCTCGTTCCCGATGGGCCTCCGAAGTCTCAAGATGGTTCCAATGTTGCCCAACGGAGTCCCACGAGTGGCCTAAGTTGGCTGTAGGACAGCCCCAGGAGCGCCCAAGAGCCACCCAGGAGCGCCCCAAGAGGGCCCCTTCCAAAATTGTACCCCTACCCCATCGCCGCTCCCCCCCCCTCTCCAGCTCGCCGAAGCCATTTTGGCGCAATGCATGTGGCCCCTGCTGCCGTCAAGGGCGGCGGCAGGGGCAAGGGCAAGGGCCCGAACGCTCGCCCCATCGCAGAGGTGCAGGCAGCGGCCGCTGCGGCGCGCCTGCGCGAGATTCAGCAGAGGAGAGCAGACAACCGCCCGAGCTGACGATCATAGTGCCCAAGGCAGACTGTGAGCTGATCGACGAGAGCCCAATATCAGGTGTGTCTCGCGCTGTCGTGCCATACGTGTGCTCAGCGGTGTCTCAGTTGAGTCAGATTGTGCCCTTATTCGAAGGTGTTGGCCCTGTTGACGAGGCTGAGCGTGAGTGGTTGGAGGGCCCCGCATCCAGGCGCCCAGGCACGGCGGCGGCGGCAGACACCATCAAAGACGCCCCCCCCACCACTCAAAGACGGGCTAGAGTTGAATTGGCGACGCTGGCGTGGCATGTGTCCAGAAGTATTCGGAGATCGTTGTACGAGAGTCTGTTGTTGGCAAAGCGCCGTGGCGCGAATATTCGTTGTGTTGACACAGTTGATCATTGTGGTTTCGACGAGACGCCATTGCCTTTGAGATTGACTGGAAATGCTGCGACCCAGACACAGTGCAGATCAATTACCACGTGGTCGCCAGGAAGAGCCGCCGGCCAGGTCGTCACCAAACTGTTCCAGACACAATCCGAATACGGTTGTCTGATTGCTGTGCCGCCCCGTGACGGATCGGATGGACCTGATAGATATTGTATTGTGATCGGGCGGACGCTGCACGAGTGCCAATCATTGAGGAGCTGCCATGCCGAGAACATTTTGCAGGCGCTGGAGCAGTCATCTGGTATGACATTGTTTGAGTCGGCGTTCCTGTCCAAGACGAGGGCATCATCGAAAGACAGACATCCGTCGAACAAGTGTGCTGAACTCGAACTCGTTCGTCGTCGTCCTCGTGGTTGGGGGTACCTCAGCATGGATTGCGAAAAACATCAGAATGCATCAACCCATGAGTATTGTAGCTATTATTTGGGCGACGCGCTGAACGGAATGCTGCACTTGGCGAAGAGTTTCGACATGAGGGGTGCGTGGGAGGATTTCCAGACTTGCGTGGCTGACGTGCTGAGACATCGGATCAGACTTGTCCACAAGCTCGTCACATGTACAAGCTGACTTGCTTGGACAACGAATCTCTTCTGTACAAGCTCGTCACATGCCGCACTCTCGTTTCTCCTGACGGCGGTGCTGTGATGAGGCGCGTGTTTCTACAGATGGTTCCGCAGTGTGATTTCCGAGACAGACACGAAATACGAATCATTGTTGACGACTCCTTTGACCTCGATGACGCGCCCTCGGTCCGTGACATGACAGAGTACATAGCCCGAGTCGTCACGAATTGCTTGACATATCGGAGATTTCGGTTGTGCAGCATGCAGCGGTGGACTGGCGCCGAGGAGGGCGTCTGCGATCCTGCTCTTGTGGAGGCATGCTGGGGGCTACTGCGGCCATCATACTTCCTGTGGGTGCGGCGGCGTCGGAGGCGCCACTGTGCCCCCGAGCATCGCACTCCTGACCAGCACGCCGCAGATCAGCGTGACATGGCCATGGCCCTCGGCACTGATCTACATCGACAATTCCAACAGCTACGCGATGAGCACGAGCCCCCCCGTCAGCGAGATGCGACCAGCCACGAGCAGGAGCACACCAAGAGTACCAGGAAAGCGCGCGAGTGGCTCAGCACGACGCGCCCGGAGCCCCTGACAAAGATGTTGGTGTGGAGGATGTGCGTCGCGCCTTTGCAATTTGACATGAAGATGCAGTTTCGCATATCGTCCAAGAAGTGGGAGCACCAACAGCGGGCAGCTGCTGCCCGATCCATCCGTCACGGCGGCGGCAGGGACGGGTTGCACCGCGACTACCGTACCCTTGTAGCTGCACGGGGGTCTTTGGAATCTGAGCTGAACATGAGGCTCCGACAATTGCTCTACGACGCCCGCATCTGGGACCTGATTCCGAGGGGCGATGTCACGAACCGCACCAGAGCCATTGCTTTCTTTACGATCAGCTCCGCGGGCGGTTCCACGTATTACTACAGGGAGAAGCCTCACACGAAATATCCGTTCCGTGCCTTCCTCAGCCTCGAGTCGCAGGAGATGGGGGAGATGTGCGACAATGACAAGCCGTGCCTCAGATGTCCGTGGTCTGCTAGGTTCGTGAAGGAGAGCGGCACGTTCGCCAGCGAGGAGGCCAGGTGCCGCCTGCTGTTGTTGGCGCATGTCTTATACTTCGACAACGGCCGCCTCGAAGTCGGCAATGCCCACTTGCGCAGACGAGTCCACGAGCGAGTGCAGGCGCCGAAGATCAGCTTGGGCGACTTGTCAGCGCTCTTCATGGGCGAGAGCGTCAGGTTCAAGTACGGGGAGGGCTCGTCTGGGTCGGTCGGGGCGGACGTTCGCCCCGACGCGCGGTTCCAGCCAGCCGAGTGGCATGGTCGAGCTGGAGGCGCATGGCGTGCATATGTGAGGGCCATGGGATCGAACGATTTGAAGCGCATTGCCGAGCAGTACAGGGGCCTCTCAGATGAGGACCGCCAGAAGTATATCGAGGACGGCCAGGCAGCCACCAAGAGGCGGAAAGCTGGCGAAGCACTCGGGACTTCGTTCGGACCCAGACGTGGAGACATGGAACGGGCGAACCGAGACAGAGTTGTCGCATCACGCGTTATGAGCTTGTTGGATACTGAGCAGCAGGACTCGGTCGACAGCGTGCTGCAGATCGCCGCTGGGGCAGGCGACACAGCCCACACGGTCATGAGCGAGGCCAGAGCTTTGCAACGTTCGCTGAATTTCAGGCGCCGAATCAGATCCCGAGCTGATGACGACGCCCTGGAACAATTTGATCGTGAGACCACGCCTGCAGCTCGAGAGATGGTGCGGCCCTGCGCCGAGGGGGCACAGTGGACGACGCGTGCGATGACATCCATACCAGGCGACGTCGGATGCACGGTGCTCTGCGTGAACGACAGCAAGGTCGCGGAGGCTGCAGTTCACATGCGGCGGTGGGCCGCCAAGGCGTCCAATGCGAGGAAGTCTCACTTGATGAGGTCCTGTGTTGCTCAGTGGGATAGCTTGGCGAAGTCGGTGGCGGCATGTCCTATTCTGGACGCTTCGCGTCTCCCCGCCAGCCCCTCCAGAGGAGAACGAGGGTCCCAAGGGGGGCCGAGATGGGCTCCAGATGGTCACAGAGGCTTCAGCACGGTGCCTTGAGAGCCCCAAGATGATCACAAGAAATGTTTCAGAGGGGGCCCAGGGGCGGAAGGCCACCACAGAAACGTGTGTGGTGGGTTGTGCCAGTCGTAGGTGCAGTTTGGAGTTTCTGAGGTGCCCTCTGGGCCCACCCAGGAGGGCCACGAGAAGGCACCGATATGGGCTCAATACAGCCCCGTGGGGGGCTCCAGCAGGGGCCCACGAGATCTTCAAGAAGGGCTCAGGATGGGGAGCTAGAGGGGGCATCAGAGGCGGAGGGGCCGAACATACCACATGGGTTGGTTGGTTGCGCCACTCGTATGCTCCAGTGGGGGCTTTTGTGGGGCCCGCCCCCCCCCCCCCCCCCCCTTGATGGCCCCAAGAGGGCCCCCAGGGGGGCCCAAGATGGCTCTAAGAAGGGCTCCATAGGGCCATAGGGCCCCGAGAGTCGCACAGGGAGCTCCAAGACGGCCCCGCGAGGCGGAAGGCGAACAACGTATTCCATTGAAAGGCGCGCCACGGGTTTGCATAACACGGCAGGGTGGTTGCAGGATATTTGCAGAGTCCGTGCAGGGCGCTTGCAAGGTCTTTGCGGGGTGGGCGTTGCAACGTTGCATGGGTACAGCAGGGTGTTGCAGGGTCGGTTTGCAGGGCCGTGCAATATGTTGCATGGTCCGTTGCAGGGTCTTCCCAGGGGGCTCTGCAGGGGTGCTGCAGGATCTCTGAAGGATGCCCGGGGGAGAGGGTAGGATTAGGGGTTCTTCTTGGACGGGAGAAGGCACGCTTCCCTAGACCTCCTACGCCCAGAGGGCTGGTAGTATTAAGGACGGCGCTGGCGAGGAGACCGAGGAGTTCCCTGTTAGTGCATGCTGGGTCGCAGGCGTATGCTTGTGCGATGCCATCGGCAAACGCATGTACATGTTTCGGAACTCCGTTCTGAAGGTGCTGAAGACAGAGTTCCCAACGAACGAGGTCGAGAAGCGCGACTGGCTGAAGCACGGTCGGATCATCATGAAGGTTACGGTCACGCCGCGTGACACCGACGGGTACGACGGCTCGGAGCTCGCGAAGTTCTGGGGCTTAGAGCCGAGGTTCTGGCATATTAGCTTCATGATGTATAACCCCTACATGCCGATCTTCCAAGAGATGGACGACGTCGCGGGCACAGGCTACGAGGCCTCCGCGAACCCGTCCGCAGACGAGGTGGCGCTGAAGGCTGCGCGGCCTGGGGGAGGGACGATGCCTCAGTCAGACAGTCAAGTAGATTGAGTGCCATTCCGCTCAATCACCCGTCGCCCCCAGACCCCTTCCTCCGCCTACATGGGTCTCCCCCCGCCGTCTCGCCATTCGCCTCCCCCCGCACCGTTTCTAGGCGTCTCCCCCATCGTCGCGCCTCGCGGCGAGGGCGATGGCGGCGAATGTCACGCCCGCGCGAAATACAACGCACATGCGGGGCAGACGTGCACGATGAACCGAATGCCCTCGCGGGCGCGACGTGGGCCCCCTTGGTGGGCTGAAGCTCCCCTGGAGGCCTCTCGAAACGCGTTCGGGGCGGGCTGTGCTGTGCGAAACTCAACTGGGTCCGTACTGAAGGACGTTAGTTCCGTCGCTGGGCTCGTTGGGCCGTCTGGGGTGGGGGTCCATCTGGCAATCGGTGTGGCCAAGTGAGCGCCCCCATTGGATACCCCGAGGACCTTAGGGGCTTCTGATGCTGAGTGCAATGCACGTTAAGGCGTTAGTCTTGAAGTAAACCCAAGTAAACGTTCAGTTTCACTCGCGAACCCCCGTCATATCCAGCCCGCCTCCCCTGTCTCCACGCTCCACCTCGGGGAGCTTCGCCGAAACGTCATTGGTGTTGCCGTGGGATGGGCAGGGGGGACGGGCCACGAAGCGGGGCAGAGTGACTGGCGTCGGAGGTCGTGCAGGAGGGTGGCCGAGGGGCCGCATCGCGACCTTGACCGTCCGAGTCGCGGCGGGCAGGGAGCAGGGCCCGCGGCCGCGTGGCGTCCGACGCCGAGCGTGGGTGCTGCGAGAGGTATGACTTGCGAGGAGGCTGTAGGACGACGACGTCGGGAGGCGGCGAGAGGAGCGGCTGGGGCCAGCATTGATACGAATAATTGTGAGAACGGGGGGGGGAAGGGGGACAGCACCGCCTTGACATAGAATCGGTATGAGTAGGTAGTGATGCTTCGCGTAGGCCCGCCAGCCCATCCCGAGAAGATGCCCAGGCGAGTCACTCCAGCCCCATGGACATAGGTGGTCTAGGGAGTGCTGCTTTCTCTCTTCCACGAGGCACCTCACCCCCCTACCCTCTCCCCTGGACGCCCTGCAAAGACCTTGCAACGCCCCTGCGACGCCCCCTCTGCAGAGATTCTGCACGGGACGCTGCAATATCCTGCGATACCCTGCAACACGACCCTGCAACACCCTGCAATTACCGTGCACAGCCCACCCTGCAAAGACCATGCAAAGGTCTCGCAGACCCTATAAACACCCTGCAATACCATGCAATACTATGCAAATAGTTGGCATACCTTGCAATGTAATACGTGCTTGGCCATCCGCCTCGCGTGTCATTATTGGAGCTCTCTGGGGGGGGGGCTCGTGGGGCACCTGGAGCCCATCTTGGAGCCGTCTTGAGACCACCCGAGGGCTCTCGTGGGACCCACCTGTGGGGGGGGGAGGGGGGTGCGAAGGGCTCCCCAGCAGCCCCAATGTAACCTGCGACGGGCACACAACCAAACCATAGTTTAGGCGGTTGTCCTCCGCTTCTGGGGCACCCCCCTCTGGGGCCCCTCCTCGGACCCTCTTGGGGCTCTGTTGGGCCCCTGCCCCCCCCCTGCGGCCACAGTGGGCCCGTCGTGGGGCCCGCGTCTGGCCAGCATGTGAGGGTTCGACTGTCCATCAGAAGTCCCAAAACAGAACCTACGAACGGCACAACACAGCACAGCCACCATGGTGTTGGTGTAGTGCATCCGCATCTGCCCCCCTCCCTCTGGGACCACCCTTGGGCCTCTACTGGGGCCCTCTAGGGCTCTAGGGCCCCTGTTGGAGCCGCATGTGGCCACCTTGAGCCTCTATCGGGGCCCTCTGCGGCACTTCTTGTTGCGCAGCATGCTGCTGCACTTACTGCTGCTACACTTACCTGCCCGAGGCATCTCGCCCAAGCGTCTCTTCTGGATGGGCTGGTGGGGATACGCGAGGGGTCCAGCATTGCATTGACCAGGAAGTGTAGCAGTATGCGGCGTACCAGCATACAACGTATTTCAGCGGGGCCCAAGAGGGTCCCACGATGGGGCTGGACATTGCTACATTGGGGGCTCCGAGAGGTTCTCTAAGAGGGCTCCAAGAAGCACCCCAGAGGGTTCCAAGAACGCAAAGCGAGTATTGCATGATCATCCATTGCCCTTGGAGCCGTCTTGGGACCACTTGGGGATGGCTTGGGTCCCTCCTGGGGCGCCCCAGAGGCCCTCTCGGGCGCTAATAGGTTAACATAAGCACCCCGCGAGGGTGGTCGCAAGCTTTAAGAGGGATTCAGTAATGTCCTAAGAGGCCGCACGAGTGCCCAACGACGGGTCACACAGAGCCCAGAAGTAAACGAGCGCCTGACGTGTATCTTGCTGTTGGGGCCACGTTGTGGATCTCCTCGTGCACCTTGGCCCCCTCGCGGCGCTCTTGGGGCACCCTCGAGCCCCCATCGGGGCAGCATTGCAACCACCATTAGGTGTTGGGCACCACGTTGGGGATCTTTTGGGCAACGGTGTGACGTCGGAGCCCGTTTTAGGCGCCTCTTTGGGCTCCGCGCTCCACCCTGAGGCTCTCATATGCCGCATGACCCCCATCGGGGCTCACTTGGGCCTGTCGGGTGCGCCCATGCCAAGCTGAATATTGAGCCATCGCCACCTCCCGCACCGTCACGCTCATTCTCCCCGTTGCCGCTTTGGCTCGTGTAGTTCGCGAGGGCACGTCAGCCTGCATTCACGAGCGCTGCCGCCCCTGAGAAGCGCGGCACTGACTCGCCCGCGATGGGGTGCAAGTTCCACGAGGGCGCCCTTCTCGTGACCGACTCGTTGCTGGAGGACTTCATCGGTGACGACAACGGCGCCAGCAGCACCGACGTCGGCGGCGGGTTCGCGCCAGCGTCGCCGCTCGCGGCCGCGCCTGGCGGCCACGACGGCGCAGCCCCAGCCGCCGCGGCCGTGCCCCCGCCGCAGCCCGAGCCCGAGCAACTTGGGCTTGCGCTTGCGCTGCAGCCGCAACAGCCGCAGCAGCAGCAGCAGCAGCAGCAGCAGCAGCCGAAGCAGCAGCAGCAGCAGAAGCCCGCGACCAGGAAGGAGATCGCTGCAGAGATCGCTGGCGCCGTCGGGGCAGACGCAACGGTTGTCGATGCGATTCTACAGGAGCTGCCGCGCACGGCGGCCAACCAGCTCAAGACCCGCGGCAAGTTCATCATCCCGAACTGGTTCGCCCTGTCCATGGAGGAGCACCGCTTCAATAGCAAGGAGGAGTGGGATCGCGTCCGTGCCTACGCAAAGACAGCGAACACACACAGTGACCACATCAAGATCCTCCACCGCCTTCTGCCGCGACTGCAGTCCGAAGGTGACCACCTTGGGCGACGGCGACGGCGACTGCGTTCTGGACCCCGCGGCCGTGGATGCCGTGGTGCTCCCTGTGACTGACGGCCAGGGCCATGGCCTTGAGAGTTCGCCGTCGGCAGCCTCCTCGTCTTCGGGGTCGCTGGCGTCTCCTGGCCGCGGGTAGACCCGAGCTGAACATCGTCCACTCCCTCTGCACCGCGGCTGGAGGGGATGGAATCGGATGCGTCGTGATTCGGGCTGTCTGACTTCTGGTCGCAATGTCGATCGCACGTTTTAGCACGGTGGATGCATAGACGGGAGCGGTGAGTTGAACGCCGCGCTGTCGCAGCTATGTTCGGAGCTGGATCTAGGCGAACACCCGCGGTAGCGGGGGTGCCATCGCATACACACGTCAGCTCTCGTGTTTTCGGTCAGTGGGGGTTCACTGTTGGGGTGCGTTTCTGATCGTCGCTCTTGTACGCACAAGCTTGGGTTGACAAGCGCTCATCGCCTCCCCTCCCATATACGTCATCGTCCAAGGTTGGTTCCCTCTCCTCGTCCCCGCCCTCGTCATCCCCCGCCCCCACATATCCGTCCTCGGCCCTCCACTCCTCATCTATGCCCATATCCACGCTCCTACGTTCTCCTCCCCGTCGCCTTCCCTCCCATGTCAGCCGACGCCATCCTCAGATTCCGCCCTCTCGCAGCCTCTGCCCTGTCCTCCCCGCTCTATCGCGCTCCCCATCAGACCGAGGAGGGCGATGCTAGTGATGATGATGATGGTGCTGATGCTGATGAGGAGGAAGCTTGGCGTCAGTGCTTGCGTCGACCTGAGGAGGATGAGGCGGAGGATGGGGGGTGGGGATCAGGAGGAGGACGAGGCGGAGGCGGATGAGGAGAACATGAAGGCGAGATGGGGGACGAGAAGCATACGGAATAGGAGGATGGGAAGGACGATGCGGAGGACGATGATGGTGATGACGATGCCGCCGCCGACGACGATGCCTGTGCTGATGATGACGAAGATGCCGAGGATGCTGATGCTGCTGATGATGATGCGGATGATGGTGAGAATGCGGATGAGGATGCTGACGAGGATGCTGATGGCGATGAGGAAGAGGATGCTGATGCTGACGATGACGGTGATGATGACGATGCTGCTGGTGATACTGATGACGGTGCTGATGATGACTATGCCGATGCCGATGACGATGATGAGATAAGGATGCGGAGGATGATGGTGACCATGTTGATGAGGACGATGGTGTTGATGATTGTGAGCATGGTGATGGTAGCGTAAGGATGATGATGATGACGAGAGAGCGGAGGAGGACACGGATGCGCTACCCCTCAAGCCCGTGCAGGCTTGCGGGTTGCACGGCGACCTCTACGACATGGCTCGGACCATTGACATGGACCACATCGTCGCCATCGAGTTCTTGGTGGTGCAGATGCACAATCGCCCCATCCCCAGCATGCAGCCCTGCTTGGTGCTCGCGAAGGTCCTCCCTCCAGGAACGCTGTATTCCCCCTGGCCGCGGCCGCCTCGGGGACGTGGCCGAGGGAGCGGCCGCGGCGGAGGGGGGCGAGGAGGTGGCGGCGGCGGCCGCGGCCGCGGCCGAGGAGGAGAGGGCGCGGGCAAGGGTCGCGGGGGCGGGCGAGGGCTGCCTGCCCCTGAGCCCGTCCCGATCGAGGACGGCGAGGGCGGAGGTGGCGGCGACGGTGGCGACTCCCCCGATGAGGGCGAGGCGGAGGTTCTGGGGGCAGGCGGCGGCTGGGCAGCCTCGGGCGACGAGGACGAAGCCGCCGACGAGGCCACCTGGATACCACCAACGCAACTCTGCATCGGGCCAAGGTGTTCCTCAACAGTGCTTGCGCTCTCGGGGGTGGGCTGGGGGTGCATGTGTTTGGGACTGTGTGGGGTTCCCTCGCCTGCATGTTCGTTCAGACGTGCTCCGTTCGATGGCACGGCGCGCCTGGATAACCGCGTCTGCGTTGGGCCCGCGGGGCGCATTCCGTGGGGCGCCATCCCAAGGATCGCACGGGCACGGCCGCCCGTCCTCCTCCAATGCGTTCGGGTCACCAACCATCATTCGAGGCGGAATCGAACTCCGTGGCGCCTCGCGCATCCTCCACCAGCCCATTCAGAGAAGATGCCCAGACGAGTTTCGCCGAACAGGGGTGTGTAGCAACATGCAAGTTAGCAGCACGCAGCATAACAAAGATGACCCCAAGAGGGTCCCAAGCGGGGCTCACGAGTGCTTCGTGGTGACTCCGAGGGGAGCCCGAAGATGGCTCCAAGAGGCCCCAGGAAGGCTACAAGAAGGCCCGAAGACCCCCCCTCATGATCACGGAGCCGTCTTCGGGCCATCGCGCAGCCTTCGCGCGTCCTTCATGGGCCCCCCTGAGGGCCATGTGCCCTCTCAGGCCCTATGAGGATTCAAAGAGGGCCCCCTAAACGCCTTTCGCAGGCCCGCTGGTCCGCCTGCCCCGCGGGCCACCCTGCCCAGCACCCCTCCTCGCATCCCCCCCGCCGATTCGCAGTGGGGGGTAGGGTGGAGGGGGAGCGGGGGAGCTCTGAGCCTATGCTGGCTGGGCCCGTTCAGGGCGCCCCGAGGTCGATGAGGACGGTGGCGAAGGCGACCCCTCACACTCTAGCTCGGACGGCGGCGGCTCTGGCTGCCAAGTATTTGAGTTCGATCCTCTGGCCGATGACGAGAGTGAGCCTGAGGGGGGGCCCAGCAGCATATGCGGGCCCGCCCCTGGAAGCTCTGGCGGTGGAGCCGCTGGAGGGCCTGGAGGGCCTGGTGGTGGGGGCGACGCCAGTTCGAGTTCGGGCGACCCTGGCCCCGCGATGCCCCCGCCACCGCCGCCTCCTGTCCCGCCGCTCCCAGCTCCTCCAGCGCCAGCGGAGGCAGGCGCGGCCGCCGCCAATGGCGCCGCCCCCTCGCGATCCAGTCGCGCGGGGGAGGGCGGCGGCGCCGTGGCGACAGTGAGATTTCCATGCGGCGGGAAGCTCGTTGCATATCCGCACGGTGTGTTCGAGGCCACGTGCGCCAACGCTGCGCACGGCAGGCGGTGCAGGCGCACTTTAAGCAGCAAGAAACCCAAAGGTTGGCTCGCGATCCGCCGTCCCTCGGCGGGCAGGGGCGCCGGGTTTCTGAGCGCTTGGATTTTGCATGGGCCTGCCTGCAAAGATTGCAGCAATCAGCCGAGCCACGCTGCATGGAAGCCAGATTTTGAGCAGCGCGAGCGGGCGCGGGAGAGGCTCAGAGAGTTCGGAGGGCACGCTGCCACCCTCATCATCGCTCAGGAGCAAGGCGGTGATGCCTCGGACAGCGAGCCGATAGACGATCCGTCTTGAGTTTTACGCGCCACTTGTGCGCGCGCGACGCAGGGCCCTCGGCCAGGGCGGCGGAGGTTGCAGATTCAGGGCGGGGGCAGGGCTAGCGCTCGTGAGGGGTGTAAGGGTGGGGAGGGGGCGGCTTAGACGGAGGTGCATGGCAGTAAGGGGTGGCGAGGCACTGTGCCCCTGGGCCGCGCGACGACGACGGCAACGACGACGACGACGACGACGACGACGACGACGGCGATGACGACGACGACCTCGACGGGGCGGCCTGCGTCGCCCATCAAACCCTACATCCCCCCCCCCAACCGCCCTCCGCCCTGAATCGCCCCCTCCGTGGCCGTAGGACGCCGTAGGCGTCTCTTGGGCGTCGCTGGACTGCTTCAACGATCCACGCGTCGCACTGCGAGGGTTTGCGCTGGCTTGCTTGGCACCGCTTGGGCACGGAAAAGCCCCTTGAGGGTTTAGTCGAAATCGATGACGCGTGCCACCGCGCAGGGAAAGGTAGGGAGGCTTTTAAAAGGCTTTTGAAATGCTTTTAAAAGGCTTTTAAAAGGGTCGGGAGGGTTTTTGGAGGCTTTTAAAAGGCTTTTAAAAGGCTTTTAAAAGCCCTGGGGGCTTTTAAAAGGCTTTTAAAAGGCTTTTAAACCCTCGGCCCGAATCGGCTCGATTCCAAAAAGCTCATCCGAAGAGTTTCTGTACCCAGTGCGGTGCCGAAAAGCCTCTCAGTGAGCCTTTCGTGTCACCCCGCTGCCCTTGCCGCTGTGAGAGCTGGACTTTGGCGCGATGGCGCTTCGACACTGCGACGTGCTGCGCACATGCACTTGGACAGGTTGCGCCCCCCTCCGCGGTCAGATTGCACGCTGCCGTCGGTGCTACTCGAATCCAGGATTTACGTGTGATTGCAACATTCTGAGACGGGGTGCCCTGGCGGCGTGCGCCAAGTACCCCAGCCCGTGCCAGCCCCCCACCCCTTCCCAAGGCCCGAAACGCGCATTGCCAACCCCCGTGCAGCATTTGATGTGCATGCAATGATGGTCTCAGCGGGGCCTAACACTGAATGGCACAGATCGCATGTGGCTTATTTGAATACTAATGCTGGGCGCTTCGCGCATCCCCGCCAACTGCTGATCCAGAGAAGATGTCTAGGTGAGATTCAGCAGTCAGGGAAGTAAATCAGCGTGCAATGTATCATCACGCAGCGCAGCAAAGACGGCACCAGAAGGCACCGAGATGGGGCACAAGATGGCACCAGGATGCTCCAACAAGGGGCCCTAGAGAACCCCGAGAGGGGTCCACGAGGGGTCACAGAGGGGTGGGGTGGGGGTGGCAGAGGCGGACGGCCGACACATAAAATAATTGTCGGGTGTCATGCGCAGGTTCCCTTGGGGGCTTCTGGGGAGCCCCCTTGGGCCCACCCAGGAGGGCCTCAATAAAACACCAATGGGGGTCCAATACGGCCCCAGGGGGCACCGAGAGGGGCCCACGAGAGCTCCAAGATGGGCCCATGAGGGGCCACAGAGGGGAGCACAGAGAAGGGGGGCCACGCACTAACCTATTCGTTGGTTGTGCCCGTCGTAGCTTCCATTGGGGGCGTCTGGGGAGCCCGCCCACCCCCCCCCCCCCCCCCAAAGGAGGGCACCACGAGAGCTGCCAGGGGGGGGCCCAAGATGGCCCCACGAGGGGCCACAGAGGACCCCATGTGACCCCCAGCGAGCTCCAGAAGGCGCCACGAGGCGGAGGACGAACAACTTACTAAATTGAGAAGCGTGCCAAAGAGTTGCATAGTATTGCAGTGTGCGTGCAGGGTCAATGCGTGGCGCTTACAATGTCTTTGCATGGAGGGCTGTGCAGGGGTATTGCAGGGTGTTGCAGGGTATGGCAGAGCATGTTCAATGTCGTCGCAAAAGCGTTGCATGGGCATTGCATGGTCTGTGCAGGGCGTACGTGATAGAGAGATAGAGGGAGAGAGAGAGAGAGAGAGAGAGAGAGAGAGAGAGAGAGAGAACGAGAGGGTAATGAGATGAGCCCTTCTTGAAAGGGGGACAGCAACAGCACCTCTACCACCTATGTCCAGAAGGCTGGTGGGATCATGCGGTCGCTTGCAACCGCGATAGGCGGGGGGGAGGGCGCTCTCAACGTTGCGACCAAAAGTTGGCGCGGCCCACGCCATCTGTGGCGGCGGGGCGTTTGGAGGAAATGGCGCCTTGCATCCTTGCGTATTCTGTTGAGGGCAATTGCGTGCTTTGCAGACCCGCGGCCCAGACCGCAACATTCCCGCATTTCCACCCCCATTGCCGCCACTGGGTGTCAATCGCCCCCTCCCCCCGCCACCCAACAATGCGTTGCCGCCACGGTGGTTGTCGGCTCTGGCACCCAGCTGTTCCTGGCATCTACGTTTCCAACCGCGTGCGCCCCGAGTGCACTTTCGCAGCGGCGTGGGGCCGCGCGCCATGAGTTCCAGAGGGGCTGACGAAGGGAAGCCACAGCCAATGAAACGTCCAAGAAAGGCCAGCAGCGAGGCAATCGTTGGTGGTACTGGCACGGGCAGGGGCGCCATCCAGAAGGCGCTCAAGAAGGCGTCCATCAAGTGCAGCCTCTGCTGCCAGACGAGCAAGGACCTCGGGGGCACTCGGGGGGCCCCTCCAGGTTCAGGGTGCATGCTGTGCCACAATCATTGCGCACATGTAGGGGGGTTTAACTGTTTGGTTCTCGTTTGCAATACTTGGTTTGCGTGCCCTTGCATGCGACGCGGTGCGGCCCGATGTGGTATTAACCCCCAAGGCCCTAAGGCCCCGCATGTGCCTCCGACGCCCCGAGTCGCAAGTTGTCTGGCGTTGTGGCCTGGAGCGGGTGGGTTGGCTCGGTGACTGCTGTGATGGTGGTATTTCGGGCGGCTGGTGTCACGTGCGAGGTAGTCGGATGAGAACGTAAAAGGTCGCACACATTAGTTCAATGCGTAATGGACAGTCTGTCGCAAGCAGCAGGGACCGTGCAGCAGGTATTATAGCATAGGCAGGGTGTAATGCATAGCATGTCAGGTGAAAATGCAATGGGTAGTCGGTGGCATGTCGTGAGTAATATATATATATATATATACATATATATATGCTGTACTTGGTAGTACACGTATGTAGCATTTCGGGGTAATGCGTATTATGTAGTAGCTGACGAGTAAGACATAACGCATATACATGTATGATATGCATTCATACTCATCTCATGTAGTGTGCACCGCCGATTAGGTACACTATAGTCTGTATGTGGTGGTGCCAGAAAGCGGGTGGTATATACCATATGTATGCATGTGTATATACATGTGTGGTGTAAAAAGTAGTAACCGATGGTTAGTGGGCTGTGAACAACAAGTAGCCAATATCGGATAGTCGGCCGTGGGTTGTCGGTATTCTCATGCATAATGGTGTGCTTCCAGAGCTAGCATGTGACCAGGTTGCCGTTTGGATCAGTTCCATATTCAAAAGTATAGTATGTAGAAGGTCGCGTGCAACATGTAGTACGTCTTAGCTGGCGACTGTTAGCGAACCGAGGCTGTACTTTAATATGTAGTATGGTATAGGGAGCTAGTTGTAGATAGTGTGTGTAATGCCATAGGTAATAAGGGGGTCAGTGGCAGGTAGAAATTCGACGGGCGTTGGCCTAGACTGCATGCAGTAGGTAGGATGTAGCTGGTGTGACGCTGTGGGTCGCATGCATCAAGTAGCATGTACCATATAGCAATGCGTGTGTAACGTGTGCTATACCTTATGGTGTATGTAGTACATGGTAGAGCGGCTGATAACACCCCGCACGAGCTGGGGACAGGAGCTCATAAGTGTTTAGGTTGCCCTGTTCGATCTCTTACTCTTATTCCCGCGTCTACTGCCTGTGGGTCTACTTTGACTTGAGTCGGGTAGCCTAGTGTGTTTAGGCTTCACTCTTCGGCCGTTCAGGGCACCTGGTCCGATGTGTGGGTGTGCGTGAAGGTCGCATGTCGTGTGTGGGTCGTGGCAGGTCGTGGGTAGTAGGTAGCTTGTACTCTGTAGCAGATCTTACGGATCACGTGCCAGGCTGTAGGGGGTATGCAACTATGCAATTGATCGCATGTAGTGGGGCACATCCAGTGCGCGGTGTCTGGCAGCTAGCAGTTAGGGCGTAATCGGTCGTGTGTGGTGTTAGCGGCTTGTATGCAACAGGAGGTGAATGGCAAGCGGCGTGGGTGGTGTTGGTGGTAGGCCTAGTAGTAGCAGTAGCAGCATCAGTAGCAGTGGCATTACCAACAGCAATACGAAGTATCGAAGGATTGGCCAATCCCCCTTCTCCCATCATTCACCCTCCGCATCAGGGCACCGTGGCCATATTGGATCAAGTGCGCGTCGGCGGCGGGCCTCCACGGTCCTCGGGGCTGGGCGCTGGGCCGTTGGTGATGCAGCCGCATCCGCCGCAGCGACCGCCGCCCGACCACCTTCTGAAACGGGCGCGCGGCGCCCAAGATCAGGAGGCGCAGGCCCAGCAGCCGCGCCTCGAGCCCGACGGGGAGTCGCCTCACGCGTCGGGCGAGGCGGCGGCGGTGGCGGCGAAGGAGAGGCCGCGCAACCGAGCGCTGATTTCGACCGCGCAGCCCAATGCCGCGCCTGGCAGCGACGCCGACGCCGCCCCCAGCGCGGCGCTGGCCGAGCGGGGCGGCCTCGAACCAGACGGGCCCATTTCGGGCCAGCCGCAGTGGGGCCAGTCGGATGGAGCCTCAGAGGAGGAGAGGAACGCATGGCGCAAGACCGCCGACTTGCAGGTGTTGTGGTTCGCGGCCACTCGCCGTGCCGACAAAGCTCTCGCAGCGTCGACGGAGGCTTGTCGCGCTGCATGCGACGCGTACCGCAACTACGTTGACGCGCGGGCCGTCGCCGAGGATCGCCGTGGGGGTCCAACTCCGCCTGCGCGCGCCCGCCGATCGTGGGCCCAGGGTGGGCATGACCGCGGTCGGCGCGGGCGCGCAGGCGCGCAGTTGGCGCCACCCTAGGAGGTGCGGCGCCAGAGCCAGCAAGCGCAGCAGGGCGAGCCACGGGCGGCATAGGGTGCTCCAGCGGCTGCAGGATCTCAAACATGCAATGCAGCAAAGGGCCTCCTGAGTTGTGGATGGCGGATGGGGTGGTGGTCCTCGTGCAAGCTGTCGTATGCATGACTCCCCCCCCGCCCAAACTGGCTCCACGAGCGCGTCGAGCGTGGCCCGAAAGACCACCAGGGCGGCACGTTCCCTCCCAAACCCCATGCGGACAAGCCGAAAACTACGTCACCTCCAACCCTCCTCCGCCTCCCCCTCCACCTCCACCTCCAACTCCGCCCCCTCCTCCTCATTTTCCTTCTCCTTCGCCTACTCCTCCTCCTCCTCCTCATCCTCCTCCGCCTCCTCGTCATCCGCATCCTGTCTTCGCAATTTACAGCATGCGCCCTGTAACATCACCCTACCCCCCCCCCTTCGGACCTAGGCGGGATTTGGTGTGCACTGGCACGGCTTACCCTTCGAGGGGCCACCGGTTACCCCTGAGGCCGTGGCGGGACAACACCGATGGGCAACGTCTGGGGCAACCCGCGACACACAATGACCAACCACGGGGCAACTAACGGGACAGCCACGGTGCACGCCATCGCTCGGGCATGCGCAGGGCGAGCGCATACGCGGGGGGGGGGGGGGGGCAAATGGCCTGACTGAGTGCCATGGAATCCCATACGCGTCGCGTACCCCAGCCAACCCATCCAGAGAATATGCCCAGGCGAGTTGCATGGAGCAGGAACGTGTAGCGATCTGCAGCGTATCAGCAAGCAGCGTAACTCAGAGGGCCCCAAGAGGGCCCGAAGAGGAGTTTACGATTGCCCCATGCTGGTTTCGAGAGGTGCCAGAAGATCGCTCCAGGATGCCCCACTATGGTTCCAAGAGGGCCTCACGCGTATTGCATGCGCATGCCTTGTTATTGGGCTTCTCTTGGGGCCTCTTGGAGCTTTCTGGGGTCCATCTTAGAGTCTCATAAGGGCACTCTCGGTGGCTACGAGGGTTCCAAGATGGTACACCAGGGTGCGTTCGCAAGCCCCACGAGGACCACAATAAGGTTCCAATATGGGCCCAATGGGGCCCCAAGTGGGCCACACGACTGCCCCAAGAAGGTTCAGAAACACGATGCGTACACTACGCATGTCCGTGTGTATTGCTGACGTGGCAAATGTGGGGTTATATTGTTGCCCGTGTGGGGTCTGTTTGCCCACCCCCCCCCCCGCCTTGGAGACCACACTGGCCATCTTGAGCCCCTCGTGGGGGCATATGTTGGATCTCTTGAGGCGGTCATGTGACCGTCTCTTGGTGCCCCCTTGGAACCGTCGTGGGCCCATCCTGGAGCACCCGAATACGATGCTTGCGTATCTTGGGCCGTCCTTGCACACGGCCCTGCGCAATGACCTTGCGACGCCACCAGCTCTCTGAATGTTCCCAGGGTGTCTATCGGGGTACGATCAAGACTTCGAGAGGGCCCTATAGGGGGCTCCGAGAGGGATCCAAATCATGCTCCAAGAAGGCCTTACGAGTGGCCCAGGATGGCTTATTTGGCATGATGGGAACCCTTGTAGGGCCCTCTTGGTGCCCTCTTGGGGCTCCTGGCGACACAACGTTCGCGATATCAACGAGTCGACTTTGACAGCGACAACCTCCGCCCTCTCGGGCCCTCTTGGAGCCCCCGTTGGGTCCTCTTAAGCCTCTCGGTGCACTCTTTGAGTCTTCTCGGGCCCGATTGGGTCCTCTTGGAGCACGCTTGGGGCCCCCTGGGGGCCTCCTGAAGCTCCTGGCGACAGGGGCGCTCGTGCTGTCAAAACGTCGGTGTTGACAGCGCGGGCCCCCGCCCTCCTGAGGCCAGCTGGGAAACCTCATGGGGCTATTGTGGGTCCCTCTTGGGGCCCTCTAGGGCTTTATATTGCCTTCGTCCAGCCCTCGTGAGACCATCTTGGGACTCCTGGCGACAAAGGGGCTCGCACTGTCAAAACGTCGGCGTTGACAGCGCGGACTGCCGTTTTCGTGAGGCCTTCTTGTGACCCACCTGGGGCGATCTTTGGGCCTGCGAAGGCTCTCTGTCGGCCCTCTGTGAACCCTTTTAAGGCGCGGGGTGCCACCCCTCCTAACATAAAATGGGTTCCATGGGGGGCAAGACGGTGCCAAGAGGGCCCCAAGAAGGCTACATAATCATAGGAGCGTCTTGGTGCCATCTTGTAGCCCTCCTAGGGCCTCTTAGAGCCCTCGTAGGTTAGGGCTCCTCTCGGAATCTCCATTGGGCAAGATTGAGGCCCTCTCGGGGCCCTCGTGAGACCCTCTTGGTGCCCTCTTAGGGGCCCTGTTGGGGCTTCTTCGGTCCCTCTTGAGTCCCTCTTCGGGCCCTCTTGAGTCTCTCTTGGGTGGGACTGGTGGGGATGCGCGAAGCGTCAATCATTGATTCCGCGTGCCTCTTAGCAGGGGGGTCAGGTATCTGGTGTACGCAAGCTCACGCGTCCCATGCCGTTCTTGCTTTGGTGTGCCCTCGCTAGGAGGGCGCCACGTTCGTCGGCGAGGACGACATCGAGCAGCCTCCAAAGGGCGGGCCCTTGCACGGCTGCGAGGCGTGCGTCGAGCTGGTGAGCTCCAACTTCCCTGGCATGAAGTTCTACGAGGCCGTGGCGAAGAAGGATGAGGACGAGCAGTTCTCCGACGGCCTGGACGCGGTCTTCCAAGCGAGGGGCGAGACGAAGACCGATCAGTCCGTCAATCATGACATGCAGGTCACAGAGGAAGCATCGCTGCAGGCGGTCCTCCAGGAGACGTACGAGCTCCACACGACGGCGTCTTGCACCAAGAAGTATGGGAAGAACCCGAAGCCGATGAAGATCAGGCCCGTCAAGCTTCCGGATGCCCGTGGGAAGATGCGGCAGTTCTTTCCAATCCCAGCAGCAAACTTCCGAAAGCTCAAGGTGCTGTCCGTCGTGGGTGGCCGCGCGAAGACCGTCAGGATGAGCGGAGTGAAACTGTTCGAAGGCCATGGCGAAATGGCGTTGGAATCGCAACAGAACGTGTACATGGCCAAGCTCCAACTTGACAAGATGAAGAAGACGGTTCCGCGAGAGGTAGCTGAGTTCCGAGCCAAGCTGGATGCGGCCTCATACCCTGTGGCAGGCCTTGTCAAAATGGAGGTTGACGACGCAGATGCGGATCATGAAGACGATGATGATGATGAGGATGCCGCTGCATCCGAGGATGGTGGCGAGTCTTCCTCGGGAGAGACGTGCGCTGGCGAGAGGGGCAACAGGCAGCCCGATCCTGATCGCGAGCTGGAGTCGACTGGGCCGAAGCTTTGCCGCACTTCCGCGCATGCTACGCCATCGAAGGAAGGAGCCCGCTCGAAGAGCAGGACGCCATGCAGCAAGGGCAAGGACATGACAGCTGACCTCGAAGCCCAGGATACTACAGACCAGATGGAGGCGGCGTTCGGCAAGTTGGCTGTTCTTTTCGCCGAGCACCCTTTCGCCGACAAAGACGTTTGTCAATCGTCGGCTGCCGAGCAACACCAATCGGGCACTTCTGCTTATTGGATCGCGAGGCTGCCGTTGGACTGCATTGCGGCATCTACATCGTTCAAGTTTGCGCATGCGGTCTCCCAGTCCGAGATCCTACGGAGCAAGGTTGGCAGGGTCGAGCGCGACCAACTGGAGGTCCACCTGGGCCTTGTTCAGGAGGCCAAGCATTTCCCAGATGGCAAGCTGCAGCTGCTGAGCTGGGACCAGGCAGTGGCGAAGATCGAGCGTCTCAAGCAGGCGGACGTCACTTGGCTAGCTGATACCAGGATCTCGATTCTCAAAGCGTTCGTGAAGCACTACGCCGACATGGCCGATCAAGGCAAGAACGTGGATACTGCAATCGGCCGCCTCGTGGTGACGTTCGCTCCATTTGTCAACAGCGCCCTGCCCAGTTACGACGCGGCGGCGCCGACGCTGCTATCGTCCAGGCTGCCCATGGCCGAGACGAAAGATCTGTACTTGACATCGGGCTTCATCGGATGCTTACTGCAGTGGCTGGAGGGAGGTGAATCGATGGAGAGCCACATCATTGCGCTGTGTGGCAGCGTGAAGGCGCACTGGGTGGTGTCGGAGGATACGGCCATGACCACGGAGTGCGCGTACCTCATGCAGGATACTAAGAAGGTGCTGGCAGTGCTACCCGCGAGCTACATGAAGAGCCTCCAGGTCGACACGCCCGCTAGCGTCTTCGACGACGTCAAACGGCTGCAAGATGATGGGCTGAAGACATCCAGGACAGGTGCAGCATCATCTGTGTTCCAAGTCGTCGGGCAAGCAGTTGAGAGGTCAGCCCATTGGAACCGCATGGCCACCGCTTTCGCTAAGTCGGCAAAGGCTTTGAAGACCAGCGCCCCCGCACTACAGGAGCACATGCAGCTGGCCGTGGAGATGAAGGACGAACGCCCCAGCGCTGAACACTGCCAGAAGCTGAAGTCCATCGTCGAGGCGATCCCCGAGTACAATGCCACCGTTGGCGAGTCTCACGTCATCGAGCTCGATGCGAACATCGCCATTGCTATCAGCGCGCACGCCGCCACGGTGGCTTCCCTTTCCACTGACGACGGCACGGAGCCCGCGGTGAAAGATGGGTCCCAGCGCCTCCTCGTGTCGTACGTTGAGTTGGTGAAGGCGGCGATTGCCTCGTGCTCTCACGACGAGAAGCTGCTTCGCGCGCAGAAGATGTTGTTGGACAGCCAGCGCCTCATCGCACAGATGGAGAAGGCCACCGACCTCAAGAACAAGCTGGACGAGTTCAAGATTGACGACTCTCACCACTCAAATGCAATGAAGGACTACTTCGGCACGCTGGCACTGCCTGGGAATGACGACGCGTCACGTTCCCTTGTGCACGGTCTCTTCGAGAGGGTGGTGGGGCAGCAGCACCTCGTGGACTTCGACGGCAACGATGTGTTCAACCACATCCCCTTGCTGAAATGAATGTGCCAACATGTTCCGACTGGGCACGCTGCGTCATGCTCCCACGTGGCGGATCTGCTCTCGCGCGTGGGCGCACTGAGCATTGCGAGGATGGCGGTTGAACGGCTGGGCGACTCTCCCTACGAGGCGGTGCTTGCCCCCGAGTGCGAGCAAACGCTGGCCGAGCTGGATCGGAACGTGCAGGAGTGCAAGACGATCCTGGCCAAGAAGGTCAAGGGCTTCGACGCGACCTTCAAGCGGGGCAAGGAGCGGATGGAGGAGGCGACGGGCTACCTCAAGGAGGTTGCGGCCGCGTTGGTGACGAGGGGGGGCCACCGCCGCGAAGGCGAGTACGGAGGGCGCCTGGAAGAAGCTCAATGAGAGCAACGGCTACGGCAGCTTCGAGCAGGACGTGGCCAAGGCCAACTGGAAGGAGATCTGCAAGGTCTGGGGGACGGGCTTCAAGGACTGGGACCACGACGAGGCGCTGGGCTGGTTGGACCAGCTCTCGCAGGATGGAATTCGTTAACCTGCCCACTTCCCTCACCACCACCCGCATACATCGCCTATTCTGGACGCTTCGCGTACCCCCACTAGTCCATCCAGATGCGATGCTTGGGCGAGATGTCTTGGCCAGGGAAGTGTAGCAGCATGCAGTGTAGCAGCATGCGGCGCAACAGGGGGGACCCAAGAGGGCCCCGAGATGGGGCTCAAGATGGCCCCATGTGGGCTCCAACAGGGGCCCAAGAGGGCCCCAAGAGGGGTACGCCAGGGGTCCCAGAGTTGGCCCAAGAGGCGGAGGGCTAATCACAACACATTGTTGTGGCTGTGTCGTTCGTGGGTTACATTAGGGGCTTCTGCGGAGACATCGGGGCCGACCCAGGATGGCCACGCGAAGACCCCGAGAGGGGTTCAATATGTACCCAGGGGGCCCCATCAGGAGCCCAAGAGAGCTCCAAGAGGGGCCCAGACAGGATCACAGAGGGGGCACCAATGACAGAATACCAACCAATACAATATTGATTGGTTGTACCGCTCGTAGGTTCCATTGTGGGCTTCTGGGGAGGCCCTCTCCCCACCCCCAGGAGGGCCCCACGAGAACTATCGCCCAATATGGCTCCAAGAGGGGCTCCAACGGGCCCCAAGATGCCACCAGAAGGCTCCACGAAAGCACCGCGAGGCGGAGGGCGAACAGCGTATTATTGTGCAAGGTGTGCCAAGGATCTGCATCGTCTTGCAAGACTTTGTATGGTGTTTGCAGGGTTGTTGCAAGATCGTTGCAGGGTCGTTGCAGGACGCGTACAGGGTCGTTGCAGGGCGGGCGCTGCAAGGGTATTGCAGGGTGTTGCAGTGTCGTGTTGCAGGGCATTGCAGGATCTTGCAGGGTCTTTTGCAGTGCCTTTGCGGGGAGGCTTAGACAGAGTATAGCAGGGTCGTCGAAAGACGCCCAGGGGAGAGGGAAGGGAGACTGGCTCTTCTAGGAAGGGGTGCGACCTAACTCCCTAGACCACCTACGCCCAGAAGGCGGGTGAGATGTACTCCGCGCACCCTCCCCCCTCCGCAACGTTCGCTGCGGGCAGGGGTTGTGCGAGGAATGGGGGGGATCAGGGGGATGTGGAACGGTGGTGGGGACTAGGTCGATGACAAGGGCGCTGGGGCCGTGTTCGGACACTCCTGGGCCGACCAGAACTATCGGAACCGCATTCGCCCCGCTGGCAATCTCCCCCCTCGCCCGTCCACCCCCTCGTTCTCTCGGCCATCGCCTAAGCCAGTCACATCATTTGTCCAATCGCATCCCCCTCGACGTACCCCCCCACTCCCCGCACCTCACTCCCCCCTATCATCGTTAACGGGCCCTTCTCCCGCACGACAGCACCCCCCTATCACGTGCATACTATACCCATCCTGTCGTGACAACCGCAAGCATTACCATTTCATCGCGTGCACCAGCTGCGAGCAACGCACACGATAACGGCCGCTAGGAACAACTACCAGCGATTGAACGGTCGCATATGCAAATCAGAAGCTGTACGCTCCACGACGAGCATGACATGGGCGCTAGACGTCAAGGGGAGCCAACGCAGCTGTTTGCAACGGTTGTGGCCAGGCCTCCTGGCCACAACCGTTGCAAACAGCTACGCAATTGCCCCGCACCACAGCCCCGTCCCCCCACGATGGCCCAGTGAGGCCACATGTCTCCCTTCCCATCTGACGCGGGGGTGTGGTTGCTGTTCGACAGGACCTGACCACGTACACGGACCTCTGCGATGTGTTCAAGATTGCGCCGCAGCAGGACATCACACAGGAGTTCAGCACGTTGGCGACTACAATCGCTTCGGCCGTGGCTGCAGCGATGATAATTGAGGCGTGTGTCAGCTCGGATGCAAAGGATGGCGTGAGGCTGCGGCAGAGGATGACGCCTGCCAAGAACGTGATGCGGGATCACAAGGTGCTCCCTAAGCACTTGCCGACGGGCATCAAGAAGGCCTACGACCAGGCAGTGGAGATGACGTTCGCCTCATAGGCCCGCAGCCCGCGTGAGGCTACCCGCGCCCTGAGAGGGGCGACACAGCCGACGATGAAGAGTGGGAGGGGGCTGAGAGGAGGAGGATGATGTCAGGTCGGGGTGGGGCGGAGGTTGGGGGCTGCGGCGGCGAGGATCAGAGGGCACATATAGGGTGATGACGTTCAGACTCGAACAGCAGCTGCAACAATTAGATCGCTCAGCGCTGTATTGGCGCTGTGAATCCTGTGGCCGTCGAGGGCCACGTTGTGAAATCTACTCGGCGCGAGCGCCGTGCTTGGTGTGTGACCCTCATGTCTTGCTGCCGCGTCGGGCATTCACTTGCAAAGCCACGTTCATCGTATACGCTTCGCATTTTTGCCGCCACCCCATCCAGAACGTGTCCAGGCGAGTTGTCGTGACCAGAGAAGCGAAACAACCCGTTGTTTAAATAACGGGGATGGGGAGCCTGTATATGCCTTCGCGGCTCTACGGAATAGGGGTGGGGATGTAGTGATATGGAGTGGGGCGGTGGTCAATGCGATGGCGATGAAGAGGGGGAGGATGACGTTGGACGAGGTGGGGGGAGGATGACGAGGAGGGTGATGGAGTGATCTGGCGGCGGCGACGGCGTCCGCAAAGATGGCGATGATCGCGACGACGACGGGGGCCACCCTTGAAGGCCGTTGCGGGTCTTCGCTCTTGGAGCCCCTGGGGCCACACTGTACCCCGTTGGTTGTTCTGCTCAGTTGCCTCGAATGCCTTCTCGGGGTTCCCTCAGCGCCTTCTCAGGGGCCATTGCGGGGGGGGGGGCACTGGGGCCATCAAGGACGGCATCGGCCATGGGGAGGGGGTGAGCGACCAACGTTGCTCATCTGGGGCCCCAAGAGCCGCCTCTAGTAGCACTCGTGGGGCGTTATTGTGCGCTATTGGGTGTACTTGGGGCCGTCTTGGCGCGTTACTGGGCCCTCTCGGGGCTCTCTCGTGGCATAGTAGGACAGCCTTGCATCGCCTGAAGCGTTCTGATGCGACATTGCGATCATGTGCATTTCGCTGTGTTGTCTTGCATTGGAAGTATGGTCAAGTTTGGGTGTTTTTTTTTTTTTTTTTTTTTTTTTTGCCGAGGGGTTCTGAGATGCTCTATGGCCATTCGAGGCCATCTCGGAGCGGCCGCGTGGCTTATCGCGGGCGCGTCGGGGGCCATGCGGGGCAGCATCTGGGTATCTATAGCAATGTTTGGGGCGATACTGGGCGGGGCCTCCTTGGACCCCCCCGAAACATCTTGGGCTCTCTAACCCCTAGGGTTGCGCCCCGTCAGGTCCAAGTGGTCTGGGGCATTGGGGGGGGGGAACCACCTCACCGAATATAAACAACGGTTGGAAGAGGAAGCGCCGAACCGCTTTCTCACAGAGGACTGGTTGGATTCCTCAAGGCTGTTGCCTTCCCCTCGCCCGCCCCCCGAGGCGCCGTGGCGACCAATTTCTCAGAGCCCAGCCCCGCTCGAACGCGGGACAGCCCCGCGTGTAAACATGAAAAACGGGAGGGGGAGAGCGGACGGGCGGCGGGTCGTCGGGCGGGTTTGGGCGGGACGGGAGGTTTTGCAAAAGAGCGACAGAAGGTGAGGGCGGATGGCCGAGTCGGCGGTGCTGGCTTTGCCCTTTCCCACGCTCGCCTATCATTTCCATCTCGGCGCGTGACTGCCCCGCCCCTTGATCACCTCCCTCGTTGCTCTTCTCCCCTGCGCAACGTGCCTACTCGCGCATCCCCTCTACCTTCTCCCCGTCTTTCCCTCAATTTAGATCCCTCTCTCTCCCTGTATCCTTCTCTACTCCTCTCTCTCTCGCTCCCTCCGCGCCCCCCTCTTTCCCCGCGCGCCCTCCGTTCCTTTACGTCCCCCCTTTGGATATCCCCGATGCCCGCTCCCCTTCCTTTGGCCCCCCCTCCGCCCTCTAGAAGCATCTCCCCTCCGTGGGCCCCTTTCCGCCCTTCCCTTCTCCAACGCACATGTTACTTCAAGTGGAACCCACGTTTTTTGAGGTGGGGGATTTTCGATCGTCCGCGGATGGTTGTTGGAGGGTTTTTGGAGGGTTTGCTGGGGAAGGCGTTTGAGGGTTTTCGGAGGGTTTTGGTGTTTGCGGCCGCAATCTAGAGTCTAGCGGAGCATGGGTTACATAATGCTGCGTGGCTCGCAACAGCGAGAGTGGGCGAGGCATCGCTTGTTCCCCCGAAGGACCACCCTCCGCTGACCTTCCCACAAGCTTGCGAAAACGTCACCCGTTGCGCGGATGGCAATGCCCAGGAAAGGAGACTTCATCGTCCGGATCTGAACGAGATCGGTTTCCTCCCTTTTGCTGCTGGCCCGCCTTCTCCTCACAGTCTGTTCCTCCGCCTCCTCCTCCTCCTCCTCCTCCTCCTCCTCCTCCTCCTCCTCCTCCCCCTCCTCCTGCGAGGAGTGGCGGCAGCGAGGAGAACGGGTCGCGTGGCCCCATACTTCCCTTCCCGTGGGAAAGAGGCTCCTGGAACCCCGAGCTTCCGCCTCCGACGACTCGGCGGTGGCAGCTGGGAGGCGACGGATTGCTTTGCAAATTCTCAAGGGGGCCTTCGGGAACTCTTAGGATACCTGTCCGAAGCTTTTAGGAGGCCGCACGCTACAATCAATCAGGTTGTGATCAAATTGGTTATGCTTTCTGTCATCCGTCCGAACTGTTGGTGGCTAGCAGACGCGATATTTGTTTGTTTTAATATGTTTGCGATTCGCAGTCAGGAGTAGCGCACACGGTGTTTCATCGCGTCCTAACCAACGAACGTGCTCAGCCTTATCATCGTCCTTCCCCCACCCCCCTCCCTCTGGATTCCGCTCCCCCTCTTCGAGGTCGACCCCAGTGGCTTCGGGCGAGCCGACCCCTCTGGCTTCCGGCAGGCTGACCAGTCCAGTTCCGCTGCCTTAGCCCCAGCCTTATGGACCCACTTGTTCTGGTCGTCGGTCTCGTCAATGAGCACGAAGAGGAGGAGGACGAGGAAGAGGAGGAAGAGGAGGAAGAGGAGGAGGAGGAGGAGGGGGAGGAGGAGGAGGAGGTAGAGGAGGGGGGAGGAAGAGGAGGAGGAGGGGGAGCAAGATCACCATGTAAGTTAGCGTGGGCCCCGAATTGTGGGTCAGTCTCGATGCGCGACATCTGTGGTGCAGTCTGTGTATGGTTTAGCTTGTGCGCGTGTCTTTGTTTGTGATGCAGTATGTATGTATGTATGTATGTATGTATGTATGTATGGATGGATGGATGGATGGATGGATGGATGGATGGATGGATGGATGGATGGATGTATGTATGTATGTATGTTGGTATGTTGGTATGTATATATATATATATATGTACACACCTGTACGTATGAGTGTACAAGTGGCACGTGCGTGCCAAGGCTCACAGTTATCCCGACGAAGGACCCAAACATATTATGTTGTGAGTAGTGCAGTTGTGGTTACCGTCTTCGGTCGAGTTCCCTATCGTGCCATGGAGCGTGTGAGGGGTGTGCTGGAATGGGTGCGGGGCGGCATGCGAGCGTTGCCACTTGGGCCTTCAGTGGAGGAAGCTCCCTGCGGGGTCACGAACCGTTTGAGGAGTGTGCGGAAATTGGCGCGACGTTATCACGCGAGTTGCGCCACTGGGGTCTTCGGTGGAGCTTTCTGTGGTGCCACGAACCGTGTGAGGGGTGTGCGGGAATTGGCGAGACGCCATCTTGCGAATCGCGCCAATTGGGCCTGAGGTGGAGCTCCCTGTGGGGCGAATTGCGCCACTGAGGCCTGATGTGGGGCTCCCAGTGGGGCCACGATACGTTTGAAGGCTGTGCCGAAGTTGATGGCACGCGGAGGGCAGAGGCAGGGATGGGAAGAGTGGAGGGAGGAGGAGGAAGGAGGAGGACGCGAGGCGCTTTCTCTTCGCAGCGTTGTCACGAGACGAATCGCGGAATAGTATTTTGTCGGTCCCCGCCAGGCGGTGCCACGTGGCGAAGCGAGTGGAATAGTATTTTTCCGGCCCCAGCGGCGCTGCCACTCAATGAGTAGAGTGGCGTTGCCACGTGGCAGCCGCCCAATCAACCAGCCAACCAACCTACCTGCCTACCGACTGACCAGCCACCAGTCAACCGATCGGTCAACCAATGATCTTGTTGCGTTGCGTTGAATGTATGGCATTGCGTTGCGGTTGCATTGCATGTGCTGTATATTGCATTGCAGTAAACGGCGGGCGAGGGGGAGGACAAGAGGGGAACATAGAGAAAAGGGGATGAAGAAGGAGAAGTGAGGAGGGAGGAGGGGGAGGGGGGGATTGGGAGGAGGGAGGATGGGGGAGGAAGGAAGGATGAGGGAGGGTGGAGAAGGGAGGAGGAAAGGGGGAGGGAGAAGGACGAGGAGGAGGTTAGGATAGAATTGTATTTCAATCGCTTCGCTCATTCCGCCGGCCCATGTTGCATGATCGCTACTGCTTCGCCGTGGGCCCGGGGCCATTGTGGCGCCGCCGAGGAGGAGGAGGAGGAGGAAAATGAGGATGGGGAAGGAGAGGGGAGCAGGAGGAGAGAATTAGAAGAAGAGGAGGAGGATGAAGATAAGTAGGAGGAGGAGGAGGAGGAGGAGGAGGAGGAGGAGGAGGAGGAAGGGGAAGGGGCGGAGGAGGAAGCCTCTCGTTGGCATCTTGTGTTGCTCTTGGGCCAATCAGGGTCGTCGTCAAGATGCTTCTTTGGGAGGCCCCTTGGGGTCTTTCGAGAAGCCATTCGGGGGCGCCTGGGAGGCATTTTTGAACTTCTGGGGCCTCTTGGGGCCTCTTTTGGGCCTCCTGGGGGCCTCCTGGGGCCTCTTGGGGGCCTCTTGGCGGCATCTTGGGGCCTCTTGGGGGCCTCTTGGGGGCCTCCCGGAGCCTCCTGGGGCCCTCTTGGGGCGGAAGGCTCGAGTCTTCCGTTCGTGGTCCCCCTCTTGGGCCCCTCTTGGGGCCGTCTTGGGGCCGTCTTGGGCCGTCTTGGGCGCCTCTTGGGCCGTCTCGGGGCCTTCTTGGGCCCTCTTGGGGCCCTCTTGGGAGCCTCTTGGCCCGTCTTGGGGCGCTCTTGGGGGTCTCTTGGGCCGTCTTGGAGCATCGGATGGCCGAAAAGGCGACAAGGCCAAAATCCTTCCAAAACCATTGTCAAATTGATGATTCTGGCCTCTCGGGCCCTCGTGTGAGGCCTCTTGGAGGCCACTTGGAGGCCTCTTTGGCCGTCTTGGGGTCATCATCGGCGTCTTGGAGCGCTCTTTGAGCGTCTCGGGGGCCTCTTGAGCAGTCTTGGGGACCTCTTGGGTCAGGAGAGGGGGTAGTCGATTGCGCCCCTCCCCTCGGAGGCCACGATCCTCGTGAGGGGTGTCGAAAGATTGCCCGGTCTGGCATCTCTGATCGGAGTGTCCCGGGGGTGTCCCCGGGGTGTCCCGGGGTACTTTTCGTCCGGGGACCCCCAGGAGGGGCGGCCCCGCGCGCGCGAACTTGAATATTGTTAACCAGTTACCTGAGATCTTAGCACGCCCTTGGCCCGTTGGGCTGGCGAATTTGCCTCCGTGGCCCTCGTCGTCGTCGTCGTCGTCGTCGTCGTCGTCGTCGTCATCATCATCATCTCCGTCGTGGTCGTTTTCATCGTCGTCCTCGTCGCCGTCCTTGTGGCATAATGTTTGGTTCGGCTCCCGCGGTGCTGCCACGTGACGACTAGAATGGACTATGATTTCTCCGCGCCTACAGGCGTTGCCACGTGGCGAGTTGAGTGGCATAGTATTCTTTTCGGCCCCCGCAGCGTTGCCACGCGACGAAAGGATTGGAATAGCTTGTTGTGTCGGCCCCCGCGGCGCCTCCACGTGACATGTAAAGTTTTACGACGACATGGGAGCGGTTACGGATGAAATTGACTCAACAGGTGGATGTGTCCACGTGTGGCGGGTGCGACCATGCCAGCAACACCGAAGCCCTGACTGGCACCGCCGTACCCGCATTGAAAGTAAATACATTCCGTGCTCGTCGCTGCAGTGCCGAACTGCCTCTTGCCTGCTATGCTAGGCCTGCCGCTACAACGGTGCAGCACGCGTTTGGTGCGGGCTGGCAAGCGCTGTGCGTTGGAATACCCTGAACGGCGGCTCAGGGAGGAAACCCATCCTCTGAACAGAATCCGAAGACTTACAGTCGAGCTTTCTCCAACATGCTCTAACACAGTTTAGAACATGCGCGGCAGCTGAGAAAAGTCCTGCTATGGCGGGTGACGAAAGAAGGGGTGGGGGGGATCCTCCTCATCTCCTCCTCGGGAATAGCAGGAAAGAGGGAGAGTGAATAGGAGTCTAGCTACGGCTCTGTACGAGGGGGCAACAGGAGGACCTCGTGGAGCACATCAGGAGAACAAAAATTCGGCGGCCTCCTCATCAGCGGCTAGATCATGGGTACGTGGCTCAGGATCAGCATTATCTGAAGAGAAGTCACCAGGCGTCTGATGTGAGAGGTCGGTCTCGGGAACTGCTGCAGGCGTGGTCGCTGCAGTGGCTGGGAGTGTGCCACCAGGCACAAATCGGATCACCCTGTCATTCGTCGGAAGTGGTCCAGCCATGTCGATATCTCCTCCTCCAGCCAGCCTGCAGGGGCTGGGCCCAGGTGGTGTTTCGCAATCCCTTCTGAGCGTAGGCCAGCGAGAAGGAGGCCTCGTCCCTGCCAATCCTTGGCGCCGAGGGTCAGCTTGGCGGTGTTCGGGTCGTGAGTCCTGTCGACGCGTAGGAAGGCGATTTCGGTCTGGAGGGTCTCCACGTCGATCAATGGTTCGAGCTGGGGGTCCTCAGGCTGGCACTTCTCGAGGTACTCTTCGATCTCCTTGCGGACTCGGCCTCCCACTTCGCATGTCAGTAGTCCTTCCAGAATGGCGAGCGCGAGTGCGGGGGTCGGCGGGCCCAGCATCTTGAGCGCCTCTGTGTCCTTGTTGGTTCGGTAGGTGTTGACCCGCGTCTTGAAGCCCTCGAGTTCCGTCGAGATGTGGGAGAGCGTCGGATGGTTGATTGGTAGCGTCCATGTGTCGGCCACCGTGCACATGATCATCCGTATCTTCTGAGTATTTTGAAATGTGAGCGTCATCAGCGAGGTGAGCAGCATCTGCATGTTCTTGTCTTTGTTCGTCCATTGCTTGTCGGTGTGTTGTCCTCGATGGGCTCGTCGTCCGCCTCTGCGTCGGGCGCGACGAGGCTCGTTCTGTAGGTCCGTGTCCATGTCGTCGTCTTCCTGGTCCGCTGCCGGCGTAGGTTGGCCCTTGTTGCCCTTGGTGCCCTCGACCTTCCGTCGGCGCTGGGGTGGTTCGTCGGTCTTGGAGTCGTTGCCAGAGGTGCCAGACTTGGTCAAGGACGGTGGCGGGCCTCTCCACGGGGCACGCTCTCCGCGTCGCGGTGCTTTGGGTTGAGCTGGCGTGTTCGGCGCCGCTGCTGGTGGCGTGCTGCTGTCCGCTGCTGAGGCCATCAGGTGGAGCTGGCGGCCGAGCTCGTGAAGTAGTAGATGCTGTAGCTAAAGCTCGAGTATGTGTGCCCAGCTGAAGCGTTGCTGCCTGTCGAATCTCTTGGCGAAGCAGAGCGGCGTCGGAAGGTCGCCACGGTGGGGCGGCGAGGAATCGCTTAGGCACTGTCGGTCCGCGCGGGCGTGCCTCCCTCGCCGAGCGAGGCAATGTCTTGAGCCAAGGGCCACGCGGCGACGGAGGGATGTGCGTGCGGAGGTGGGATCGGAGCTCGTCGAGGTCGTGGTGATCTCGCTGACAATCGATGTTGGGGCTGATGTGTTCGAGCGGACATCGAGTGGCAGTAGTGGGCTGCCACGTGTACGTGTGGAGGGTGCGATCGATGAAGCATCGCCCTTCGATCCAGGACCGTCGATGATGAGTTTGGCAATACTTGATAGAACCGTAAACCTTATCACAAACCAGGAATTTGTTGTCCAGAGTGATCGATGATAAGATGGTGGGGGCTCCGTGTCCTGGAAGTGCTGCTGTTGTTTGATGTGCAATGAGTGCGGAGAACGTGCGAAAGGCCTTGATGCAGCCCTCGATGTTGCAGACGAACGGATTCGGATCCTCGGGGTCGTTGTCGGGGTCTCCCAGAGGGTCCTCGGGCGGCAAGAAGTGGTGACCTGGTGGGGCCCAAGACTGCGAGACGTACGCCTGCCGAAGGTAGCCGAAATCGATCTGCTGGAAAGCCTCCTGGATCTCGGGGTCCCTGAAGAGCTTCCGAATGTCGTCATTAATGTCCCAGAGGCCACGGAGGTCGTCGCTGGCGGGGGCTGCAAGGGCACTGAGGAGGTCCTCGCGGAGCTGGCGGGCCCAAGGGTGTACTTTGGGATCCGTGTTGAGGGCGCCCGATTCTGTGAGGGTGTTGGCGGAGGTAGGAAGGCCTTGCGAAGCACATCGATCTTCAATCTGGCACCGTCCATAGAAGCCTGAGAGAAACTGTTCGTGATCTTCGACCTCTCTGCTGATGTTCTGCCACCATTTCAATCGGCGGACGCATAGCTCAAGAGACGTGGGGGCGATGCCCCAGACTGTGAACAACTCACGAGTGGTAAGGGAGTGATGCTGTCCGTCGCTGTCAATGCAATGTGCATCGCCCATGAGCATGCAGCGAAGTTTTTTTGTTGCGAGACTCACGTCAATCCGAGCCGTCTCAGCACGAGTGAGGACAAGCGCTTCCAGGCCTGACCATGCACGACTCGCGATATTCGCGAGAACGACGAGGCGTTTGCAGCGTCTTGGTGTGGCTGAAGTCCAAAAATGAGTGAGCCGTGACCAGCCCATGTTACAGGCTCGGATCCGTTCCTCCACCTCGCGAGTGTTGTAGCCGTCGGCGTGAATGTAGGAGCCGAGGTGGATGAGGTTGGTCATGCAGGTGCCACTGAGTTGTCGTTCGGCCTGCTTGGTGGCGTTGCTGGTGGCGAGGCGTACCAGTGTCTCCTGCTTGTGCGCATTCTGTGCGCATCCGCCTTGTCGGAGCTTGGCGTTCATGATGGAGACGTCGACGCAGTCGATCGCTAAGGCCTGTCTGAGTGTGCCGTCGGGAACTGTGATCACACGTACGATGTCGTCGATGAAGGCGCCCATGTCGATGCGGTGGGCGTTGCCTGTGATAGGGTTGGTGCAGAGAAGGCCGTCTCCAGTGACGGCGGTGAGCTCCGCGTCCCAGTCGATGATGAGTGGATAGAAGGATTCCATGAAGAGCTCGGGCTCGCTGCTGTCGCCCATGCGGCCTCCACTGCATGGGTGCAGCCCGGTGGTGTCGTCGCTGGCGTCGATGCGCATGGTGGCGCGGAGTCGGTGTTGCGTGAGCATGTCCTCGAAGTGGGGGTCGTCGGTGCGTACTCTGTGAGTTGCCAGTAGTCGGTCGGTGTCGCCTGTGCCGAACGCGTTGCGCATGTCGTAGCTCTTCACAAGATGTGGGATGTGTGCACTGCGTAGCTTGAAGGTCGTGATGCGCGTGAGCGTCATGAGGCCTTCTCGCCGTCGAGCACGGGTGCCGCCGTAAGCCCATGGCGGCGGGGTGTAAGTACTGCCAAAGTCAACCAGTCCGCTGCGAAGATAGAGCCGCCAGAAAGGACAGAAGACGCGCAGCATTCGTAAGCAGTTATTGAGGTCGTGGACTGGATCTCCGCATGGGTGCTTGCCTTTCTTGCCGATGGCGACGGTCTGGCTGGTATAGGATTGGGCTGGTAGGGTTTCGGAGTCGCGAACTTGTTGAAGCAAGTGAGCGAGCATGATACGTGGGGCGTGGGCGTAGTCGTCGTCGAGAGTGAGCTGGCGTTGGTCAGGGCGTCGTGGTGGGCGTCGTGCTGAAGTGGTGGGAGTGTCATGTGTCGTGTCGTGTCCGAGTCCATGGCGGAGCTGGTGGTGGTTGGGGTAGTCGGAAGGGGCGTATCCAAGTCCACTTCGTGGGAGTCTTGGTTTGCTGAGGTAAGTCGGGAATAGCATCATAGTAGTAAGTTCGGTGGGCCATGACCAAACGGGGGAATATTTGCGGTGTTTGTTCGTCCAGAGTCGTTTGGCCATGGCGTCGAGGTCCTGCGCAGCAGCGAGGAGGGCGTCCAGCGTGGGGTCCACGCGGTACTCGCCGAGGTAGTGGATGTCGTTCTCGGGGCGCTGGTGGAGGTCGTGGGCGGCGGCGTCTCCCGTGACGTAGATGCTGAGGTGCGTGGGCGTCGCCGCGAGGCCACCGTCGGTAGCGAGCTTGCCGAGGGCGGCACGGTAGTGATCGGCTGCGGGTCGTACGCTCGGGAACGCCAAGTAGTTACGTTTCTTGGGGCCAGCCTTGGCGCCTGCACGGAGTCGGCTGAGTTCGGCGACGCGGGAAAGGTCGCGGTGGTAGTGAGCGTCAGTGATCTGTTCGTCGAGGAAGTGGTGCCACCATGCACGTTTCCATTGTGCGTGTTCACGGAGTCGGCGCGTGATGAGCTTGAGGTGGTAGTCGTCGACCGCCATGCCTTTGTCTCGTAGTTGTGCGCGCTGGCGAAGAAGGTCTTGTCGTGCACGTTGAGCGTCTTTGAGCCAGGCTGGTTGATCTCCGTGGCGAGAGGAGTACGGGATCGCGGCTTGTTGAATCAGGTACGCAACGTAATCAGCGTGTCGGTTGGGGAGTTGGTCACGTTGGAGCACTCGGAGGGTGTGGGCGTGCTGGGTGAGCTGCTGGTGGAGGTCGTGGAGGAAGTCGGCGCGTCGACATCCCGTCTGGAGTCCTGCTGCTAATAGGGCCCAGTCCCAGCGTGGCGCATGATCTGTGGAGGAAGACGTCGGGCAGGTAAGCTGGACGTGGATGAGCATCGGGATGTGGTCGAGCATGTGGGGGCGGACACGCAGGCGTTGGTGAGAGCGCCAGCAAAGCTTGAGCTTCGTGATGATGGGGAACGCGTCGATCGGGCCGATCCAGTAGTCGATTCTGCTGCGAGCACCGCCGTTGCCGAAGAATGTCGGCCCAGTGTTCCAGAAGGAGTTGTACGCGCAGAGCTGGTGGAGAATGAGACTCTCGTGGATGGAAATGCCCACGATCGTTTCTGGGGCGGGCTGATGTGGTCCGATGCTGTCGTCGGTGCGTGCGGCTCGATGACGTCGTCCCATGCCTTGGTTGAGGTCGCCGAAGAAGGGTGGTGTCATGCTTGTCGGGGTCGAAGTAATCTCCGTTGTGATCCACTTCCAGAGTCGTGTACATACCCGGTCTGTGACCTTCGCATGTGAACTGTGTGGAACTGGTGGTAGATAGCCAGCGATCAGCCTGACGCGGAAATGACCTCGTACTAAATCGATCGAGCCTGCGCGGCCCTGTAGGTCGGGAGGCGGGGATGCGATTCTGACCACGTGCTTGGGAGAAAAGCGCCGCTTGGATATGGCGATGGAGCATCCACAGGCGGAGGTGACGTGAGGAGAACGGCCCCAGTCCCAATGGATCCAGAAATGATGTCGGGACTCTTCACGATGATGAGATAACTGCGCAATCTGTCGGATGTGTGTGCCAGGACATAAGATGCCGTACTCGTTGCGAAACTCGTGGCTGATGGAGTCGGTGCGTCCAGGGAAACTGGTAAGAGAGTACGGGTTCCAGCCCGCGAACTTCGCGGTCTCGCTATGTCGGGCAGGCACAGTAGACGGTGAGGGCTGCATCGTTGCCGTGTCGTCGTCCACCAGGGCATTCCAGCAGCGCCGCGCCGCGCCGCGGCGCACACGCAGCGTCTGGGCCAGCCTCAGCAGGCTGGAGGCGCCATGGCGGGAAACTGCACGAGAAGTGTAGGGGGGAAACGGGAGGCGTGTGAGGCCGACTCACACTAGAGGATTCGAGCCGTTCGCGGCCTTTGACATGTAAAGTGAATGGGATACTGTTTATTCGCGCCTCTATGTTGCCATGTGGCAAGTGGAGTGGGTATTGTTGTTCGGCCCCAAGCGGCATAGCCACGTGACGAATGTTGTGGAATAGTACGTTTTATCGCCCCCCCAGGCGGTGCCGCGTGGCGAATCGAGTTGAATCTATTTTTCACAGCCCCCGCCGCGCCGCGACGTGACGAGTAGAGCGGAATAGTATTTTGTCGCTTGCCAAGGCGTTCCCACGTGGCGAGTGGAGCGGAAAGTATGTTTTTGGGCCCCGCGGCGCTGCCACGTGACGAGGCACACATTGCGTTTCAGCGCATTGCATGGCAGTGCATTGCATTGCGTTGTATTGTATTGCTTTTCGTAGCGTTGCACGCATTGCATTGCACTGCACTGCGATGCGTTGCATTGCATTGCGTTGCATTGCATCCTGTTGCATTGCTTTGCACTGTTTTGCACTTGCATTGCAATTGCAATGCATTTCGTTGCAGTAAATTGCGGGCGAGGGGAGGAGGAGGAGGAGGAGGAGGAGGAGGAGGAGGAGGAGGAGGAGGAGGAGGAGGACAGGGAGGGAGCAGAACGGAGGAAGGTACAGGATGAATTTCAATTTGGCGATTGAAAGCGGGACCAATGTAAACCGGACGGATTTTAACCAGATGAATCTAAGCCGGACGGATTAAAATTGGATGCGTTCAAACAGACGACTCAAAGCCGGGTGAATTTAAACCAGACGACTTAAAACCCGATGAATTTAAACCGGACGAGTTTCAGCCGGATGAATTTGAACAGGACGGATTTTCAACCTGACGCATTGAAACCGGACGAATTTTACTGAATTGGACGAGTTCCAATTGGGCAAAGTTTAAGTTGATAAAAATGGCAGGGTGAGCGAAACAAAGGCACACCAAACCGAATGAATTTAAATTGGACGGATTAAAACCGGATGAATTTCAACCAGGTGAAACAAAACCGGATGAATTCAAGCCCGGGCGAATTTAAACAGGATAGAATTAAACCGAACGAAGTAAAACGGGTGAAATCAAACGGATGAAATTACACGGATGAAACCAATCGGATGACATTTAATTTGCATGAAACAAAGGTGAATTTAGCTAACCCCCGCCCCCTTTGGGCAAGTCCGGGGGGGTAGGTAGCATCTGGGCTGCTGACGGGGGGGTGGGGGGGGAGCTAAGCCCCCCCCCCGCCTTTCGGGAAGGGGGGGGGGGTAGCTTCCGGCACCGGAAGAAAGGGTGGGGTGGGGGGGCTTCCAACAAGGGGGCCTCAAGGGAGGAGGGGGGGTAGCTGAGGTCAAGCCCCCCCCTTTTGCTCGGTCGCTGAGGGCGCGCCGTCTCGCACTGCTGCACCCAGCCCCATGGGATCACCCGTCGATGGTAAAGAGTTGATTGGGGAGGGAAGACGGGCGTAGCTTTCGGATTGCGATTGGCGTCGGAACGGATGCGCGATCCAAATATCTCGCGACCTCGGTCTATACAAACATCTGTATACATCGATCGGACTAACTGTTTCATGCTTATCAAACGAATGCACTGCCATAGAAACGACGGCCTCTCGATCTGTTGATCTAGCAGTCCATGGCATCACTCGTATAACTAATTGTCTTTTGGTCTCGCGATCCATCGACCGAGGTTACGATATCACATAGTGGTCGATTCCGCTGTATGTAGGCGTCACAGTTTATGTAATCTGTTTAGCGGCATCACTATATGTTGCTTATCTGTGTCTACCGCTATCACAAGTCATCGATCTGACCACCTGGCTATCGATCTCAACATTTATTCAAAGGTCCCACTATTTGTGCATCTATCCGTCAATGCTGCTTCGCCTCTGGTTGCGCGCTGGGGGGCCCAGGGTTGTCCCGCGGATATCCTCTGGTGGACCAGTGGTTGTCTGGCGGCTGTTCCGATCGTCTTCCCGCCGTTGTTTTGGGGTTGTCCTGGCCATTCTCGTGCTTGTGCCGTGCTTGTCCCGTAGTTGTCGTGCGGTTGTCCCGTGGTTGTCTTTTCGTGTTCCCGTGGTTGTCCCGTGATTGTCTTGTCGTTGTCCTGTGTTTGTGTCCCGTGGATGTCCCGTGGTTATCCCATGGATGTCCCATGGTTGTCACGTGGTTGCGCCGCCGACGTCCCGTGGGTGTCCCGCCGCTGTCTCATGGTTGTCCCGTGGTTGTCCCGCCGTGTTTAATTCAAGGTTTGGTCTTCGATGCGTTTGGTAAATGCATACGCAAACTATGGCAGATGTCTATATAGTACGAGATCGATGGACGGATGGCAGTGGGGTCGATGGATAGTGAGACCGAAAGGAAAAGAGCACGACCAATCAAAATTTTGATGTTGGAATGGGTGGGTTAGTGAAATAAATCATGAAGCTGGCAGCTCGGTTGATCGACAAATGCATTGTAGCACCGTCGATGTATACATAAATGTATACTTGATCTGGAAATCGGACATCGGGGGATGCGACCGACATGCAACGTGAGGTGCTCCAGCTGGGCAGCCATGCCATTTCGTGTGTAGCAAGCGGGCGGGCGAGACGAAGCTGCTTGAAGTCCTTCACTGGTCGCCAGTTCAGACCAAATCGGATCGCCCTCTCCCCCCCCTCCCCGGGTCTGGGCCGTCGCCCTGCTTGTGTCAATGGTTGCGCCGATAGTTCTTCCGATGACAGGATAGACAGGTCGATGGACATCCATTTCTTTGTTTCGATGTGTGTGTGCGCACTCGTGCATTGATTTGAGCGTCCAATGCACATCAAAGATGACGTCACCCTCCAAGCATCCTCATCACTCGACGGGTTGTCTATGAGGCACTATTGTGCCGATCTGAGAGTGGTTTCGAGGTTCTGCGTCCTATCAGGATGTAGGGCGTGGTTGGAGACAGTATTGGGCGTCTTGGCGGTTTCTGTGGGGCATCTTTGATTCTTCTTGGGCCATCTTGGAGTTTCTGCTTGGTGCCGACTCACGATCATCCGTTGCAAAACGCATTTGAATTGAATCTCAGTTGACGTGGCAGCGCGAGCGCTGGCGACGACAACCCGCTCACTCGAGCCAGAACGCACGGTCATCCTCAACACGCGCGCAACAGCATTTGCGACATTGGGCCTCGAAGGTCGGGCCCAACGAAATAGCTGCTGGAGGCGGCCGCCAGCTCGGAATGCATGCGCGTGACAGCCAGCGGCAGAGCCTTTCATGACCCCGCGCGCCGAGGCACCGGGCCCGCCCTCGGCGAGCGCCACGGGCATCCTGGCTGGGGCGGCGGGGCTGACCGCGCCCGCCGAGGCGCGAGAGATGCTGCAGAAGTACCTGGGGATGCTCGCCGCCGCCGGTGCGGCGGGTGGGGCTGGACCTGTGGCGCCCCCTCACGGCGCCGGGCTGGCCGAAAAGCGTCAACACTGACCCAGACGGTTTCGAGAGCGACCCTCGAGGGCCCGAACATGGCCTCGGGACCAGACCATTCCAAGTCGACCCCAGGGGGGGCTCCAGGAAATTGACCTCGAAATCGGCAGCCTGTCACAGCTTGGAGGGACGATTAGTCCAGGCCAGGAGTAGCCGACGGCCGTCGGGGTGTGGCTCCTGGTGCTGCTGGGGGTGAGGGGGGTCTTGGGCCGCCGCGGTGCCCACAGGCTCGCGCGGTGGGCCAGGGTTTGGACCAGTGAGCCCATCCGCCGACCGTCACGATTGGTGATTTGAAAATGTCTGATTGCATTTGGGGCTCCTGCTCCAATCAACTGAACCTGGCTGCCTCGCTTTTTGATTGTCGCACCTTCCCGCGGCCGCTAGGATACCTGCAACTTCTTGTGGCTTCGCGCAGAACTGGACTTGGTTGCCGCACTTTCCACTTGCCATTTGGATTATCATAAGTTCCTGTGGGTTGGTATGGTTTCGCGAAGAACTGGAACTAGTTGCCGCATTTTCTGTTGGGCGCTTCTAGTATTGGATTGTTCTTCTTGGGGGGGCGTTACACAGACATCCGTTCCCTGACAGATGTACACGATGAGCCCCATCTGGGCAGATTCACGCATATAGGAGCCGACAACGGTCCAGGAACATGATGCAGAAGTCGATATTGTTGCTTCAGTATGTGTTTGTAGTGGTTTCGGCCCAAGAATTGCGGGCAGGGTCTTCATGTTCGATCGAACCCTCATACGGAATACGCTTTGGAGGGAGGAAACCCTTCCGTGGAGGATGATACAAGCAAAGACGCACCTCGTGGATGATTATTGCACATGCGCACCTTCCGTTGTGGATGGTTCACACATTGGAGCAGTTTGTGGTGGCAGATTTTCTGAAGGAGGCCTTCAGGTGTTGGCTCGCATGTAAAATCGCCATGTAGACGAGGTTAGTACTAACCTATCTACATCTATATACATGTATATATAAATAGACCCTTGGGACAAAGCCCGGGTCCCCAGAATCGTTACCTTCACACTCCACGGGGAAACCTGGGGGGCCCAGCATTCCCTGGATTTTCCCTTTAGGTTCTCTTGGCCTGCAGAGGCTTTCAGGGTGGCCCCGCAGGACGATACGAAGCCGCCAAGATGGCCCAAGCGGCTTCGACGTGGCTCCAGGACGACCCGAAGTGACCACCAGGTGCCCAAGAGCGGCTCCAAGAGTGCTCGCGACAGAGCTCCATCATGGATAGGTCATGGATTTGCTTTTTGTGTGAAAGTGGTTTTAGCATGCTAGCCTTTTCGGGTTTCCGATCGAAGAGGCCCCCAAGATCGCTCCGAGATATTGCTAAAGGGCGCCAAGAATACCCGATGCGACCTGGGACGACCCAAGAGGCCTCAAGAAGGCCCCATGAGTGGGAATTCGAGGGGGGACCTAGAGCCATCCCCCCAACATGACCCAAGAGCCCACCAACACGATTTCGGCGCAATCAACGTCAGTGTTGCAAACGAGCAGTCCTTCCAGCGCTTGTGCGTTCAGTCGTTTCTCATCCCAGCGCCTAACTGCTTTCCAAATGGTCGGCCAGCCCAGGCGTTCTTGGCCCCGCCGCGGCCTCCGCCCCAACTGCGCCCCCAGTGCCTTCGGCGGCCGACCCCACCGAGATGAATGTGGCAGCGGCCGCGCGCAAGGAGCCCGTGCAGGAGGCTCTGCCGAGGCAGCTGGAGCCAGCACCGCAGGGGCAGCTGCAGCAAGCAGAGGGGGCGGAGCACCAGGGGCACCCCAGCCCGCCTCGACAGCAGACGCAGCCGTCCCCGCCGCTTCAGCAGCAGCTGCGGGAGCAGCAGGAGCTGCTGCAGCAGCAGCTGTCGCAGCTGCAGCTGGCGCAGCTGCAGCAGCCTCCGGGCTCACAGCAGCACACGCAGCTGCAGCAGCAGCGGCTACTCTTGCTGCAGCAACTGCAGCGGCTGCAGCAGCTGCAGCAGCAGCAGCTGCAGCAGCAGCTGCCTCGGCACGTAGCGGCGCAGCAGCACCTGGACCAGCACCGGCAGCACCAGGACTGGCCACCTCAGCTTTACCGCCCAGTGTCCGGAGAGCAGGTGCTTTGCCTTGCTGCTCCCCCTGTTGATGCTACGCTTCGTATTTCCTGTTCATTATTTCCCGCTCCATGTTCCCCGCTTCGAATGCGACATAATGCCTCTGGTCCTCGAGGGGGACGACCCCCTTCTCGTGAGAGCGAGGGGCGTTCTATCGCGGCCATTCTACCGTAGAACGCAGTTGTTCTGAAGTAAAACAGCTTCCTTTCTCAGCACGGGCGGGGCCTTCTCGCGAGAATAGCCAGGGGAGGAGGGCTCGGCCGGTGGAGGGGGGATACAATTGTGTCGTGTGTGTGTGTTTGTGTGTGTGTCTCTGTGTGTGTGTCTGTGTGTGTCTGTGTGTGTCTGTGTGTGTCTGTGTGTGTCTGTGTGTGTGTGTGTCTGTGTGTCTGTGCGTGTGTCTGTGTGTGTTGTTCTGTAGCCCCTCTGGCTCAAGCCCTCTGGCTCAAGGCCACGAGCTGGCCCTCCCCCCGGGATCTCCCGTACTGGGGCGCCCAACGCAAGGGGCCCCGTCCCCGCGCCGGGCCCCCGCGACCCCCGCCGCTCCCCCTTTGCCCGGCCTAGCTCTGAGCCCCGCGGGGGGCTCCCTGGACGGGAACCCCCCACCAGGCCTACGCGGCGCAGTGACGGATGTGCCGAAAGTTCGCGCCTGCGTTCCCCCATTCCCCCCCCGAGCACCAGCTTGGGAGCTACTCTCACGGGGGGGGGGCGGGACAGACCAACTTTCATCCGACATCATCACTGCCCCCTCGGCCCTAGTTGAGGGGGCTCACGTTCAGCCTGCCGGGCCCAGCGTCCTGATCTCGCCAGAGTCCCTGGAGGCGCCCCAGCTTGGTTTCGCTTCTGCGGAGCATGGCCCGGAGGAGAGTGGCGGCTCCCCCAGCGATCCCCATGGTGCTGTCGATCACGGTGCCCAGGATGGAGCACGGCATACCCCCCGCATCGGCGTCAACCTCCCGAGTATGGTTACGCCGCCCCCCCTCGAGGAATGGCACCAGCGCTGAGGCAATTGGCCCGAGCCCCCCAGGTGGAGCAGCTTCCCGGCGTCCTCGAGGACTGGCATCAGCGCTGCGGCACCCGGCCTGGGCCCCCCAGTTGGAACAGCCCCCCAAGGGGCTCAGCGTCCCGATCCAGTCCGAGGGCGTAACGGCACCCTAGACAGCAGCAGTTGGAGAGCCTGACAGACCCCAATATCGACCCCGCGGAGCAGACTCCCACTGCCCCTGCACACGCTGCCTCAGGCCTGGGCAATGGCGTCAGCGCGCCGCGTCGGTCCATGGAAGGTCAGGACGAAGGAGCAGCTCAGTCGCCTCAGCATCGCCAGACCAGCCCCCATCGTAGTGGACCCCCTCCAGGGCTAGCCCCGCCTCAGGCAGCAGGAGGGACGGCTCTACACACCGACGAGACCGACAGCCTCCTCCCCCCAGCTACGGAAGCCAGGACATCAAGCCAGATTGTGAACAAGCGTGAGAGAACGAGCCGAAGGAGATTGAGGATGGCGGCGACGAGGAGGAGGAGGTGGAGGAGGAGGAGGAGACATTGCAAGTGCCGCCGGAAGACAAGAGACGCAGGCGGCAGACGTGCAGGAACCTATCTAGGATGTATCGTGCACGAAGCGCGTGAAGAGGGGGAGAAGGAGAGGCGGAGGAGAAGCAGCAGGCACCGAGGAAGAAAACGAGACGGAGCAGGATGAGGACTGGGGAGATGGATCGGCGTAAGGGCGGTGAGGGGGGAAGGAACACTCAGGAAAGAAGTAGGATCCCGAATTGGGGTAGGAGTTGAGTGAGGATGCGGCACGTGCCCTCGACCAGAATTTAAACGCGCGTGCGAATAGCGCGCGTGGTTCTAGATCTAGTAATGCAACGGCGTGCCATGATATATTTCATCTCCTGTGGTATGACACGCCGCGTTATCCAATCCATATGCCGTGCCTTTCCATGCAACTTAGTGTCGTCAAGGCATCGTTTTAGAGAAGATGAAAGACCCCAAGTTGGTCCTCGCTGGTTTCTTCACAGGTATTGGCCTCGCCCAACGAGACCACCAAGGTTCCTAAGGGACACCCTAAGTCCTGCTCGTCGCATCCCCGCGCGATGTCACACTGCCTATGTGGCCATAGTCGGTCCACTGTGCACGTGCGGGGAGCGCACTACAGAACGCATTATCTTCACGCCGCTGTCGCTTGTGCTCGCGCAGCTCTTCGATTTCACGCTCTTCCCGTTCAAATCGGGTAATGCTGAAGAAGGAGGAAGAAGAGGAGCAGGAGGAGGACACATACATCAGATTTTTGATGCTTTCGAGTCGCGGGGCCTGAGACTTTTCAATCCCTTCCCTGGGACCAGCTTCTCAATATGTTTTTGTGTTGTTCTTGGGGCATGCAAATTGTTCCTGGTGGTTCCAAAAGCAAAGATGAATTCTGACTCTGTCTTCGAATCTGTGGAGGTTTGGGGGCGAATCGAAGGAGGAGGGGGAGGAGGCACATCCTTCTGGTGCCGTTGGCGCTGCTGCGCGCCGCCAAGGTGCCCGCGCCCACCGGCCCCAGAGCTTCCCTGGACCACCAGACGCCCTCGCTGTCCGCCGCCGGTACTCGGTCGACAGTAAAAACATTCTGCTGCGTTTGTCTGTCGTTGTTGCCATCGCCGCCATCGTTCCTCTCCGTCGTTGTCATCAGTGGCCGTCTTTTTCCTGCCTGAACCTCGAGGGTATGGCCCTTGGCCGTGTATGTCGGGCTTCCGCATGTGTATCCAGCGCGTGGCCTCCAGATGTCCCACATTTGAGCATGGCCACGTTTCCAGCCTCTTGGTACGTCGCGCGCGCGAAACCAATGAGACTTCTAGAATCCACTCTCCAGCTTTCCTGTTCCTCTTCCCTCACCCCCCAGCCACTTTCCACTTCCTTCGCATCTGTTTCCTTGCCCTCCCTGCAATCCCTCTTCGCTCCTCCTCTCCTCTCCCCTTCTTTGCCTTCCCGTCACTACACTCGCGTACTCCCCCGTCTCCTTCACTCCTGCCCCGCCTCTTCTTTTCCCGCTCCCCTTTTTCCTCCCCGTCACAACTTCCGTTACCAGTCAACATCCCCCCTCACAAATACGTGACAACATGTGGCCACAGCCCAGTGCTTTGCAAACAGTCTGAAGAAAACACCATCCATTATTTTCCAAACAAGTAGTCCCTGCTCGCTCGAGGTACTTGGAGCTTCCTGGGCTGAACTGAAGCACAAGCTTGAACCCGGAAGCGGGTTCGTCATTATCGTGACCGATTTCCTTTATCTCATGTGTTGCGGCAGCCTAAGTCCTCCTGGAGCCTTCTTGGAGCGTTCTGGCGGCCTCCGGGGCCGCCTTGAAGTAATATGAGCTGTCTTGGCGAGCTATTGGGCCGTATCGCCGATTCCTGGGACCATCTTGGAAGCCTGAGGCTTCTTGGAGCCCTTTCGGCATGTTTTGGGCCCCCCTTGCCTCCGGGAAGGTCACGCGGGATGTCATGGGATGCCCCGAGAGCGCCAGTAATTCGGGGCTGTGGGCGCCTTAGCAGGATATGGCTGCATTCAGTGTAGAGGACTCGAAGGGTCCTGAGGACACTCCGCTTCTTGCCTCGGGGCACTGTGGCGGATCTGTGTGTATGAATACATAATTCTGTGATATACATACATACGCATACGTACATACATGCATGCCTGCATACATACATACAAACGTACATGCATACATACATACTCACCACCCACCAAACCACCCCAACCCAACCCGAAGGCCCTAAATTGAACTCCATTTCCAGTGGGGAGGGGGTCGGGGAACATCGAGAAAATACATGGAACCCGTACCCCCCCCAACCCGAAATTCGGGTCTTCGGGTTGGATTGGGGTGGTCTGGTAGGTACTCACATACAGACGTACATACATATGCACACTAATACATCCGCGCATACGTACATCAACACATCTGTCCATCCATCCACACATATTTACATACGTACATACATACATAGCTGTACACATACACACCTACACATAAACCTGTAAACATGCCTATGCATGCAAACGCACATACGTACATACGTACATACATACATACATACACACAGTCGTTCTATGCATTCATTAACTCGCCCATGAAGACGTACATACATACATACATGCCAGCAAACATGTGTACGTCCATGCATACACACATACATGCCCACGCATGTATTTATATATATATATATATATCCATATATACATACAGACAGACAGACAGACAGACAGACAGACAGACAGACAGACCGACAGACAGACAGACAGACAGACAGACAGACAGACAGACAGACAGACAGACAGACAGACAGACAGACAGACACACACACACAGAGACAGACAAACACACACACACATAAACATACATGCACACATACATGCATACATGGGAGATCCTGGCCCCGGGGCGGCCCCCTCCCTTGTACGACGGTGCCCCCTTGGCCCGGGGCGTTCTCCGGGTGGCCCCCCCGAGGTCCCAGGAAGCCTGAAAATCTTCCAAGATTCCGCAAGGCCCCTAAAAGCGCTCCGCGAGAGCTCCGAGACGGCTCCAGATGACACCGCGACAGCCCCACTGCGCCCCAAGACGCCCCAAGAGGCTCTCCAAGAGGCCCCCCAAGAGGACCCCAAGAAGGAAAAACCGTTCCATGTCTTTGGGGAAATGTATTTGTCTCGCAGATTCGCCTTTTGGGTTTTCACAACGTCCACGACGGCCCAAGAGGCTCCCAAAACGGCCCAGGAGGCCCCCAAGAGAGAGCCCCAGGACCGACCCAAGAGGGGTCCCAGAGGGGAACAACTGTAGTTTCGGGTCTGGGCTTCAAGATGCTCACAGGAGGCCCCTAGGGGCTCCCAAGAGGCCCCAAGAGGCCCCAAAGGGGCCCCCAAGAGGCCTCCAAGAGGCCCCAGGAGGCCCCCAGGAAGCACCCAGGAGACCCCCTAAGAGGCCCCAAACGGGCCCCTGAGAGACTTCCCAAGAAACTTTAAAATCTACATCTGCGGCCCGTTCCTGGAGCGCCGCCTGATCGGCACAGGTTTGGTTTGTGTATGTATGTATGTGTATGTATGCACGTACGCATGCATTCATGTATGTCTGCATGTACAGTTGTATGTCTGTGTTCATGTATGTGTGCATGTACGAGAAAAGAAAGATAGCTTGTCCTGGCGAAGGGCCCACCCCTAGTGTATGCAGCTGCGTATAGCGCAGAGCCGTCTATGAATTCCTTACGGCATACACCCTACCACGGACGCATCACCATAGGAGCCCCTTTAGTACATATTCCTCATTGACATGGGTGTTACATACGAGCGCATCTTAGCACAGACCCTTTTGACGGACCCCTGTTTACGTAGTCCCTTTCTAATCCATTTTGTGGGGCAATCCATGCTGAATGGACATTAACTGGTGAATCCTCCTTAAAAGTCTTTGTTATTGTTCCAGGAAGTCGTCTTTACAGGCGCCCTTACTCAGCAGTTAGTAATAACGGGAAACGGACTGGTAAGTATTTACTACTTGGCATTTAAGTATTTGATACCTTTTACCACCATGCTAACGTATCAATGCTTGCATATTGAAGGCATCCGTACACATGTGCCCGTATCAACGCAATCCATTAGACAGGACACATTACTTCAGGATTGAATTCAACAGGCATACACAAGAAGAAACCCGCGCTGAAGGAAACGTTGCCCAGGCATCCTTACCAAAGAGACATTGGCTGAGGCGTGCCCTTGACGAGCGCATGCTTGCTAGGGGCTGCGCATGAAAGGCACTCTTACCAACGAGCCTTTCCACCAAAGGGCATCCTTACTAAGGAAATCTCCATGCTTCCTCACTAAAGGATCCTTTCTGACGGCCCCGTGACAAAAGCATGCGTATTGAATGGATCCGCACCCAACCCCTCATCATCGACATCCTTATTTAGAGGCCCATATTAAAGGCATCAGCAGACACAAATTCAGATTCAAGAATTCCAACAGAAAGGGAGCATTACTAAAGAAGTCCTCGCCGAAGGGCCCCTATCAGGACTGCTTACAGGGGCCCTTGCACTGATCATCCGTCTTGCAGGCAGCCTTATTTAGGATTCGGGGCCCTTGCTAAGGGCAAGAGTGGGGTGGACAACATATGATTAGCTTGGCGAGCGACCCAATAGTATACAGCTGCGAGCGCCGCGAGACAAGTGAATGCTGGTTGGCAGAGGCCAAAGGCGCGCGCGAGAAGGGTGGGGCGACGTTGCTTGCGGGGTCGCAGGGTCAACGAAACGTGCGAGGGGTGCGCCAGAATGGGAAGGCGGCGTCATGCGGGCGCAACCGTTGGGGCCTCCGGCGGGGCCCCCATGTGGGGCCACGACATGCGTGGGGGGTGCGCCAAAGTAAGGTGGCGGTGGCATGCGGGCGCAACGATTGGGGCCTTAGGTGGAGCCTTCTACGGGGACACCAAACGTGCGAGGGGAGCGCCGAAACAGAGACATGAGGAGAGCAGAGGCAAGGGATGGGAGGAGGAGGAGAAGGAGGAGGAGGAGGAGGAGGAACAGGAGGAGGAGGAGGAGGACGAACGGACGGACGGACGGACGGACGGACGGACGCCGATGTCCACGCCCGCGTGCCACGACACGCGGCCGCGCGCCGTGAAGGCGACGGCGGGGGCGCCGGAGCGCCAGAAAATTATGCAGCCTGCTCTCACTTTTTGATCCACGGTAATGTGCTTCATTTGATTGATCCATCCACATGATTCGTGCAATCGTTGTGTCGGGGCGTCTGTCGCCGCACAAACTTGCCTGGAAATTAAAGTCCACCATCCAATATGTGAAAACGTATCGAGATCATCCAGTGCCTTCCGGTCGCAACGCCGAAACTGTTCTGAAAATCTTTAGTTAAGTATATGATTTTCTCAAAGGGTCGCCCGTCCCGCCATGCAACAAGTTGCACGCTCTCTGCCACAGATGTGTACGATGCCTGTTACCATTATGTTTTTCGAATCCATTCCTTGATAAAGCAGTTTCCGGCCACTGCAGGCACGCAGAAAGTATTGTGCTATACTTGTTCAGCAGGTGCACGTCGTTCCCATCGCAAGAGAGATTGTTTATTCTAAAGGCTGCCGCCTCTGCCGCCGACCCCCAGAAGGAACGAGAGCTTGTCACGGGCGCGGCTGCTCGGATGCATACGATTTCTTCGGACGATCTCCAGGGCATCTTTTGAAGCGCTTTGGAGGCCGCTTGGGCCTTCTTCGGAGCTTCTGAGGTTGTTCCGAGGCCATCTTGGGGTGCAGGTGGGTCCTCGAGCAGGGTTTGTGTACGATTCTTGAGGCCTCTTTGGTCGCTGTGGGCGGGGGCCCGAGGAAACGTACGCTGGCCTTCCGCGGCGGGCCTATGGGAGCATTGTTCTCCGATTCGGAGGGGGGGGGGATTTCGAAGCGTTTTTGGGATTGCTGCCGAGCGGGGCTGGGTCGTTTCGATGTTTTTTTGCTATTGTTGGCGTTCTGATTGGGTCCTTTAGGGCCACACTGGGGCGCTCTGGAGGCAGCGGAGGCTTCGGGGGTGCGTTTCGGATTTCGTCCACGTCTTGGGGAAGGGGGACAGGAGAGGAGGGGAGCCAAATGTCTGAGACGGATTTTCTCCCCACATCCTAAGTGGGGTTCTTGTTTTCTCTGCACCCCTCCGCGCAGGATCTCTCGTCCTCCTCCCTCTTTTCTGCTCCTCTTTGCTTCCTCCTCCGCATCATCATCACCATCACCATCACTCCCCACTCATCATCATCATCCAATCACTTGTATCAATCCCCTACCATCAACATCACCATCACCATCGCACGATCATTCACCATCATCGGCATCGAACGATCATCATCATCATCATCATCATCATCACTACTCGCTGACTCACCACTTCGCCCCCGTCATCATCACCACCATTTACCATCAAAATCGCACGATCACTCACCATCAGCACTCATCATCACCACCATCACCATCATCACGTCGTCATCATCACCACCACCATCATCATCATCATCATCATAATCATCATCATCATCAATCATATATCATCATCAAACACCGTCGTCATCATCCCTTCACCATCATCCACCAAGAGGGAGCTTCGTCTGTGAGTGAATTGTGGGGAAGTCTCAGGCGGGAGCCCCGTCCCTATGGGGCCCGCAGATCATGTTACTAATCCGAGCGGGTCATCTGATTCCTGTAACTGTCGTCACTTTTGGGCTCCTCAGGTGTGAATTTGGAGGAAGTATCAAGCGGGAGCCTCGTTTGTCAGTGAATTGCGAGGAAGTCTCAGGCGGGAGCCCCCTCCCTATGGGGCCCGCGGATCATGTTAGTAATCCGAGCGGGTCATCGAATTCTGTAACTGTCGTCATTTTTGGGCTCCTCAGGTTTGAATTTGAGAGACCCTCGTCTGTGTGTGAATTGTGAGGACGCGTCAAGCGGGAGCCCCGTCCCCATGGGGCCCGCAGATCATGTTACTACTCCGAGCGGGTCATCGGATTCTTGTAACTGTCGTCACTTCTGGGCTCCTCAGGTCTGAATTTGGAGGAAGTATCAAGCGGGAGCCTCGTCTGTGAGTGAATTGCGAGGAAGTCTCAAGCGGGAGCCCCCTCCCTATGGGGCCCGCAGATCATGTTATTAATCCGAGCGGGTCATCGGATTCTTGTAACTGTCGTCACTTTTGGGCTCCTCAGGTCTGAATTTGGAAGTATCAAGCGGGAGCCTCGTCTGTGAGTGAATTGTGAGGAAGTCTCAGGCGGGAGCCCCCTCCCTATGGGGCCCGCAGATCATGTTACTAATCCGAGCGGGCCATCGGATTCCTGTAACTGTCGTCACTTTTGGGCTCCTCAGGTTTGAATTTGGAGGAAGTATCAAGCGGGAGCCTCGTCTGTGAGTGAATTGTGAGGAAGTCGCAGGCGGGAGCCCCCTCCCTATGGGGCCCGCAGATCATGTTACTAATCCGAGCGGGTCATCGGATTCCTGTACCTGTCGTCACTTTTGGGCTCCTCAGGTCTGAATTTGGAGGAAGTATCAAGCGGGAGCCTCGTCTGTGAGTGAATTGTGAGGAAGTCTCAGGCGGGAGCCCCCTCCCTATGGGGCCCGCAGATCATGTTATTAATCCGAGTGGGTGATCGGATTCTTGTAACTGTCGTCACTTTTGGGCTCCTCAGTTCTGAATTTGGAGGAAGTATCAAGCGGGAACCTCGTCTGTGAGTGAATTGTGAGGAAGTCTCAAGCGGGAGCCCCCTCCTTATGGGGCCCGCAGATCATGTTATTAATCCGAGCGGGTCATCGGATTCCTTTAACTGTCGTCACTTTTGGGCTCCTCAGGTTTGAATTTGAAGGAAGTATCAGGCGGGAGCCTCGTTTGTAAGTGAATTGCGAGCAAGTCTCAGGCGGGAGCCCCCTCCTGATGGGGCCCGCAGATCATGTTATTCATCCGAGCGGGTCATCGGATTCCTTTAACTGTCGTCATTTTTGGGCTCCTCAGGTCTGAATTTGGAAGAAGTATCAAGCGGGCCCCTCGTCTGTGAGTGAATTGTGAGGACGCGTCAGGCGGGAGCCTTCCTATGGGTCCCGCAGCTCACGTGGTTCCTCCGGGTCATCATCCAGCGCGCGCTTCCTCTGGGTCGTCCTCCTGCGCGTATCGGCTGGGACGCACGTCGTGCGCTTCCTCTGGGTCGTGTTCCGCACGAGGACGAGGAGGAGGAGGATTGCCAGGAAAAGGAGGAGGGATGATGCAGGACGAGACAGGAAAGCAGGAAGAGGAAGAGGCTGAGGGGAGGAAGGACGAGGAGGAAAAGGAGGAGGAGGAATGCCCGAGGAGGCCCAGTAGGTCCCGGAAGGCCCAGAAGGCTCCAGGAGGCCCCAAGAGGCCCCAGGAGGCCCCAGGAGGGGGCAGGAGGCCTAAGGAGGAGGCAGGAAAAGGAGGAGGAGGAGGAGGAGGAGGAGGAGGAGGAGGAGGAGGAGGAGGAGGAGGAGGAGGAGGAGGGGGGGGGAGGAGGGGGGAGGAATATGGAAACGAGGAGGAGGAGGTGGAGGAGGAGGAGGAGGAGGAGGAGGAGGAAGCGGATGAGGGAGAGGGAGAGGAGGAGGACAGGGGAGGAGGAGGAGGAGGACGGGGAGAAGGGAGAGGGAGAGCAGGAGGAGGAGGCAGGAGGCAGGAGGGGCAGGGGGAATGGGGGGGAGGAAGCATAACGAGGGGGAGGGGGAGGAGGTGGAGGAGGCAAGGAGAGGAGGAAGAGGCAGGGGTTGAGGCAGGAGGAGGAGCAGACAGGAGGAGAACGAGGAGGCAAGAGTAGGTGGGAGAAGGGAAGGGGCAGGAGGATACCCCCATGCAAGCTAAAGAGATTATCATGTGCGGTTCTTCCGTCGGAGTAGTTACACATCTATAGTTTTTTTTTACATTTTTACATATCTATAATTTTACAAATCTATAGTTATATATATATATATATATACATGTATAAATATACACATACATATATGTATGTATATATACGTGTGTGTGGCTCCCCGTGCGCCCAGGTGCGCTTCGGGGCGACAGAAGGGTTTCGTTTTCTTTATCTTGCGTTCCCCCTGGTGTCAGCTTGGCTGTGCTGCAGGTTAGTGTCGGGCCGACGGGGCGGCGAATCTCAGCGCCGGCGTTCAAGGTTGAACGCCGCAAGGACGGAGCCAGCACGAATGTAATGTTGGAAAGCCGCGACCTTCCAATGTTGAGCGGTCCAGGCGGTGTCAGAAACCAACGCGCAAGTCGCCACGACACGAATCTGCCGAGCGGCAGTCTAAACATGACATTGTCTCTGGACAGGCCCCGTATCCCTCCCTCTCCTCCCGCGGCCTCCTCCTCTTCCTCCCCAGCATCTCACTTCCCCCCTCTTTCTCCATCCCCATCCTCTCACTCTGCTGCCGCTGCTGCTGCTGCTGCCCTTCACTCCGTACTCCCCCTGCTTCTGCTGCTGCTGCTCTTCCTCCTCCTTCTTCTCCCTTTCCTCCTCCTCCTCCTCCTGCCCCTCTCGTCCTCCTCCTCCTCCTCCTGCCCCTCTCGTCCGCCTCCTCCTTTTTTCCTCCTCTTCCTCCTCATCCACTCCCTCCTCCTCCTATCCATCTCACTCCTCCTTCTCCCTCCCCTTCCTGCTGCCACTGCTGCTGCTGCTTCTGCTGCTCCGTGGTGGAAGATACCGCGCCTATCATTCGAAGATTTTGGCGAGAAGGGTTTCTCCTTACAAGGTGTGGTGCCTGCTTTGAACGTTTCGTGTCCCATTCCGTGGCGATAAGTTTGTAACCAAGGTAGGTGCATCGCAGTTGCCGTATGTGTTACAGGTGGAGACACTGGGCGACATCTTTGTTTGTTGTCGTTTCTCTCTCTCTCTCTCTCGCTGTCTCTCTTTCTCTCTCTCTCTCTCTTTCTCTCTCTCTCAAACTTTGTCCCGCACAGCAAGAACAGCTATAACTAGAGAGGGGTGACAACAACAACTATACATAGAGAGCAACAACTACATATACCTGTATAGAGAGAGGGAGAGGTGGGAGAGATATATAACGTACGCACAGACCCTGTTCACATTGTGTATGTACACATCGTGATGAGTGTACGGTGTAAGAGGGGAAGAGGGATACATAGCAAGCATGAGAGACAGAAGAATATCTTCATGTGTTCAATTCAAGCGAACACGGTGACACGGCGTAGTTGCGTGTCCATGCGCGGCGGTTGCGGACTACCGTCTTGTTGATCACAAGTTGCATTGCCGCGCAGCAGAAACTGACAGGTGACGTCCGCTGTGATGGCGTGCAAGTCTGCTGCGACGCACCTCCAGGCGCTGCTGTCGTCTCTCTTTTCTCTGTCTCTTTCTCCCTTCCGCTCGCTCTCTCTCTCTCTCTCGCTCTCTTTCGCCCTCTGTCTCTGTCCATCTCTCTTTCTCCTTCTCTGTCTGCCTGTCTCTCTCTCTCTCTCAATGTGCCTCGCGCCACCTTCACCCTCTCCCTCGTCCATCTCCTCTACCTTCTCCGAAAGCTCCGCCTCGCCATCGCCCTCCGCCTCCGCCTCCGCATCCTTTCCTCCCCGCACCGCGCACCAGCCTCCCCCCTCCCCCTTCCCCTTCCCCTTTCCCCGCCTGCTCCGCCGGGACTCCCTGGCTGGCTCTGGACGGCCCCGTGGCACAGCGGGGGCAGCTCGTGCGAGGGCAGAGTCAAGACGCTGACATGAGAAAGCGTTGGGGTTCGGAAAGGAGGCGGAGGAGGAGGAGGAGGAGGAGGAGGAGGAGGAGGAGGAGGAGGAGGAGGAGGAGGCGGAGGAAGGAGGAGGAGCGAGGAGCGGAGGAGGCGGAGGAAGGAGGAGGAGGAGGAGGAGTGAGGAGGAGGAGGAGGAGGAGGAGGAGGAGGAGGAGGCGGAGGAGGAGGAGATGGGAGGAGGGGAGGAGGGGAGGAGGAGGAGGAGGAGGAGGAGGAGGAGGAGGAGGAGGAGGAGGAAGAGCTAGAGGAGGAGGAGGAAGAAGGGGAGAGGAGACGCCCCGAGGAGGAGGAGGAGGAGGAGGAGGAGGAGGAGGAGGAGGAGGAGGATGGGGAGGAGGAGGAGGAGGAGGAGGAGGAGGAGGAGGAGGAGGAGGAGGAGGAGGAGGAGGAGGAGGAGGAGGGGGGCTTGCTGCTCCCCAGGTCCTTCCGTGGTGGCTCCCCTGGCGCTCCTCGTGCACCCCCGGCCACCCTTGGGGCCAACAGGGCGCCCTCCTTTTCTGCTGCGCTCCTCACTCGTCGGTGGTTGCAAGTAGGTGTTTTTTGGATTCCCACATCCCAATCTACTTCCAGCGCCTTCCTACTTGAAGAGTCGAGCGGTTTTCCTCTTCCCCCCTCTTTCCAGGAGGTGGGCGGAGACCCAATCTGCTTCCAGCGCCTTCCTGCTTCATGTCCCTGCCTGCCTCTTCCGACCGCCGGGTGTGGTAGCGCGATGACATGCAGCCTGTGCCCATCGCGGCTTCGGCTCCGCTCAGGGGTGGGCGCTCCCGTCCCAGCACCAGCCGGTCTCCGACCCTCCGCGCCAGCCGAGCCCGCCGACGAGCGGCGCCCGCCAACGCGGCCTCCGCGGGCGCAGGGAGCCTGTGCCGAGCGGGGCTTCGCCTCCGCCTCTGGGTGGGTGCTCTCGTTGGCGTGCCGGCCAAGCCAGCCGACCCTCCGCGCTGGCCGAGCCCCACCGACGCGTGGCGCCGACCGACGCGGCTGTGCCGCCGCCACGCCAGCCCGTACCGGCGCAGGCGAGATTCCGCTCGGCGTGCCCGTGCTCTCCTTTGCAGCGTCGCGCCTTGCGGGGGGCGCCCTGTTTGCCGCTGCCTCCGGCGCACCCGCTTCGGAGGGCGGCGAGATGACCAGAGATGTGTGCATGTCGGGGGCGGCAAGAAGAGGGTGATGACTGGGGGGGGGGGAATCTCATGTCGCGGGCCATGATGTTTCCTCAGATCTCATGGCGCCTCTTCTTGTGTCATTACGTCCCTGCCCCCCCCCCCTTGGGCCGCGCACATGCCGCCGGCCATGCTTTGCACCCCCCCCCTCTTGGACGCCCCCCTCTTGGACGCCCCCGAGGATAATTTAGATGTCGTTCCGACTGCCATGGCGCCTCTTCTTGTTTCAGCACGCCCCCCTGCGCCCCCCCCTGGGCTGCGAACGTGCCCAGGGAGGAGGAGGAGGAGGAGGAGGAGGAAGAGGAGGAGGAGGAGGAGAGGAGAGGAGATGGGAGGGGAGGAGGAGGAGGAGGAGGAGGAGGAGGGATGGGAGGATGAGGAAAGGGGAAGGGGAGGTTCGTGTTCGAGGTGCTCGTTCCTCCTCCTTTCCTCCTTCTCCTCAATCTCCATCTCCGTCTCCGTCTCCGTCTCCTCATCCTCATCCTCCTTCCTCCTCCTCCTCCTCCTCCTCCTTCTATCACCGACCGCGTTCCACTACTCGCAAAGTGCCTACTCGCAAACGTCCGGAAAACACATGTCTGCTTCGATGTAATTTCTCGTCGATCCCCCCGGCGGATCCGCAGGATCTAGGACAATTGCGAGTAGTCACTTTGCGAGTAGTGGAACGCGCTCGTCTATTCTACTCCTCCTCCTTCCTCCCTCCTTCATCCCTCCTCCTCCCCTCTAGGACGCCACCCCACCCCCCCTGGGAACCCCCCTCTTTGACGCACCCAGCGCCTCCTCTGTGGCCCGCACCTACCCTGCCGCGGGGGTCCGCGGTGTCACCGCCGCCTTCCGGCGGGGGCAAGAGAGATCTAATGACGGGTGCTTCAGGGGAGGAGGAGGAGGAGGAGGAGGAGGAGGAGGAGGAGGAGGAGGAGGTGGAGGAGGAGGAGGAGGAGGAGAAGGGAAGAGAGAGGGGAAGAGAGGGGAGGAGGAGGAGGAGAGGAGGAGGAGGAGGAGGAGGAGGAGGAGGAGGGAGAGGAGGAGGCAGAGGAGCAGCAGGGGAAGGGGGGGTCGCGTTCCAGGAAGGTCGCCATGGTGGTTAGGGGTTTGGCATGCGTCGCGTGAAAGATTGTTTCTGCCGTACCAGGAGGAAGAGGTGGAGGAGGAAGAAGGGGGAGGAGGAGGAGGAAGAAGGGGGAGGAGGAAGAGGTAGAGGAGGATTAGGAGGAAGAGGTAGAGGAGGAGGAGGAGGAAGAAGGGGGAGAGGAGACGCCCCCCAAATCATAAACCCTCCCCCTTTTTTGTTCGGGCCTGGTCCTCCGCCCAGGCCCTGCCCCCTGCGCGCGCGCAGGTGCAGAAGGCCAAGCTGCCGCAGGACGAGCTCGCCAAACTGCAGGCGCGGGTCAAGGAGGCGGCCTGCGGGGGGAGGGGGGGGGGCCCTCCTACGCCTCCTCCCTCCCTGCCTCCCCTCCTCTTTCTGCTGCCTCCCCCCTCCTCACTCCTGGTCTTCTTCCACTCATCCCTCCTCGTCCCCCCCTCCCTCATCCTCCTCCATCGCCCTCCCTCTTCCCTCCTCTTTGCCGCGCTCTGCATCCCTCCTTTTGTTCTCATCCTCACTGCTCCTTCTCCTCCGTCCGACTTCCTGATATTCCCTGCTGCTCTCCCTCCACCTCCCCCTCCTAGCCTTCCTCCCTTTCCCTCCCCCCTTTCCTCCACCTCTCCTCCCCCGCCTCCAAATACTCATCCTCCCCTGCCCTCCCTCCTTTCCCGCCATCAAATTCCTTCCCCTCCTCCTTCCCTGCCTCCCTTCCGTCCTTCCCCCTTCCCTCGTTCCCCCCCGCCCCCCTCCCGTCTCCTGTCCTTGCTGGGGCGGGAAGGGGCAGCGGGAGGAGGTGGTTGGAAGGGGCTCCCTTCCCCTCATCTCTTGCTTCACTCTCCTCCTCGTCCTGTGTAGCTGTAAGCGCCGAGGCGCTCGTTTCTGCGCCTTGAGTTGGTGACCATTGCTTGAGCGGCCGTTTCCTCGCAGCTGGGCCCCGCAGCTTCACCTCAGCGCGCTGCCTGGCGCGCCTATCATGCTGAGGGCTTGGTATATCTGTCCGTCCATGGTCCGTTTGCCGCTTGGTCTGGAGCTATCGATCCGATGGCTCCTCCGATGGCTCGCTCGCTCCGCTGCGAATCTCCGGACCGCGGATAGCTATGCATATGCTTCCAGGTAGCCAAGACACGGAACGAAAACGTGTCTTCTCTGATCTTGTCGCCCTTCGGGGCCCACTTCGATTCGGACGACCCCGCTCGATGGCGAGCTCATCTGGCCCCTTCCGATACGAGGTTCGATTCCCGGGTTGTCCGCGGCCCGATGCATGGGGACAGCGCAATTGTGTGTGTGTTCCTGTGGCGGCCTGTCTGGATTCGAATCCGGTTCCGAGCCGGACGCAGCCTGATCTAGTTATATTCGGATATAGCTGGGACCCCGGGCAGAGTGAGCGGCTTGGTGATCGGACCCCTAATCTTCAAACATTGCCAGAATCACTAGAGCAAGTCTGCCGTAGTTGGCGTTTGATCGGACGACGGCAGTTCTCGATTCGCGCAATGTGGCTGGGGGGGCGCCCCCTGGTACACAGCATCACGAGGCCAGGTCCCGCCAGACCCAGTCCCGCGAGGACGAGCGCGGGTCGCGCGCCCCTTGCTGGGCCAGAGCGGTCGCCCTGCTCCTGGAGATGTGGGGGGGGGGGGCGTGGCGCAATGGCGAGAGGGCGACATCGCCCCTCCGGGGGCTCGCAGCGGGGCGACTTCCTGTGCAGGCGCGGGAGTTGGGGGACCCGGTCTGGGTGCGGGCGGAGCTCCGATTGATTCCGGGGGGCCGCTGCCGAGGTCCAGGTCCGGGGGACCCTCTTTGTGGCCGGGGCTCGCCGCGGGGCAAGTCAAAGGCCCGTCGTTCCTCCTTCGGCAGCACAGTGCAGTCGAGACGCTGAAGTAAGGAACAGTTTGGGTTCGGAAGGGGCTCGATGTTTTTTGGGTTCCTCCAGTGCTGTTCCTCTTGCCCTCCTGGGGCACGGAGGCGCTTACGGGGCCAAGAAGGGGCTTCGTTCCTCGTGTAGCGTTCCTGCTTTCAGCGGCCCGACTGCAGCACGAGGCTTGCATATCCGATACAGTACGCGGTCCGATGCGGTCGGCGTCCGGATCCGATGCTGGCCGAGCATTTCCTCTGCTGTGCTCGGTCTTGGCCGAGGATTCCCCGGCCTCCTGTTTCGTAAATGTGTGCGGGGCCTCGAGGAGGAGGAGGAGGAGGAGGAGGAGGAGGAGGAGGAGGAGGAGGAGGAGGGCGCGTCGTGCTGCGAGTGTCCTCCGAAGGAAATGTGAGGGTCCCAGCCGTCCCAGACTCGGAACGCAGCGCTCGGGGCTGAGGGGCAATGCGCTTCCCGGACACACCAAGGGTAATCCAAAGATTGGCGCAGCCTCCGGGCCGTCCTTTCAGATGGGAGATGTTCGGGGGCGTTTGCTTTCGGCCGGGCGTGTCCCCCTACAGGCGGATTTTGAGCAGAACATGAAAAATACCCCAAAAGTATTCAAGCATATTAACATATTCAAACATAGTCCAAACATCGTCCCCGTAATTTTTGTTTGTCTACTTTTGAAGATTCCTCCTGTAGAGGGACAGACCCGACTTAACCTTTGCTTGACCCTGTTCCTGCTGGTGCTGCTGCCGATGCCTTGGGCAGCGATCTGGCAGGGGGACAGGGTCGGCCGAGGCCTCGACGCCAACGGGGAGCGTGATCCCCGCAAGTGGAGAGGAGGGGCAGCAGGCGAATGGACGCCTGCTTTCCCTCCTCCTCCTTCTCCTCCTCCTGCCACCTCAGTGTTGACGCGACCACCGTCGTTGTACGACATGGTCCTGCCTCACAGAGCGAGCTCGTCAGGTGGAAGCGTGTCCCTCAGAAGGATTCTCGGCCGAGCAGTTCCACGACCGTGGTTGGGCTTAGCGGCCGCCGGTGTGCAAGGAGCACCTGCGGCGCCCTCACGGTCAGCACCCTCCGCACCTCTGCTCGAACTCCATCTCTTGTCCTGCATGCGTAACCCCCTCCTCCTCCTCCTCCTCCTCCTCCTCCTCCACCTCCTGCTCCTCCTCCTCCTGCTCCTCCTCCTGCTCCTCCTCCATGCCTCGTCCTTATGAATAACCCCCTCATCCTGGCGCCCCCCGAGGCGTGACGGCAGGGCGGGCCGGGCGTGTCGCCCTTCGCATTCCTCACCGTGGATGATCCCATGTGCTGAGAGAATCTGCAAGCGCTTCGCGGCTGGAGGGCGGGCCGTGTTCACTTTGTGGTCTTCCGTCCTCCCTCCTCGCACTCCTCCTCCTCCCTCCTCCTCCGTCCTCCTCCCTCCCCCTCCGTCCTCCCTCCTCCCTCCTCCCTCCTCGCGCTCCTCCTCCTCCTCCTCCCTCCTCGCGCTCCTCCCCCTCCCTCCTCCTCCGTCCTCCCTCCTCCCTCCTCCCTCCTCGCGCTCCTCTCGGGCATTCGCAGGAGCTTCGCGGATGGGGGGCGGTTCGGTTTCGAAATGTAGTCATCGCCTTAGCTTAGCGCCGCGCGCACTCGCCTTGAACATCTGCAGGAGCTTCACGGATAGAGGGTTGGCTCCTGTTCGAAACGCAGTTTTCGCTTCAGCACGCACATTCGGGCAACAATGTTGCAAGGGTTTCACGGATGGAGGGCGTTTCTTTTTCGAAGTGTGGTGTTCGTTTTAGCGCCGCGCACATTCGTTGTTAAGACTTTACAACCTCTTAATGTAATCTCATGTCTAACATCCGAGAACTGTTGTTTTGGCACGATGTCGGACCGTCAGGGCGCAACAGTTATGTTGAATCGTGGTGCTCAAGTCCCAGGAAAGATGATCTGGCGCGACTCAGGATGGTCAAGACGCAACAGTAAAGGTGACTCGCGGCGTTGAAGTCCAAGGAATGGTGTTTGGCACAGCTCAGGATTTTCAAACAGTTGTCCTCCGACGTGGTACTTCATTCAGTGAGAAGGAGTCCGTGCAGGGAGGGGCATGTTAAGAGGGAACGTGGAGGGAGGTTTCATTGCAAGATGGTTGGTGGGTCTTGGGTTTGCACTGGTCCTCCTCCGCCTCGTCGTCCTACTCCTCCTCCCCATGCTCCCCCGCCCCCCAAGAGGCGCAGCAGTCGCTCGCCGAGGCGGAGGCCTCGCTGAAGAGCAGCTCCGAAAGGATCGCCGGCGGCTCAGAGGGGTCTCCTCGGCGCGCGCGCCTGGCCGCCTCGTGCCCAGTCGCGGCGGCCTCGGCCTCACGGCGGGGGTCCGAGTGGGAGTCTTGGGGGCCTTTCGGGGGCCTCCTGAGGGCCTCCTGGGAGCCTCCTGGGGCCTCCTGGGGCCTCCTGGGGGCATCGGGGGGCGGAGAGCTCAAACTGTTAACTCGGGCGCCCCCTCTTGGGCCCACTTGGGGGCAGTCTTGGGGCTCTCCTGGGATCCTTTGGGTGGGTCTGGGGCGCGTCTTGGGCCGTCTTGGGGCCTCTTGGGCCGTCTTGGGGCCCTCTTGGGGGCCTGATGGGTCGTCTTGCGCCGATACTGGGGCCACTTCAGCCATCTTGAACCCAGTGAGGCCAAAAAATCGATGATGCCCAAAAATGCGACCGTCGTTAGAGCGCCGACTCGCATCCTTTCGATCAGGATGCCAGAGATTGCGGCCTGTCTGAAGGACACTCCAGGAGCAGGAAGATGTTCTCACGAGAAAGGTACACGCGCTACCCGTCTCGGAAAGGACGGCGCCAAGTTTCCCACCTCGGGGACAAGAGGTTTATCCTTCGGGCCTCTGCGAGGCCATCGCCCGAGCTGTGCCTGACTCCGTGGCCCAGTTCGTGGCTACAGAGAGCGAGCCAGCGGACTTCGATTTGCCTCGTGACCATACCGACGTGCTGGGCTCGCTTCTCGACTTGTCCGTTCCGTGGAGCTTCTCGTTTCTTCGTTCCCTCGGACTTCGGTGCGAGGCTTCAGAAGACCCAGAAGCGCGCCGATCCCGAGCTGCACATAATATTCCAGCTGGAGTCGAGTCAGCAGTCTGAAACTGTTCCCTTCGGACCTGACGTCGAGGCCGCTGATGAGCAGCAATTCATCGAGCATTCTACCTCGGCCGAGGAAGAGGATGCAGTAGCCATGTTGGCTAGCGGCCATTTAGGCCCCCCCACTCCTTCCCCTTCCTCGCCTCCGACGTTGACGTCGTCCGTCCTTCCGCCTCCCCCTCTTCCTCCCGCCCTGTCGGCGGATCAGCTCGCTCGGATCGAGGCCAATGGAGCTCGTGCCAGGGCGATTCGAGAGGCTCCACCTGCCGTGGACAGCAGGAGGCACCTTACGCCGGTCTTTCTTCCCGCAGGCAGGGGGTCCTGTTTCGACAGCGGCGCAGCAGGACTCGGCTTCTGCCGCCGCCGCTGCTGTCGCCGCTGCCTTTTTACAGCGTGAGGCCTCGGCGGTGGCGTGAGCGGTATGCGCGCCGCCCGCCCCGGGCCCGAGGGAACGGAGCACGGCGAACCCCGAGCCCCGCGTTGAACCACAACCGCTCCTCGCCAACTCCTTTCCGTTCCCCCGCCGTTTCCTCCCACCATCCCATCCACCACGGCGTGGTTAGCAGCGAACCCCAGCGAGTTCCGCCAGAGCCAGGGCACACTCCCCGAACGAATCGGCACGCCGGACCCGCCCCCCCCGGGCCCAGCCTATCTAAGTAGGCTCTCCGGGGTGACTGGGGGGCCAGGAGGCCCGGACGCGCACGCGGGCGCATCCCTTTTCGGCGTCGCGTTATGGGGGGGCGATCTTTTTGTGGTCGGCGGGGCGAGAGCGAACCTCTTCCGCTAAAAGCTAGGCGGGCTACGCACAGCTCTAATTGGGGAGACGGGGCACAGGCGGGCGAGGCCTCAGGCGGCCGGAGAGGACGGGGCCCGGGGTGCAGGCGGTGCCGAAGAGCTTGCACAGGAAAAGGTACGCCGATGGGGGGGTGATACATGGGGGGCAGAGAGGGCTGCCGAAAAAGGGGCCCCTGAAAGGGCCCCTCACGGCCCCCAATAGGGCCGGAGAAGTGCATCTTTTTCAAGGGCGCCCTGGAGGGCGCGAAGGTATTCGAGCTTCGCGCTGCGCGCTTCGGCTCCGATGCCTCCCCTTGGAGGCGGCGCGAGAGCGCGAAGTTATCCGCACTTCACGCTTCGCGCAGCGCGAAGCGCGAAGTTGGGAGCCCGCCTTTCTCCCCCCCCCCCCCCCCCCCCCCCTCTAGCGCCCCCACTTAGCGCCCCCCCAATATTCTCCCCCCCGCCATCCAGCGCACCCCTAAGAAGCGACGCCCAGGTTCCCGGTGGGCGCAAGCCCGCTCCCCCCGCCACGCTGGCCCGCAGGCATATCCCCGGGGTGGCGCGCGCTCGCGGCGGGGCGGTGGCAGCACCGAGGCGCAGCGCCAGCAGAGTGAGAGTCTTAAGCCGGGCACGTCCCTCCACAGGAGGAATATTCAAGAATAGTAAGACGAAGAGTCTGGGACGATTTTTCTACACATATATCTATATATAGATATTGTTTAATCGTACTGTTTTGCATGTTCTGTTTTAATTAGCGTGTTTGACTATGTTTCGATGTTCCATCCCAAGCCAGCCTGGAGGAGGACATGCCCTACCTCACGATGGTCCACCTTGCAGTCCCATCCCTCCTCGTCCTCCTCTGCGGCCCTCCTCCTCCCCCCCCCCGGCCCGGGCCCTCCCTGCCCCGCCCCCGGCGATGATGATGATGCTGATGATGACGAAGACGACGATGGTGAGGAGGAGGAGGAGGAGGAGGAGGAGGAGGAGGAGAAGGAGGAGGAGGAGGAGGAGGAGGAGGAGGTGGGGACGACGAGGAGGAGACGACGAGGAGGAGGCGAGGAGGAGGGCCCCCGCGCCCGCCACGCGCCGCGCCGAGGTCGCCCGAGGGCTCCTCGAGGAGACCCCCCGCGCGCCGGCCCGCCGCCCCCTGCGGGGCGCTCTGCCGCGGGGCCGCGGCCGCGGAGCAGCGCGCCCCCGCCGAGCACCCCTACGGCGAAGTCGGGCCTGCCCCTCTACCCAGAGCCCCGAATCATCAGGGGTAACTCGGGTCAGGGCCAACTCGGGTTCGTGTTTCGAGAGCCCGAACCCGAGTTACCCCGGACCCGAGTTACCCCGGATAATTCGGGCATCCAGAGCCCCGAATCATCAGGGATAACTCGGGTCAGGGCTAACTCGGGTTCGTGTTTCGGGAATCCAAACCCGAGTTACCCCGGACCCGAGTTACCCCAGATAACTCGGGCGCCCAATCTACAGGGGGAGAGTGCCAAAGTAGTGAAAAGACCTGCTCTGGGGACGAGCTTCGGGCCTTTGGATTACTCAGGGGGGCATTTTTCAGGGGGGTATATGTTTTCTCCTTCCAGATCCCCTCTGTCGGGGGACAGGCCCGACCCAAGCACGTATCTTTTTCTTGTCTCCTCCAGAATCCCCCTGTTGGGGGACACGCCGGACCCAAACCTGCGGTCGGCAGCCGTTGGCCAGCGTGCCGCTCCGCCCGTGCTGGCCCACGCCTCGCGTCGGCGCGACACGCCGGCCCTGTCCCCGTGGCCACGGGCGTCGACGTCCCGGGAGCTTTTCCGGGGCCGCCCGCCCTGCAGAGAGCGGAGCGACGCGCGGTGCACCTGCCAGGGCGGTAGCGCCTCGCCGGGGAGCCTCGAGACGGCAGACATCCCTCAAGAACAGTGTTCTGGGGACGATTTGTTGGACCTTTTTTTTTTTTTTACTTGAAGCGGGGCATTCCAAAATAGTGAAAACATACTCTGGGGACGATGTTTGGACCTTTTCTATCATTCAGGGGGCATTTTGGGGGGATTTTGTTTTCCTCCAAAATCCCCCTTGTAGGGGGACACGCCCGACCGAACCCCTGCGGTCGGCAGCCGTTGGCCAGCGTGCCGCTCCGCCCGTGCTGGCCCACGCCGCGCGTCGGCGCGACCCGCCCTCCCTGTCCCCGTGGCCCCAGGGCGCCGACGTCCCGGGAGCTTTTCCAGGGCCGCCCGCCCCGCACAGAGCGGAGCGACACGCCGCGCACCCGCCAGGCGTAGCGCCTCGGCGGGGCCACCGCAGCGACGACGACGACGACGACGACGACGACGACGACGACGACGACGACGGCGAGGACAACGACTGACGGCGACGATGACGGACGATGGAGAATGGACGACGGAGGACGGACGACGACAACAACGCCGACGACGGCGACGACGACGACGACGGCGGCGGCGGCGGCGACGGGGGTCAATGCAAACGGGGGTCAGCCACGGCACCGGATCCTGCAGGATCTTGCGAAGACCCCCTCTGGCTCTGACCCGGGTCAGCGAGCCGCTCGTGGCCGCGAGGCGGCCGCACATGTTGGCGGACCCGGGTTTGCGAAGACCTGCGTTGCAGTTTTTTTCTTGCATTGCAGTTTCTGGTTTCCTGTTGACCCGGGTCTGGACTGACCCAGGTCAGAAGATCCCCGACGCCAGGCAAGTTCCCCCGGCCGTGATGGCAGCCAAGGTGAAGAGACGAGCCCAGGAGTGGGAGGCCGGACACAGGGGGCACAGGAACCGTTTTAGGTGAAGAGAAAGCTCATCTCTTCACTAAAGCCGCCTAAAACCTCAAGCTCATCTCTTCACTAAAGCTTCTGGTTTTGGAGCTTCCCAGGTGATGGTAGTTAAGGTGAAGAGATGAGCTTAGGAGTGGGAGGTCGGATATGGGGGACACAGGGGTGGGAGCACGGCCGTGTGCACCTTCGTGCATTGTTGTGCCAGGGGTCGTGGGTGTCCAGGCCGACCATGCAGGCTGCAGTGGGGCGACGGCGCGAGTCCTGCAAGCACTGTGGGGCAGTCTCGGGCGAAGCGGCTGCCGTGCCGGACCGCTGCCGACCGCTTCTTGAGGCGCATTCTTACCTACGGTGCTTCGGGTTGGCTTGCATGGCTTGGGTGCTTGTCGGGAAGCCATTGCTTTCGCGACATGCTATTAATAAATGTGGGAAAATTGCTTCCCGACTGGAGCCCTGTAGCGACATGCCATTGGGGAAAAAATAAGCAGCAGTGAGAACAACCAACATATGCTTGCGTCGTGACCAACAAAAGCTCACGGCTGCATCTGGGGGGCCCGCGCCGGACGTCGGGACCGCGAAAGCACGAGTCGGGATGGAACACCGAGCCCGCGGAGCGGGCCTGGACTTCGAGAGTCAAGATTCAGGAGGGACAAAACACACACAGACACAATGAATCGTCGCCTCCCCGGAAAAGATGGGCAAATATGGGCAATGGGTGGGGGAAACCCCCCCCCCCCCCCCCCCAAAAAAAAAAAAAAAACAGGAAAAGATAGGGAATATCTTTATTGGTGCGTATTTATTCGTGTGTCCCGGGGCCCCTTCAAAGCTGTCGGACGTCTGGGAGCGCAGCTCCGCGTGCGCCGGCCGCGCCCTCGACGCCCCGTCGGCCCTCCGCGCCCGATCCTATCCGAGCCTCGCCCGCCCTCGGCATGGGCGGCGCCGCGGCCGCGCCGGGGCGGGGTGCGAGCCCGGGGGGGCGAGTGAGGGGAAGCGGGCCTTCTTGACGAACGAGCAACACACACCCATACCCAAAGGGGAGTCGTTGAGAGGAGGACTGGCTATGGGGATGGGTGCGGGTTGTCGGACCCTGGGGAACGCTCCCGTGCGAGCGGGGAAACCCCATCCGACAACACGCACCCGTAGCCCTCTCCAACTCCCTCTGGGTATGGGTGTGTGTTGTTGGTTCGTCACCCTCTCGGAAGGCTCGGAAGTCCTCCGGCCTTCGGGGAAGTTTAGGGGAACGGAGAATGGCATGAGCATGAAAACGCGGAGGCCCGCGCGGATATTTCTCGGATCGCCGCTGGACCCCCCTCCCCAGCGCGCGGAGCGCGCCAGGGGCGGCGCCGGAGGCGCCGCCAGGGGGGTCCAGCGCGGAATCCGCGCTGGACCCGCGCCGCGGATCCGAGAAATCCGCGCGGACTTGCGAGTTTTTATGTGTATGTCATTCTTCGTTCCCCTAAATTGTCTGAGTCAGCCGCACCGTAACGGGTATCTACTAACGGGTTCCTTCGAGATTTGCCGGAAGTTGCCACTTTAGGGCCTCGTTCTGGCATTGCAGCGTTGTCCACATTGGGGAGGGTTGGGTTCGCCGGGTCTGTGGCCAAAGTACCCGTTAGTGGAGTCCCTGTTAGAGGGGCGCTGACTGAGCCTTCCCCGAAGACACAACCACTCTTCGGGAGGTGCGGTGGCCTCGGAGAAGCCCCGCCGCCCTATGAGAGGGCCTTCTCCTTTCTCACTGCCCCCCCCCCCGGCCCTCCCCGCCGACGCAGGCGGAGGCGGAGGAGGGGGCAGGCGGAGGCGGAGGAGGAGGAGGCGGAGGAGGAGGCGGAGGCGGAGGCGGAGGAAGAGGAGGAGGAGGAGGCGGAGGCGGAGGAGGAGGCGGAGGAGGAGGCGGAGGAGGAGGAGGAGGCGGAGGAGGAGGAGAGAGGTGACGCCAGGGAGTGGGCAAGGCCAGGGGGCTGCCGAGGGTGGCTGCGAGGCGCCGGGGCCCTCCCTGGCGGTGTCGGGCCTCGGGCCGGGGGTCTCCCGACTCCTGCCCTCGCCCGTGCGTGCAGCCTTCCCCGGCGCCTGGTCGGAAGAGGCGCGCCGTCGGCGGCGGCTGGCGCCAGGGCCTGTGGTGCCTGCCTGGCTGCTGCGCGGCGGCGGACGAGGGGGGGGCCTTCCAAAATAGGATGTTAGGTAAAACTGATGGATCTGCCCGTTTCCAGAATTGGCGCGGGCTTCCACTTGCGTTCCCCTTGCTCCTGCCCTTGCCTCCTTGCTTGCCCTTTCCCGCTTCTTCCCCTCTCTCCGCCGCTTGGCGGCTCAAGCCTTTTCAAAGGCTCAAGCCTTTTTCAAAGGGCGTACACAAGGCCTTCCAATAGGCCTACAAGAGGCGTGCAAAGCGAGCAGGAGCGGGACGTCGAGAGGCTTCCAGGAGGCCACACGGGCAGGGGCAGCGAAGGACCCCCCGTGATTTGTGGTACGTTATCTGCTCCTGGCTCGAGGGGTCTGGGGTTCAGGCTCGGCGGCGGGCGAGGGGGGGAAGCGAGGAGGAACAGGCCTTCGCAGAAGGCGGCGGGACGTCTCAGCAGCCCACCAGCCTTCTGAGAGATGTCCTGTGTCTTCGAGGAGGGCTCCGGAAGCTGTTCATAAGGCCAGGGGACTGCCGAACATTCTGGGGAGGCCCGCCCCATCTCGCTTCCCCCCGGGCTCGCCGCCGATGAGGTCTCTGGTATCTCCACGGCGAGGTGCAGCCCTGCCCACTTCGCCTGGCGTCTGCCAGGCGAGGCGGATTCAGCCAGCCTGCAGGCAGGGGGCGGTGAGGAGAGGAGGAGGGAAGCGGAGGGAGGACACCGCCTGAGTGGCGAAGGCGAATTTCACCTCCGCTTCCTCTTTGTCGTCCACCTCGTTCCACTGCCCCGCTCACCAGTCCTCTAGATTGGAAGCAGTAGAGGCGGGCGGAGCTTCGACTCCGACCGCTCCGCAGATCACTGAAAAGCTTTGCCCACATCCCTGTCCGCGCACCCCGCCCCCTGGCTGGTGGAGGAGGGAGCAGGAACAGCAGGAGGAGGAGGAGGAGGAGGAGGAGGAGGAGAAGGAGCAGGAGGAGCAGGAGGAGGAGGGGGGATCGGAGGAGACGGGGGCAACACTTGGGGGAGATAGGTGCAGGGGGCGACGCGTCGACCCCACATCGCCAGTTCCTCGCCCACAGGGGCCCGATAGTTGGCCCACCCGGGGCGCCCGGCCCAGCCTGGCGGGGGGACGGGCCGTGCCGCAGGAGACGGACCAGCGCGTGAGGGACGCGGAGGCGGCCGTGCAGAAGGCTGCCAGTGCCCCCCCCCCTGCTTCCCCCAGGACGGGCTCTTTCGCCTCGTCGTTCTGTTTCACGTGGCGCCGACTTTGACTGAAACGAACACCGCGCCCGAATGCGCGTGCTAAAAAAGGGAAGCACACGCGCGAGCAACATGTGATAGAATGATAATAGGAGCAGCGCGTGCACAACAGGGGCTAGGGGGGCAAACGAAGACGGGAAAGGGTCGAATAATACACAGATACATCATTGTTGTTCGGAGGTCCGCGCTGATCTCTTAGATCGGCGCTAGAATACCTGGAGGCGCTTCCGGCGCCGCCCTGGGCGCGCTCCGCGAGCGAGAGGAGGGGGGTCCAAAGCCGACCCGAGAAATCCGCCTATGATGTAATTTCTTTGTTTAGCCCCCTGTTTCTCCTCTTACTGTGTTGCAATGGGGCCGCGAAGAATAGCTATCAGAATCGTCTCCCTCGGGAACCCCTTCTCATGGTGAGTCTCCCCTCAAAAATCGTCCCCAGATCTCTCCTCGCCTGCGGCCCTGGACGTGTCACTCGCTGCCTGCTGCCTTAGACGCGTCGCGCCTTGGGCCCCATGGCTCAAAACGAGGTGGTCTGAAATGTTGATCCTCACACTCAGTGACCACATGTTGGAGGCATTTTTAACCCTATTGGGGACTTCTTTGGGCGCTCTTGGGGCCCTTTGGGTTGGTCTGGGAGGTCTCGCGGGGCCTTCTGGGCCTCCACGGCTCAAAAAGTGAAGGGTACTCAATTTAGCGATGGGTACTCAATTTAGCCCCTCCCCCTCGGAGGCTCAAAAATTGTCCCTTGGGGCCCTCCTGGAGCGCTCTTGGGCGTCTCTTTGGCGCTCTTGGGGCCGTGTTGGGGTCCTCTTGGGCCCCCCTTGGGACTCCCTTGGGCCATCTTGGGGTCATGTTTTGCCCGCAGAGGCCTATCGGAAGCGAATACCAAGAAGACAAAACGCATTGAATTGTCCAAAGGTTTTGGAAGGATGTTGGCTTCGAGGAGGGTGCCTAGGAAGGGTCGAAGGGCACTTGGAACCGTCTTGAGGCTGTCTTGGAGCCTTTTTGGAGCCATGTCGGCGGCTATCTTGAGCCATCTATGTTAAGCCATCTTGGAGGCCGTCTTGGGCTGTCGAGGCTCTCTTGGAGCCATCTTGGGCAACCTTGGACCCTTTAAATACCCGCCCCCCCCTCCCAGGCTCAGGGGATGGGGTAGGGGGAGGGGTAAAGCTTCCCTCCCGCCCACAAGCCGTCTTGTTCACTCCCACTCGCCCTCCCAACACGTACGAAACACCCTGGAGCCAGCATATCGCATAAGAACGCCGCAGACGCCACGGGTTCCAGATGCACCAGACCTTGGATGCCCAAGCGTGCCAGGTGCCCCAGGTGCGGCACGTGCTCCACGTGCACCCAGTGTTCCAAGTGCTCCAGCCGCGCCATGTGCGCCAGCCATTGGGAACCACTAGGGGCTCTTGGGCCCGGCTTTGAGCTTTCTTGGCTAATTTTGGAGCCCTGTGGAGGTTTCGAAATCCCATCGGAAACGGTAAGGCGAAAAGGCAGCAGCCACTGATGTGTCAAACCAGTCGGTCGACCACCTGCGCCCAGAAGGCACGTGGAATCTGTCGGCACCCCAGCAGTCCTTGTACTATTCCCATACAATATGGTCGCGGGGCGGCCGCGCATGCTCCAAATGTGGAGGCAGGGTGCGTTTTGTATTGTTTTTTGTCCCGATGGTGGGGGGGGGGCCTGCATGGGGTCGTCATGGTTCGGGGTTGGCCACCGGCCGGGTGGGGGAGGGGGTGTAGATTAATAGGGAACAGTGATCAAGACATCTCTCCCGCCCTCAAGCCGTCTCGCTCACTCCCACCCGCCCTCCCGCACAGGAGTAGCGCCCGAGCCGCAGCGTGTTCAGCAGTTGTGATGGACAACGCGTGTGAACCAATACCGACCACATGTACGCAACGCTGGGGCGAGTTGCGCCAGGCGTGCTGGGCGCGCCAGGTGCGCCATGCACCCTTGTTGTGTGATGTGCGGTTATATGAATGGTCGTTCGGATCATGAGGAAACGCACTCACAACGCTACCACGCTTGAATGCATCCATCTGGTCTCCTCCCTCTCCTCCCCTTCCGCTTCTCCTTCTCCCCCGTTATTGCGGCTGCTTCTTTGGAGCCGGACTGGGGAAAGTCTGGCTCGCAGCCTATTGCTAGTTGGCGCGTGTTCTTTTCTTCTTCTCGACGACCCGAAATCCTTCACATCAGTAATTTTGGGTCTCGGAGCCCACAGGGCGGTTTTTCATGTTTTCCATTCGACGTTCCATGAAGCCCGATGTCATTCCGAGGCGCGCGTCGAACGTTTTCGATGGCGCGTCGCGTTATGCGACGTCACGTGCGTTGTGGTCGTCAAAGGCTTGCGTGCTTATTGCGGATCGGTTGATGTGGGCTGGGGTTTCTCAGGATTGTACATTTGCTTTGCGCTGGGGCGGTTTCGCCCCCCATCCCTGGCTGATCCACCCCGCGGGTAACGTCGCAGGAAGAGTTCGAACATTTGGTTCGTAGTGCCAGCGATGCTGTCGCGGACATTGACCGCGCCACGGGGGGGGTCGTCCAGAAATTTCCTACCATATTGCAGTGTTGGTTCTTCGTTTTGAAGATACACCGCCCCGCGTCATTCCTTCCGGCCCCTCCCTCGTCCTCCCTCTTCGCGTATTTGCCCCTGCTCTCCGCGTGTCCCCGTCGTCATCGTCCATCGTCATCGTCGCCATCACCATCATCATCAGCATCATCAGCATTCTCGTCGTCTCCATCATCAATACCACCACCATCTTCATCAACATCATCAACACACCCCCCTTGTTCCCCCGCGTCTCTGCTTCGCCACATCCCCCGCAAGTCTCGTGGCCTTGTGAGGTGTTCCACCGAAGGCCCCATCGGCAGGGGTCTTAGTGCGCCGCCCAGCCCATGTCGGCACGCCCCTCAGACGCTTCGTGTCCCCATGAGGAGTGCATCGGAGGTCCCGGCGGCAAGGTCCACATGCCGTCGCCCAGGCCACACTGACACACCCTCAGACATTTCGTGCCCCCATAGGCAGCTCCACCAACAAAAAGGTCCCAGCGGCAGGTTTCCCAGGCCGCCGCCCAGCATATTTCGGCATACGTTTCGCACGTTCCGTGGCCCCACGGGGAGCTGCACCGACGGCCCCACAGGCAGGGCCCACAGGCCGCCGCCCAGCCCATTCCGTCATACGCTCACACGCTTCGTGGCCCCATTGGGGAGCACCCCCGATGGCCCAAGCGACAGGGTCCACATGCCGTCGCCCAGCCCATGTCGTCCACGAGTGGCGCCCAGCACGGCTCCAAAAGCGCCCCAAGAGGCGCCGAGTAAGTTGCACCCTCATGCAAATAGTTTTTGTCACTTGTGGGGGTCCTCTTGGGGCCCTCTTGGAGCATTCTTGGGGCCCTCTGGGAGCGTTCTTGGGGCCTTCCCGGGGCCCCAGTGGGCCCCCGGAGGGCCCCGAGAACGTTCCCCGAGGGCCCCAAGAGGGACCCCCCAAAGTGGTACAAAGAATTCGCGCGAACGTGCAATCTGTTGTAGGCCTTTCGGGGCCCTCTGGGAGCTCTCTTGGGGCCCCCATTGGTGGCGCCTTGGGGCCTTGGGATGGCTCCAAGAGGCTTCGGGATTGCCCCAGACCGCCACAAGACAGCTCCGAGACGGCCGTCGAGCACCACGGGTGAAAGCAAGTGAGGCTAGGGAACAGGGCCTCTGGTAAGCCGCCACTGCGCCCCCTGGACTACCCAGACAGCGAGGGGACCTGAAACGCCCTGGGGCTCCAGGGGCCCCAGATTAGTGAAGTGAAGGTTTTTGCCATGCAAGCACCCCGAAATTCTTCACTTCACTAAACCGGACCCAGGACGAACTCGCTACGCTCCAGTCCCGCGGGAGATCCGAGACTCCCGCCGCCGCCCGGGGACGCTGCTGCATTGCGGTGCTCTGGTCACTGTTAATGGCTTCCGCGGGCTGCAGCGGCTCACTTCCATGACTACCCCGACTCACGAATCCAGTGGTTGGTCTGGCTCTATGGGTTGGTTTCGTTGTGTCGGTTGATTTTATGTTTGGTTGGCGGTCGGTGGATTTCGCGTTGTTCATTGGTGTCGTGAAGTGATTTGTCGTTTGGTTGGTCAGTGCCGTTTTGTTGATTCGTGCCGTTTTGTTGGTTGGTGTCGTTTCGTTGGTTGGTGTCGTTTTGTTGCTTGGTGTCGTTTTGTTGCTTGGTGTCCTTTTGTTGGTCGGTGTCGATTTGTTGGTTTGTTGGTTGGTGTCGGTTTGTTGGTTGGTGTCGTTTTGTTGCTTGGCGTCGTCCTGGCGGCGTGGCCGATAATCGGCGGCCTGCAATGGCGCCAGGATTTGTTTCGGGCCAGCCTTGATCGCCCTCATCATTCTCATATTCGTCAGCGTCAGCACTCGTCGCCCCCATCCGCGCACACATGCGGCCCTGGTACGGCTCTCACGCGGCCCTGCGAAGGCCTTCACTGTGCTCCCCAAAGCTTTCTGAGGGGCCCCCCAGAGGCCCCAAGAGGGCACTGCAAATTGTCGCTTCCAACTCCGCCAGGCGGAGGTCAACAAGGGTCTCACTGGTGCACTTCCAGGAATCGTTGTTCGATCCTCTTGGGGCCCTCCTGGGGCCTTCTGGAGCCGTCTTGGAAGCTCCGAGCGGCTCCATGAAGGCGCCGGTCGATATCGCTTCCAATTCCGCCAGGTGGAGTTAGACCAGGGGCTCACTGAGGCCCCTTTTTGCGCCCTCCTCTGCCTTTGAAAAAGCCCCGATGGGGTTCTTCAGTGCCGTCTTAGGGCCCCTAAGAGGCCTCCAGTAGGGTATTGAAGTTATCGCTTCCAACTCCGCCACGCGGAGTTGAACCCAGGGCGGCTCTCTATGGCCCTTTCGGGGCCTTCTTAGAGCTTTTCTGAGGCCCTAAGTGGGCCCTGGGAGGTGTCATTTTCACGGGCGTTGAAAGTGACACCGCGGAGGGCCCTCTTGGGCCCTTCTTGGGGCCTCTCTTGGGTCCCTCTGGGAGCCCTCTTGGTGCCGCCCTGGGGCCTTCTCGGGGCCTTCTTGGAGCCTTTCTGGTGCTCTTTAAGTGGGCCCTGGGAGGTGTCACTTTCAGGGGCACTGAAAGTGACACCTCGAAGGGCCCGCTTTCCCTCGTAGCGCTGCCCGTGGCCGGGGCATTGTGCAGCGCATCCCTCGTCGAACGCATTTTGTCGGACGCGTGGTCGAATTCCGCCAGTTCGGTCGAGATGGTGGTCAAGCGGTTCGGTTGCAATGTAGCCATGCGGATCTGAGCTTACCATTTCTTGCCATTTTGGCGGGGGCTCGCAGGAGCGTTTGTGTTGTGATCAACTGTGCTCGATATATCCAGCGGCAGGGTTTCATCCCAATATATTATTTTGAAAAAGTCAGCAGGGGCCAAATTGGTGATGTGAAGCAACATAGGTCTCGTATTCCTCCTCCTCCTCCTCCTCCTCCTCCTCCTCCTCCTCCTCCTCTTCGTCCTCCTGCTCCTCCTACCTCCTCGCCTCCCCCATGTGCCGGAGTCTGTGGCTATTGCTGGTTCTTGCTTCCATCGCCCCGTCCCGCGCACGACGCTTAACTGTGCGAATTGTCATCAGTTGTGAAATGGTCATTGCCATCGGCCCGCTGGAAGAAAAAACAGGTGCGCCAGGCACCCCTGTGGCCCAAGCGTGCCGGGCACGCCTGGTGCGCCAGATGCGCCGCGTGATCCACGTGCGCCGCGTGTGCCGCACGCTCCAGCCGCGCCAGGTGCGCCACGCTCGGGGCACGCGCAGCATATGCCAGGTGCACCTGCGCACGCGGCAGTACACATCGGGAAGCATGTCGGCCCCTACCACCCTTGTCGAAAACCAGTGCGCAATCGGGTCGGGGTGGCCACCGCCGCGTCTGGTGGGCCTGCACCTAGCAGGCAATATGCAAGCACCCCCGCCGTCCGAGCCAAGTCAGGAGGAAAAGAAACACACAGACACAATTTCATCGTCGATTCCGTGGAAAATATGGGAAAACATGGGAAGTGGGGGGGAAGACAAAACCCCAGAAAATATGAGAAAATATGGAGCATCCTGTTATTTCCGTGTATTTCTTTGTGTGTCCCAGGGCCCCTTCATCAAGAGCCTATGCGCAGCGATCGCTGGGTGCCCGCGCATGATCCAGATGCTGCCTCGCAGTGGTTTCCGCATTTGTTCTTGTGGCAGGGGTGCTGGCCCTGCGCGCAGCTGGCGGTGTGCGGGCACCCCCGCCGCCCCCGTCAAGACATAACGCTGGGTGCTCGCTGCCCCCCCCCCCCCCCGAGCATGACCCAAGCTTTGGCCCCAGAGAGGAGTGCACATTGTTTCTTCACAGGGATGATGGGGGGGGGGCCTCATTGGTCCTGCTTGGCGACTGGTCGCCTGGGGGAGGGAGGTTCACTAGTTGGGGGACCGTGGGAAACCCCTCAAACCCCTCCCCCGAGCAGGGGGGGGGAGGGGGAGAGAAGACGAAGCTCGTTGAGCCGCCTGCGCCCAGAGGGCTGGTGGGGCTCAAGGACCTTCCGACTCGGGCCCCCCTTCTTCGTGGCGGCAGCGGCCGTTTCGAGCGAGGAGCGCTTCCGGCAACACCGCGGGGGGGCGGAATGCAGGAGGAGCCGGTCTGCGGGATGAGAGGTCTGCAGGACGTCCCGCGAGGGCGTCGAAGAGGCACGGCAGGTTCGCGTCGTGTCGACTCGCGGCGACCCCGCCGCCGGCGTTCAACGTTAAACGCCGCTGGCGACCCAGAATCGGTCGATGTTCGATGCTGAATGGCCTGGTGTGTCGGCAACGGCCGATCGTTCAAGGTTGAATGGTCCCCGCGGTGTCAGATGCCAACGCCAAAGTCGGCACGACACGAACCTGCCTCTAGGCCTCCTAGATGGGGTCGGAGTAGATGGGGTCGGAGGATCGCGTCGCATCGCCGATGCATCGGCGATGCATCGGCGATGCGGCTCGATGTGGAGCCCGATGTTTTCCACGCCGACGTCGCCGATGCATCGTCGACGTCGCCAGTGCACCGCCGATGCATCGGCGATGCGGCCAGATCCCTCGACCCAATGGACTCCGACCCCATCCAAGTGGCCTCTATTGCCGTACAGTGGAGGACGCCCTGTTTGCCTCCAGGGTGCCGTGGGCTTCTCGGGTTTCGATGGTTTTGCTGTAGGAAGCGGGACGTTCAGCATGAGCGTCCTGGGGCCCGATGGGGGACGCCCTGTTTGCCTCCAGGGTGCCGTGGGCTTCTCGCGTCTCGATGGTTCTGCCGTGGGAAGCGGGGCGTTCCAAATGAGGGGTTGGGTTTCTCGTGGACGGCTTCTCGTGGACCGGCCTCCACCTGCACCACCTGGCTGCTGCACTGCACCTCCTCCTCCTCCTCCTCCTCCTCCTCTCCTCCTCCTCCTCCTCCTCCTCCTCCTCCTCCTCCTCCTCCTCCTCCTCCTCCTCCTCCCCCTCGTCCTCCTCCTCCTCCTAGCCCCTTTGAGGTGCCGGGTGCGCCGAGGGGCGGGCCTTTGGGCGCGTGGCGGCGGCCCGCCCCGGCGCCCCCGGCCAGCAGGCCCAGGCCGCACCTCCGGGCACGGCCCAGGCGTTTCCGACGCGGCGCTGCCTCCCGAGCCTTGCGTCCGTCGGCGGCGAGGCCAGCGGGGGGGAAGGCGAGAAGGAACGAGGAAACGTAAGACTCGAGTGTGCCGGAACTCGGGTTCGCCGGAGTTTTTTGACGAGCGCGCCCTGGATTTTGACGGTGCGGTTTTCGTGGGATGTCTGCAGCGGGAGTTCGCGTCAAACTTCAGATTGGGTCTCGTCATTGTCATGATGGCCCCGTCAGGCCAACCCGAGTCCCGCGTACCCGAGTCTTACGTCTCCCCGAAAGGAGGAGGCCTCCCCAGAAGGCTCGGAGGTCCCCCGGCCTCCTGGGAGGTTTTCTCTCCACGCCGTCCCCGAAGGCACAGGAAGCTTCTCAGAAGGCGCGAGGGGCGTCTGGGAAGTCCCGCCGCCTTCCGAGAAGGCTTTCTCCTTCTCACTTCCCCCCCTCGCCCGCCAACGAGTCTGAACCCCAGACTCCCTCGAGTCAGGATCAAGAACATACAAACATGATGGGAGTTCTTTCGCTGTCGCTGTTTGTGGCCTTTCGGGGGCCCTCACCAGTGCAGGAATCGGGGCCGTGCAAAAACGACTCGACAGGAGGAAAAGCGGGTCCTGGGGAATGGGGCGATTTTTTTCAGGGGTCGACGACGTAGTGAAGAAAGATCGTGACGTCACGGGTCCTGGAAATCGCCTGCGTGCCTTCCTCTCTGCTGCGCACCCCGCTGCGCCCGCCGTCCAGGACGCCCCTCCCGTCGCCCCTCCATCGTGCGCTGCAGCGTCGCGCTGCTGCTGCGACCAGCCGCGTGGCTGGATCACCTCAGGCATGCGACCTCTGGGCCGTGTCTGGAGGAGGAAAAGACAAGGCGGTGGTGGTGGATCGGCCACACGCTGAGGGGGGTAGGGGGAGGGGGGAAGGCGTCTGAGAGGCAAGACCCGATCTCGAGTCGAGTCGGGACGACTCGTTGGCGATCCGATCTGTCTGCGATCCGAGGTCGCTCTGCCCCGCGACCCTGCTTCTCGGAGGGCGCGGGACTGGTGCGTAGATGTGGGGCTGGCGCCTCGACAGGAGCGGCCCCCTTCCAGGCAGCCTTCCCCCCGCCCCCCCACGCCCCCTTCTGCGCGCCGCCGAGTGGTGCCCCCGTCCGCCAGCGGGCGGCGCTCCTCGGTGGCTGCCCCGCCCCGCCAGGCGGCGAACATCGCCGGGTTCCTGCCGGAGCAGGCGCTCGACGACGAGGACGGCGCCCCCGCGGCCGCGCCGAATGGAGGGCGCCGAGGAGCAGAGGAGGAGGGGCTGCCGCTGCCGCGGCCCGCTGCCGCGGCCCTCGCTGCCGCGGCTGGGTTCGCCGCGGCGTCATGCTCGGCATGCGCCCAGGGGAGAGGTCCAGGGAGCAGCGGTCTCTGTGTCTTTTTGCCCCCTCAGAGGAGGAGAAGGCTGAGGATTGCGGAGGGCGGATCAGGAGGGACAAAAAACACGGACACAATCAATCGTCGATTCCCGAGAAAATATTGGACTATATATGAAGTAGGAGGGAAGACAAGAACCCAGAACGCATGGACAGACAAGGGGAATCCTGTCATTTGTGTCTATTCGTTTGTGTGTCCCAGGGCCCCTTCAGAGGCGAGGGCGGAGGAGAGATGAACCAACTTGGTAACTGCCTCTTGCAATGGGGGCCCGATCCCGGACGGTGAAGGGTGCACTCCACCGCTCGTGGGCAGGGCCGCCACCCGTCGCCAGGAGGCCTGCCGCAGGCAACTCGAGTCGCAAGGAAGAGCAGGCGAGCGAGCTGGTGCCCTTTGGGGTGTAGTCCGTCGGCGGGGGGAGTCCTAGGCAGCATGATCATCCATCCTGTCTTCCTCTTCGCCCTCGTCCTCCCGCTCGGGCGTCTTGCCTCTCCGCCTTGTCCCCCCCCAGAGGTGCAGCTCCACTGGGTGTGACCCCCCGCGCAGCCTTGCGGCGGCGCGGGCAGAGATCTTTGGGGGGCGCAGCCCGCGCTAGTGCCCCCAGGATGTGGGTCCCGCGCGTCCACGCGCTCCATGGTGGGATCCCACGCTGCTCCCAGACGCCTGGACCTCGCCGATGCTGCGCAGACCTCCCGCCCGAAACTCCCGCCCGCGCACGCGTGCCCACGCTCGCGGCGAGTCGACGCTCCTGGAACCTCAGCAGGACCCCCGGCCAGCCGCAGCGCGAGACGCCCGCCGATCCGAGGCAGGCGGAGGCGACCTTCGCGCGTGAAAGCCCTCGTCCGCGCGCGCCATCCCCCGCCGCGCAGCGGCCCCGGCCGTTGAGCGAGACCCTCACCAGCCCGTCGCGGGGCGGGACCCCCCGCGGGTGCGGCGCGTGGCGCCTCCCCCCTTCGGAGGGGGCCGAATTGGGGGGAGAGCCGAAGGAGGAAATTCCCCCTTCTTGCAACTGCAAGGCCGGTGTTGGGGGGACTGGGACACGGTCGGCGCGAGCTTAGGGAGCATCCCCCCCCCCGCAGTCTTGACGAGGGGATGCGGAGCGTGCGCACGCGTTATGGCGTCTCTCTCTGTGCTTCTTCCTTTCCTCCGCTCTTCTTCCCGGGCAGAGAGTTGAGAGCGAGAAGGTGAACGTGTGTCCTTCCACCATGGTATGGCCCAGTCTGACAGCCCGTTCGGTGCGCTCTGCTGGGGCACCGCTTCTACCTACTGGCCTTCGGCCCATCCCGTCACCGTGCCTGGATTGTGAGCCATAGGCCTCTGGGATGTCCGTTGGGATGTCGCGTGAGGTCTCTTGGTGGCCGTTTCGGCGCCTTGGGCATCTCCAGGGCCCCTTGGGGGGTCTCCTGGTGCCTTTTTGGAGCCTCTGGGGGCCTCCTGGGGGCCTCTTGGGGCAGAAGGCTCGGATTTGTGGTTCGCGCTTCCCCTCTTGGGCCCTTCTTCGGGTTGTCTTCGGGTCGTATTGGGCGTCTCTGGGGCCGTCTTGGAGCCCTCCTGGGCCCTGTTGGGACATTCCTGGGGGCCACTTGGGGCGGTCTTGGGGGCCCCGTCGGCCGTGTTGGAGCGTCGGAAGCTCGCATCGAAACGTGGAGCACCGCAGGGGAACTCGCTGATTTGGGCCTGGGGCCCTCTTGGAAATGCTCCTGCTGGGGGCTCTCTTGGGGCGTCTCGAATGCTCCGTGGGCCGTGTTGGGACCATCACGCCCGTATTTCACCGAGCGCGTTCCACTACTCGCCCAGTGCCTATTCGCAAACGCCCCAAAAAACGCATCGCCTGCTTCGACGTAACATATCGTGAATCCTCGCGGCGGATCCAGGCCATTTGCGAGTAGTCACTGTGCGAGTAGTGGAACGCGCCTGTCTAGTATTGGACCGATCGTGCGGCGATCCGGGGCCCTCTTGGCCTCGGGGCTCAAGAGACGGGGGTCCATGAAAACGGGGGTCAGCCAGAGCGCCCGGCCTTGCAGGATCCTGCAGGGCCAGGGTTGCATCGACCCGGGCTTGGGTGCAGGATCTCGCAGGATTCTGCAAGGCCTGATCGACGGGTCTGGACTGACCCGGGTCAGAAGATCCCGAGACCCGACCCCGTGCCCCACCCGGCACCCCGTCCACCCCCCTCCCCCGTTTCTCCTCGTCCTCGGCCTTCTCCTCCCCATCCCAGGATCCGGGGGGAAGAGGATGTAACAATAGCGAGACAAGCGGACGAAATCGGAAGAGTCGTATGCACATCACTGAATGAGTCGAAGGATCACGAGCATAGATGACAATAACAAGACAAACGGACGAAATCAGAAGAGTTGTTTGCACATCACTGGAACGCAAGAGGTCTGACATCTCAACGCAACATTCAAAGAACCACTGGGCGCGCAAATTGATCCAGCCCCTGTGATGGCCGCATCTGCCATCCTACCGTCCTTTGCTCCTGTGCACTTCCTTCTGCACCGACATGTTTTCCCGAAGAGGTGCCGAACCTGGTTGGTTCTTAAGTCGGGGATGGAACAACTGCATAAACATAAATGTTCGCCGAACCTCCTTGGAATTCCTGGACCTGCGCTGGGACTCCCTAGCGACGCTTCCGGCGCCCCCTCTCCGCAATCCTCCTCCCGCGGCCGCGGGTGATCAAACGAACGCAGGAGGAGGAATAGAACATCAGTTTCCGCAAGGTTGCAAAATAAAACGCCAGGGGACAGACGATTAAAACAACAGTTTCCGGCGGCTGAATTCTATTAGTCTGCCCCACTCATTGATTTTGGGGCCCCCGGGACGGAGGGGTGGGGGGGGGGCATTTTCTTAATTGTTTGCCCCCGTTAAGCTTGGCTGGCGCAGCAGAACAAGGCACAGCACGAGGAAGGGGCCCAAAAGGGTACAGAGTACGCGCCACATTCCGCCTCCGCCTCCTCCTCCTCCTCCTCCTCCTCCTCCTCCCCGTGCCCCTCCGCCCTTCTTGCGCCCGCCTTCCCCCCCACCTCCTTCGTCAGGATGCAGCTCCTGGGAGTTGTGGAGCATCGGCGCTGGCATGCCCGTGGCCGAACACCGGCCCCCAACTCCGGCATCGTCCCTTCTTCACTCCGCCCGATCCCGCGCAGTCCGGGCTAGCCCCGGGCACATCCCCGCCGAATCGCTCGGCCCGGCGGGCCCGGTAGAGTCGGGCTCGATGGCCCTTACGCGAAGAAGCAGCAAAAAGATAAACTTACCTTTTCGGCGCTCCGCTCGGATTTCTCGGATCCGCGCTGGGGCCCCCTGGCGGCGCCGCCCCTGGCGCGCTGCGCGCGCCAAGGAGGGGGGCCCAGCGCAAATACAAGAAATCCGCGCGGACCGTCCCTCTTAGCACCACCCACCAAACCACCCCAACCCAACCCGAAGGCCTCAATTTGCCCTCCATCTCCAGTGGGGAGGGGGGGTCGGGGAGCACTGACAAAAACACGGATGGAACCCTTACCCCCCCCCCCACCCGAAACTCGGGTCTTCGGGTTGGCTTGGGGTGGTCTGGCAGGTGGTCCTCTTGGTCGAGGCCCGCCGGGTCCAGAGGAGCCCCATCCGCTCCTTCTTCCGCGCGTTCCTTGGGCCTGGTATATGAAATTAGTGCGCATGCTCGTTGATCAGCGTCGGCCTCCAAGGCTCCGTCCTCAAACTCAGCGCTCGTCGTGAAATCTCAGGTGGTGGTCAGCGACGACCGCCGCCGTGACGTCCTGCATCGCCGTGCTGCGCTCGCTCGAGGCAGGGGGCGTGGCCGCCCGCAACCGAGGGCGCCTGCATACCGCGCCCGCCTCACCTCCGCAGGCCTCCCGAGGGCTCCGGGCGCCGCCCCCCCCCCGACGCGCGGCGGGCGTGCTCCCCGCGCGCTCCGCGCCGGAGATGCCCGGCCGGCCGCGGCCGCGCGGCCGCGCGGAGCGGCGCCGGCCCCATGCGGGCCGGGCGAAAGGGGGGGATATTGGGGAAGGGGGGGGTACGAAATTTGCGGCATGCAGCTGGTTTCGGCCCCACCGAGGGGCCCATTCCTCGATACATGGCCGCCTCCGGCGCCAGGAGGCGCCGGGAAAATCAGCTGCGTGAGCTGATTCTCAAACCCCCCCTTTGCTATCCCCCCCTTTCGCCCGACCCGACCCATGGGCTCCATGGCCACGGGCCGCTGCCGGGCGCCTTCCCGTCGTCGTCGTCGTCGAGCCGTCGTCTGGTCGCCGCGGGGCGCCTGCGGACCGGGAGGGCCGGGGTGGGTACGGAAAGGTCTGGGCTTGTGATGTTCCAGCCCCTACTTTGCGTTGATCACCAGATGTAGTTTCGAGCAGGAGGGAATGACCGAAACTGGCGGGTTTTCACGTGTCGGGCCCTGGGGGGCGATCCTCGTTCGGCACTGTTTCGATACTTTGCTGGGTGCTCGAAATTGTTTCTGGGACGTGGTCCCGAAGTACGATGGGAGCAACAGAGGTCTAGGCCTGACAGATGGGGTCCGAGTAGAGAGGGGGTCGGAGTACAGCGCCACATCGCCGATGCATCGGCGATGCGGCTCTATGTGGAGCCCGATTCTCTCCATGCCGACGGCGCCGATGCATCAACGACGTCGCTGGTGCATTGTCAATGCATCGGCGATGCATCGGCGATGCGGCGTTTTTTTCTGACCCCATCTACTCGGACCCCATCTAGGAGGTTTCTTAAATACGGGTTACGACGACTCACAGCAAGTAAGTTCCGGTCATTCTGAGCAGGACTCGCTGTCGGTCTCGCCGCCGACTCTGCCCATTTGAGACAGCAGGCCTCCTGCCCAGCAGCGGCCGCTGTCGGCTTTGGGCAACACTTGTTGTTGGGCATCGCCAAGTTCATCAAGGCAACCAGCACAAGGCAACGCCAAGTTCATCAAACGCCAACGAGCATAGCAGCAGCGCGCCTTTCGCATTGAATTGCGCGGCGTTGTCGTTGGCAGTTGACGCATCGCTTGACGGTCCCGTTAGTCGAAGGTTCTTCATGTGGGGGGCGGGGGGCGTTTTTCATGCGTTCATGTGTTCCGTACCCATGGCGGGCATCCAAAGCAGATGATACCGTTGCACGGGGATGTGGTGGTTGAGGGCAAGGAGGGAGAGGAGGAGGAGGAGGAGGAGGAGGAGGAGGAGGAGGAGGAGGAGGAGGAGGAGGAGGAGGAGAAGGAGGAGGACGAGAGGACGAAGAGGAGGAGGAACATGGAGGAGGGAGGAGGAGGAGGAGGAGGAGGAGGAGGAGGAAGAGGCGGGAGAGGAGAGGAGGATCGAGTAACACGACGGACGGTTTTTTTCGTTGTGCTTGGCCTCTGTGGGTCCAGGCCAGGAGCGCCAGAGAACGACTCGGGATGAATCTCAGCGGTCTCGGGGAACGGGTCGAGGCCTCTGGGCATCGACGCTCCGACCAGAATCATGACATCGGGGGCCTGGGAGGAGGAGGAGGAGGAGGAGGAGGAGGAGGAGGAGGAGGAGGAGGAGGAGGAGGAGGAGGAGGAGGAGGAGGAGGAGGAGGAGGGGGGGGGAGGAGGAAGAGGAGGAGGAGGAGGAGGAGGAGGAGGAGGAGGAGGAGGAGGAGAGGAGCAGGAGCAGGAGGAGGAGGAGGAGGAGGAGGAGGCGGAGGAGGAGGAGGAGGAGGAGGAGGAGGAGGAGGAGGTTCCGTTACCGCTACCCCTCTACCGTTTCCGTCTTCGGGAGCCCCCGCGGGAGGCCCTCGGCGGCACGGCCGGGTTCGCTCCGAGATCTTGGGCAGAGCGCGCCCCGGGAGAGCTCCTGATGGCATCGGTATCGGTACCTGTCTGCCTCCGCACCAAGCGCGCACGGCGAGTCCCCGAGTGATGGGCCGGTCTTCCACCACCACCACCATAAGTTGGAGGGGGGTAAAAGGAGGAGGAGGAGGAGGAGGAGGAGGAGGAGGAGGAGGAGGAGGAAGGACGAGGAGAGGATGGAGGAGGAGGAGGAGGAGGAGGAGGAAGGAGGAAGGAGGAGGAGGAGGAGGAGGAGGAGGAGGAGGAGGAGATGAGGAGGAGGAGGAGGAGGAGGAGGAGGAGGGGGAGGAGAAGGACCCCCCCTCCAACTTATGGTGGTTGTGGTAGTGGAAAACAAGCCCACCGCCGAGGGCGCCCCGTTGGCGCCTCGAGCCATGGGTGCGCCGGCCGAGGCCTCGCCGCCGCCCGCGGGCGCCTCGCGGGCACGTCGTCGCGGGGTGGGTCCGCCAGGGGCTCGCCCGGTGCTCGCCCTGAGGTGCTTCGTGGGCGCCTCGTGCGCTGGGCGGACGCGTAGCTTCTCAGAGGAGGAAAAGGTACCGATACCGCTACCCTTCGCCCTTTTTCCTCTTTTTCGGCCTCCTCGGAGGCTCTCTTTGTCACCGCTGGATTCGCCTCGAAATCCTGGTCAGAACGCACCCCGGGAGAGGTCCGGGGAGTAGCGGTATCGGTACCTCTTGGTTTCCCCAGCTTCCACCAAGAAAGCAGTGGCGAAGCGTCCTGGCGTGCCCAAAGGCCTGCCAAGCAGTGTCTCTAGGAACTTGTGGTTGGTTTCCAATCGATGTTCTGAGAACCTGTCTGGTTGGGACTGTCTTGCTTTAACACATCGGGGATATGTTCTGAGAACGATGTTGTTTGTTCTTAGAACATCTTCGGGTTCTAAGCACTAAGAAGATTTCGTGGTAGGCCTAGAGGAATGCCGGGACGGTCGGTCCCTGCTCAAACCAGGTTGTTGCGCACGTATTGCACCACGCAGCTTGCGCCACACAGCTTGCACCACCTAGACTGCGCCGCTTAGCTTGCAGGCGTAGCTTGCACCACAGACAGTGCACCGCATAACTAACACCTACACGACCTAGCTCATACCACAGTGTTTGCACCGCATGGCTGGCACCGCAAAGTTTACATGATATAGTTTGTGCCTTCTTGTTGCACCACGTAGCTTACACCACGTAGCTTGCACCACGTAGCTTGCACATGCACAGGGCAATAGCGTATTGTTTGGGGTCCACGCTGGCAAACATCATCATACATCCGAGTCACATTTGATGCATCCGTAGGGCCCAGAAACACGACCCACTCCGATTTGACCGATCAGAATCGAGCTCGAATTCGCCAGGCCGGATCCGATTTGGTCTCGATTTTCCAGCCGTCCAGGGCGGCCCGATGCGAACACGGCGCAAGCGTACATCTTGGTGCAGCCGATCCGATTCGATTTCAACTCTGTGGCGGTGCAGCCCGAACCGACGCACGCTCCGATCTCCGACCTGATGCGGACCGATCTGCCAGAAGTCTTTGGTTCCGCCTGCCCCTTGTGGGCCCCGGAAACGGCAGGGCCGTTTTTTCACCGTTTCCAAAAAATGTCCCTTGAAAATGGAAACGGCAAAAAAACGGCGGAACCGGAGCCGGAACCGGCCCAAAAACGGCGACGGAACCGGTAAACAAACGGCGTCGGAACCGGCCAACAAAATGGCAAAACGGAACCGGTAACAAAAACGGCCCTGTCGTTTCCAGGGCCCACTAAGTTCCTCCCCCCTGTTCTTCGTCCCCTGTCCAGCTCTCAGACCGGCAAGAGCGCCGGTTGCAGAGCAGGGCTGGTCCGCCCGAGGCCGGGGAGAGGGCACGGTGGAGACACGGAGCTGGAAGAAAGAGAGTTATATGCACATATCAAACGACGCGAAGATCGGGACAAAATCGGATCGGGACAACTCGAAATCTCTGAGAATCGGCGGGTTTGGAGGATGTATTGGGCGCCGCGGCCGCTCCAGAGCGTTCCGGAACGCTCTGAGAGCGCTTCGGAACGCTCTGGAGCGATTTATCCCGATCCTAGCCCTGTTTTAACATGCGCCGATCCTGGCCAGGCCCCATCCTGAGCCCAGGATCGGTGCACACGCCCTCCTGCCTTGGCCAGGAAGACACATGCAGCACCGATCCTGAGTCCAGGATCGGCCGTGCCAGGGTCGGTGCATGTGCATATTTAGTTCTCTGCGCCCGAGGAGCTCCGACGCCGGGGGGGCCTCAGGACGTGGATCCCCCCAGGCGCTTGGACCCCATCTCCCCGGGACCAGCTTTCCAATGCGACCGTTTTCTGACGACCCTGGCGCCCAGTGCGAGGGGCCCATTGGGAGGCCGACAGGGGCCGACAGCCGTCCCCCGCACGCGAGGCTGTTCACGTCGCGGGGTCTCGGGAGGCCTGGCTCCTTCGGGGCTTGACGACTCCTCTCCGATCCCGCACGGTGGAGGGGGGATAGGGGGGCTGCATCGACCACCAATCGCCCACTGATCTCCGATATGGGCCCGATGGGCCCCAAGCTGCCCAGGAACGTGCGGATTCACCATCGGAGGCCTATCGGCGATGTATCGCCGATTCTTGGTCGATGGCCCCCCTATGCCAGTCCCCCCCTATTCGGGGGCGGCAAAGAGGGGGGTAATGACTAGGGGGGGGGATATCATGGCGGGGGCCATGATGTTTCCTCAGATTTCATGGCGCCTCTTCTTATTCCATTACGTCCCTGGTCCCCCCGCTGGGCCGCGCACATGCCGCCGGTCATGATTTGCAACCCCCCCCTCTTGGACACCCCCCTCTTGGCCGCTCCCGATCCCAGGGCCCGGGGTGCTGGGCCCGTTGAGGGCTCAAGTCGAGCAAGAGCTGTTGCGGCTGCGACAAGAACACGTCGTCGGGCGTGTCCCTCTACAGGAGGCACATTCCCAACTAGTCAGAGCAACGAATCGTCTGGGAACGATTTGTTTGAGCATGTTCAATGTTTTGAATGTTATTTGACTATTGTTTTTCCTCTTGAGTTCTCCAACATCCGCCTGTAGGAGGACATGCCCGACCTAACCGTCGAGGGTTCTCAAGTCGAGGAAGAGTTGTTGGGGCTGCGAGAAAAGAAACATATCGTCGGAGCTCTGGGCAACCGGCATTGAGTCATCACACAAATCGGGGAGACGTAAGACGCGGATAAGACGCAACGCGGGTGTGCCCACGTTTTTTGGCTAGCGCCTCCTGGATTCTGACGATCCAGTGTTCGTGGGATGTTCGCAGCGGGAGCTCGCGTCAAATTTCAGTTTGGGCCTCGTCGTTTTTATGACGGCCCCGTCAGGCCAACCCGAGTCCCCCGTACCCGAGTCTCACGCCTCCCCGAACAAAAGGGTCTGGTCAGCGTGCGCATCGGTCGAGCTCCTTCAGATGATGCCCAGGAGGCCTGAGTACGTATTGACTTGATTCATGGTCGACCTGGGGTGGCAGCTCCACGGTTGATTGGTCAGGCCAGTGCTCGGCCAGCTTTGGTGGCACTCAGGCAACTCCTTTGGAGCCAAGCGTTGACCCGACTGGTTTCCTGCTCCCTACGACAGGTGCGCCCGCCCCCTTCCCAAGGGCTGACTTTTTCTCCCGGATCCATTTGCCCGAAAGTCGGCCATCAGGCCGAGGCCGAGGAAGCTCGCCGTGGTTGAACGAGTCTTGATCGTCGGAGATCCGATTGAGCCCCAGAATGTCGAGGAAACGCATCGACGGACCTCGGTGGTCCGGGCGTCGGTCGTCGTGGAAACATCGACCCTCGGAACACGAGGAGCGCATCGACGGTCGGAGACCCGGGCAGCGGCGGGAGCTTCTCGCGGCGTGCTGCGTCTGCCCGTCGCTGCCCTCCTCCTCCTCCTCCTCCCCCTCCTCCCCCTCCTGCCATTCCTCCTCCTTCTCCCCCTCCCCCTCCCCTCCTCCTCCTCCTCCTCCTCCTCTCCTCCTCCTCCTCTCCTCCTCTCCTCCTCCTCCTCCTCCTCCCCCTCCTCCTCCCCCTCCTCCTCCCCCTCCTGCGGTGAGCTCAAGGCGAAGCATTCGCCCACCCTGCCCTGAACTTGGCGGCAAGAATATAATGATGGTACGACTTGTCCTTACCATTCCACATCAAGCCCCCTGGACTCTGCATTCCCAGACATCGGGCGTCTCGAAAAAATCGAGACAGAGGTTTTTCATAGATTTTAGACTCTCGGGGCCCTCGCCGGGCGTCGGGACCGTCAACAAAACGACTCGGGATGAAAAACCGGTCCCAGGGAAGTGGTCGGGAGGTCGGGGGCCCGCGTCTCGAAAAAATCGAGACGTCGGATTTCTGGGTTGGGGTCTTTGCCCCCCTGAACACTGCACGGAAGGCTCCAAAAGGTGTGTGAAGTGAAGCATCCGTTCGAGTCTGCACTCCCCCTGCGGCCCGCACGGGCCACTTGAGGCAAACGGCTACGGAGGACAGAAGAAAGCAGGCGAAAGGACGCAGAATTGTGCCGAGAAGTTCGAATGGGCAGGCTCATTGCCGCCATCCCGCTGCAAGCATGCCGCTGCGCAGACGTTTTGGCCGAGGAGCGCCCTTGGCGGGAGCGCGAGACGCCTTTCCGGCACCAGAAGATCGAAGCCTTTTCGCCTCCAATCCTTCAGAGTCTCACGGCAGGCAAGCGACGGAAGAGAACGGGGTCGTTTGCGCCGGCATTCGCGCGCGCGTAAGTCCGCGTGAGCTCGCGCGAGCGAGCGCCCTCGCCTCCAATCTGGCGTGCCAAGCCGGCGGCCCCGCGCAAGCCGCCGCGTGAGGTCGCTGCGTCATCTCGCGCAAGACCCGTTTTGGTTCGTCGCTCAGGTGCTCCCGCCCCCTCTTCCCTGGGGGTGGTCTTTTTTCCCGGATCCATTTGTGATGGGCGTGGAGCCCGAAAACGGGCGTTGAAAGAGTATCAATCGACTAGACGTAAGAGTGACCTTTCGCCGGAGTGACCTTTGGCGCGGGCACAGATGGGTCCCCAGGTGGCTGAAAATGAAGCAGGAGCAGCGTCTCGCGCGCCCAGGTTTGGCCCCCCCCGCGGCCCCCAAAAAGCCGCGCACCAAAGGTCACTCTTACCCAGGGTCACTCTCGCGTGTAGCCGTATATCGATCGTTGGAGACTTGAGTGAACCCCAGGAAAAATCCAGGACACGGATCGACGGACACCGCTCGTCGCTCAGGTGAGGAGGAGGAGGGAGGAGGAGGGAGGAGGACGGAGGAGGAGGGAGGAGGAGGGAGGAGGAGGAGGGAGGAGGAGGAGAAGGAGGAGGAGGA
>CAUYUJ010005202.1:199153-211653 GCA_963575745.1 Prorocentrum cordatum
GCCGCCGGCGCAATACCTGGGCCCCCAGGTCTGCGAGCCGCCGACGAGTCGCCCACGCATGTCGCCGCCAATGCGTGTGCCCGATCGCCAGTTGGCTTCCCAGGCACGCAAGGCGCTGCCAACACGCGTGCCCGAGCCCGCGGCGGCCCCCGAGGTCCCACGCGCGCAGCCGCCACCGCGCGCAACCATGCCCATGCCAGCGGGCAAGGCCCCTTACCAGGGACGGCCTCCGATGCAGGCGCGTTCCACGCATGTGCTTCCTGCGGACCAGCCAGCACCTGCAGTGCCACCGCAGCCAACGCCTGCAATGTCTGCACTCCTCGTGCCACCGCAGACGAAGGGCTTGCGCGACGCAGTGCGCACGTTCGTGGAGCACAGGCCTACCTCGATCGAACATGAAGCTGACCATCCGACGCTCGTGCCCAACAAACCGCCATTGGGATACAGCCAGCCGTCAGGGTCGGCCAAGTTCGCTGCCCGTGCTGGTGTCACCGCGCAGTCTCGCCTCTCGCAGGCCGCGGATGGCATCGCCATCGCCGCGGCAAAGGTCAGGGATGACTGGAACTCTTACAACCAGTCTAACGAGCTCGCGGCGATGGCCGTCAGCGATTACGAGTCCACCACCGTCGAGGCGGAGTTGGCGCGGGGGGCCGACAAGGGCGTGCAGCCCGCACACTGAGGACACTGGGCTATGATGAGACGTATAGCCAAACACACACACACACTATACCACCCCAATGCCTATCGCATTACCTCCCTGTACCACCAGTAGTTTTTTGCATGTGTTGCCCCCGAGAGGGCGCCAAGGGTCACCCTAAAATGGGGTGGAGTTTAGGGTGGCCACCAGTATGCCCCTGTACCAATACCACCCACATGGCCATCAACATCACCATCCCGAACTCTAGTCTCCTGCTCCTGCTCAGTCCTCCCCATCTCCCTCCCCCTCCCCGCCACCCTCCTCCTCCCTGGTCCTCCTCCCGCCTCCTCTATCATCCTCATCCTTCATCCTCCCTCCTCCTCCTCCTCCCTCCTCCTCCCGCATCCTCCCCCCCCCTTCCTCCCTCGCCCTCCTCCCTCCTCCTTCTTTTGTTTGCACAAGCCGTGGCGGACCATGGCGGACTGGTCCGCCCCTGGTCTCCTTGCAACGGTGTTTAACCGTGCCATCGGCACCCCAAACGGTCTGGACATAGACCGTCCTGGGGAGGCCAGGCCGTCGTTGGGCCTGGAGCTGGCGACAGAGGAGCTGACGGTCCCTCTTCCCGACGGGGGGGGGGGGGTCGACGTCCTCCTCCTCCTCCTCCTCCTCCTCCGCTCTTCTTGCCACCGCGGGGGCGGAGCGCGCTGCCATGGTGGGCGCCGTGGCAGCTCGAGGTGCCGCGGCCCGAGCAATGCCCGCCGATGTGACACTTCCCGCCATGGCCTGCGCGCGGGGTGCAGCTGTTGTGGTTCGTGCCCTGTGGGTGCCGCGGGACGCACCGCGGGCGAGACGACCCGCAACCCATCCGCAGCGTCTGGGAGGACGCGGCGCAGGAGGGCCACCCGTACGGGTGCCTCTGGGTTTCGGATATCGTTACTTGGGGTTACCTGGGGCCGTCTTGGGGGGGCATCTGTTTGTCTCCCCATTCTATGCGATGCCGAATGTTGTCGCTCGAGCTTGCCGCCTGGGGGACCATCGTGGGGTCCCTCTTGGGCCACTCCTTGGGGCCCAATGGGTCCCTATGGGTTCCTCAGTTTGGTGGCCCCACCGCGTGGTTCCTTTTTGGATGCCCTCTTTAGCCCCATTGTCATCTGGGGTCGCTCGGTGCAGGTACACGTGGTACCAATTCGTCGTCGAAGCGGGGATGCTGGCGCTGTCGGCTGGCCGTATACGGCCATCCGACGCAGCCACTCCCGCGGCTGGCGCGGCGGCACTGAAACAGGTCGCATGGTCTACAATCGTTATCCTCCGCCTCCTCGTCCTCCTCATCCTCCGTCTCCGCCTCATCCTCGTCGCCCTCCGTCGCCACCCTGCCTGCCCCATGTTTACGACCCTCCACATCACCGTTCCCCCTGCCCCTCTATAGCCATATCCTCCATCATTATGGCGTTCGTGATCCTGCTCCTGGTCACGCCCCTGATCCGCCTCATCAACACCCTTCCCATCGAACGTTCATACGAACAAACGGTACTTCCCCCTTCACCCCGCCATCCCCCTCCCCATCCTCCGCCTACTCCTCCTCCTCCTCATCCTCGTCCTCCTCACCCTCCTCAGCGCCCCCCTCCTCCTCCTCCTCATCCTCCCCCCCCGCCGACCCCTCTTCCGCAACCGCCACCTCATTGTCATTACCATCGATCTCTGCTCCTGGTTACGAGTCTGGCCATCGTCCGCTATTCGGCGGCTGTCCGCGCGAGGGGCGCGCCGATTTGGGCGGCGGCAACGCGTGCAACCTATGCTGCGGGGGGAGGGGATAAGCTTTTGGCCACACATGGCCCCGTAGCGCCCGCGTTCCAAGCGCCCAGGGGCCACCAGGGAGGGGAAAGCACCAAGGAGCGCCCAAGGACCGCCAAGGAGCCGCACTTGGGTTTCCCGTCCAACCACCCCCCACCCTTCCCACCCGCCAGAAACGATACCTCACCGCGAACGGAGCGGCCCTAGCTAAGAACGAACGGAGCGGTTCTAGCGAAGAACGGGCCCGTTCACGGAGCGGCCCTAGCTTAGAACGGGGCCGCCCTATAGCGAGAACGGAGCGGTCCTAGCTTAGAGCGGGCCCGTTCGAACTCAGAGCGAAGCCGTTAATCTTAGAGCGAACGTTATAACCTAGAACGGAGCGGTCATACGCAAAAACGCATGCTTTTATAACCAAAGACGGCCCAGAGAGCCACAAGAGCGCCTCAGAGCCCTCAGAGAGTCCAAGGGCGCCTCAGGGAGCCCACGAGAGCCTCAGAGAGCCCAAGAGAACCTGAGAGCGTCCTTACGGTGGCGCGTTCAGATCTCATCTCGGAGCCCTCGTCGTTCGCCCCCGTGCAGGGCCTCCCATGCGCCCGAAACTACATGTCTTGCGGGCACGCGAGGGCCTGCATAAGGAAGTATGGCGCTCGCCTTGATGAGGCGTTGAGATAAGAAATGCGCAGTGTAGCCGAATCCGCCCGAGCCTCGAGGCAGGCGACCGAGGCCGTGAGCCTTCGAGTTGCCTCATCGTCGCCACGGCTGGACTTAGCATGACAAATCGTTTCGCACCCCGTCGGCTCTTACAGAACGTCGGGGGCAGGAGGACGAGGGGGGAGGTCGGGGAGGGCGGGGGGTGGTTGGAGGGGGGGGGTGAGTTTTTCTTAGTGTTTGGCTTCTCACAAGGATCATCGTGAGATCGCCCTGGACCTCGCGAAGGCGAGGCTGCGCACGGCGCTGACGTGGGCATACGAATGGGACGTGAGCAACCGCTTCGATTGGCTCGAGCTTACGTTTTCCGCCAAGGGTGCCCCCTTGAAGGTCGTGTGCGAGGTGAAGGTGAACAAAGGTGGATTGATGATGGTGCCGCTCACTACCAGCATCGGCGTCGGGGCGAAGGTTCCAGCGCAGGCGCTCGAGGTAGAGGGCGTGTCGAACATCCTCGACGGCAGCGGCAACAAGATGCGCTTCTGGCTGAACCCCAAGTTCGAGATGCCTGTGAGCAAGTCGCAGCCTGGGTTCCTGGTGCCGCACTGGGTCACGAAGGTGGCCTCCGACAGCACGCTCGCGAACCTCGAGCGCAGCACGATCTGCATCCGCTCGCGCGTCTCTGGCAAGGCCGCGGGCAGCGCGGACATGAGCACGGTCGTGGACACGCGCATCCCTGTGCTGGTCAACATGTCGGCCATCAAGTCTGGCGACGAGTTGTTGCAGCAGCCGTTCTGCGGCGCCAAGCGCGCCTCGCCCTCGGGCGCCTCGCCCAGCAAGGCGCCCAGGGTTGCGCAGGCGACCAGGGCAGCGCGCTGGCGCTCGAGCCAGGCTCGAGAATAGAGGAGGTTGGATGGGCTGAAGAAGAGGACGAGGAGCTCCTCCTCCTCCTCCTCCTCCTCGCCCTCCTCCTCCTCCTCCTCCTCCTCCTCCTCCTGATCCTCCCTCCTCCTCCTGTTCCTCCTCCTCCTCCTCATCCTTATCCTCCTCCTACTGCTTACTTCTTCAGTATTGCGTTCGTACTCCCTCCTCATCCTCCCCCTCCTCTTCATCATCCTCCTCATTCTCCTCCTTATCCTCCTCATCCGCCTCCACCTCCTCCTCCTCCTCCATCCTCCTCCTCATCCTCCTCCTCCTTCCCTTCTTCTCCGCCCATCCTCCTCTCCTCCTTCTCCTCCTCCTCCTCCTCCCTCCTCCTCCTCCTCCTCCTCCTCCTCCTTTCTCCCCTCCACCTCCTCTCCTCCTCCTCCTCCTCCTCCTCCTCCTCCTCCTCCTCCTCCCCCCCCCTCATCCTCCTGCAGGGGTGGGCGAATGAGAGGAACGGTGCAGATGGGACTAGGCGCGGGCGGAGGGGAGGGGCAGGGGGGAGGAGGACGGGGGAGGGCGAGAGGGGGGGGGAGGAGGGGGAGGGGGAGGGTGGAGAGGAGGAGGAGCAGCAGGAGGAGGAGGGCGAGGAGGAGGAGGAGGAATAGGATGAAGTAGACTAAGATGTCGAATCACACTTCGACCCAGTTTGTATACTAAGTCGCGCATGCGACGTCCCCGCAGCACCCTGCAACGTTGTTTAATCAGGATTAAACGCTGCTTGACGTCGTCTCTCTTCGGGCCCGCCAGCCTCGACGAGGCATCGAGGCGGATGGGGCCAATCGGCCGACGCCAGGAAGGGCGATGCCCCGCGTTGCTTGAGAAACACTGTCTTGCTTGCCTTAGATGCCCCCCTCCCCTCCACCGCAAGGGTTGCACGCGCTGGCTCTAGTCGTCTGCGGCATTGCGATCTGAGCCCCTGAACCGACATCTATTGGCGCGTCTCGCGCCCGCGATGGGATCAGGGACGCACATCCAATGCCGCAAGCATCTATTGCTGGCGCGTGCAATCCACTCGCGAGATCACCCCTGTCTACACAACTGCGTGCTCTCCCCCTCAGACCCATCATGGTGCTCCCTCCGTGGTGCTCTCCCCATCAGACCAATCCCCATCATGTTCCTCCCTCCCCCTGTGCATATATGCCTTTTTGGCGGGCGTGTGCGTCCGTCCAGGGACGAGGCGCCCCGTCGTGATCGGCCGGCCTCCTGTGGGCGAGTTCCGGCCCCTGGCCCACGTTGTCCCGTTTCCGTAGTCATTTTGGCTCAAAGATTTGCTGGTCGACACGGATTCCCTCAGAGGTGTGTTGGAATCGCTCGCCTTTAGTTGCTTCCGATGGCATCCATCGATCACGACGTTGTGGCGATAGCCCTCCGCGAAGGTCAGCCGCTGACCAGCAGATGGATTGCGCCCGTCGTCGATGTTGATGGCCGCCAGTTCGTCGTGGTGGATCGCCAGGACAGCTCATTCACTAGATTCGGAGGCAAACGTTCGATGCTAGACTGTATCATCCGCCTCCGCAATCAGGCAACCGACCTCATGATGCGGGAGCTTTCGAGGAGGGATGATCCCACATTGGACGCTGGGCAGGAGATCGCGCACATGCCGAAGCGGCCCAAGAGGGAGCTAATCGACGACATCGCCCCGACGGCACCAGTCGAGGTCAAGACGGCCGATGGGCAGACGTTCGCCTCCGTTGTGTGCACGAGCAGAAACCTTCGGAGCAGGCTTTGCATCGAGTGTACGCCTGATGCCCTCAAGCTATTGACGTTGACGCCCGCGATCGTGCCTGTGCCACCTGATCCAGAGCCTGTGATCCAGGGTGACGTCGTTCGTTGGTTTAAGAGTCGGCATTCTGTGGGTGTCTACTACTACGACAAGAACAAGCACACCTGGCGTTTGAAAACTATGAAGGCCCCCCCAGGCGATGATCTCCAGTCGAGGGCTGAGGCAATGGCGGCAGTGCTTGAAACGTTCTATGCGCAGCACCACACCCCACCTGGGCTAGTCGCCAACCAGTCTCAGCCGAGCCCAGTAAAGCTTTGAGAAGGTCTGCGGGCGCACTCGGACGGTATTGGGGTTGCGCGGGGCCGCGCCCGCAGATCACGCAGCTCCAGGCTGCAGTTGCTAGATTTTGTTGACCAGGCTTGTGCAGATGGAATCGGCGATGTCAGCAATGGCTGCGCCATCGGGCGCATTGGCGCCAGCTTCTTGTGTAACGCTCGTTCGGTTTAGCACGCAATGTGGTCACCGCTTACCGCAGATGAAAACACCACCAGGCCTGTTCGTGCAGTTTGTGGTTCCGACGCCGATGCATCCAGCTGCCATGGGCGTCACCCGCAAACTGCGAGTGGCGAGGTCATTTAGACGTGGTGGTGCAGATGCATCGGGATGCAGTCGCTGAAAGTTCGAACCTCCAGCTGGGGGCTCGAACGTCGCGTTCAGACCCCCATGGGAGCCTCAAACAATTGTTCGATCCTCCCAGGGCGATCCCGAACCGTCGGATTCAGCGAAATACGAGAGTACAGCCGTTCGAGATCGCCAGGGGAGTCTCAGACAATTGTTTGAGGTTCCCAGGGGGGTCTGAACGCTACGTTCGAACCCCCAGCTGGAGGTTCGAACTTTTGCGCGTGTGTTGCCAGTGGTGGCAAGCGGTGTGTCGCGTGAGGCCTGCGGGTAATCAATCCTTGCATCGGATGCCCCCGCGCGTGCTGCTGGTTTCGGTCACGTGAATCACCCAGTCGGCTGGCAGCCCAACAACGTATGTCGATATACCGCCCATGGTTCCTTAGTATAGCTGACCAAATGTAGCGGCGCCCACCATGCCGAGGCCACTATCACCCCGCCCCGTGACTTGGCGATTGGTCGTTCAATGGTCCACCCAACTACGATGCCACCCCCCCCCCCCCGATAGGGTACCGTCGTTGCGCGGGGGCGTCCCAGGCCTTGTGAGCCTGCCATCGCAATTGCCCATCACCTCACACCACTTCCACTCCGCAGCCTTGGCTCGTTAGTGCAGGGGCGTTCGTGTGCAGTGGATACGACATCGTGCTCAGAGCTGGCGTCTGATGGCGATGGCAGATCAGTCTGCCGCGCAGAAGCTGATCATTGCGATTCGTTCACGGGTTCAGTTCGTAAACGAGCAGGCGGCTGCTGGAGTCCCTCGAGACCAGCTGATGCAGTTGCAGGCGGATGCCATTGGCGCCGCGATCCTACAAGGGCCTCGTCTGACAGTGGATGAGTCTACCATGATCATGGGGGAGCTGAACACTGGGCCGTGGGGTCAGCACCAGAAGCTGTCCTTGGCATCAATCCTCAGTGATAAGGTGGCAGATTCCCATGATGTCAGCGGTTCTCGCCCTCAGCAGTACTGTGACAGCCTTAACAGGTTCTTCACCGAGGACGATTGGGCTGTGCTCACTAACCCGACGCACGCCCGACAGGTGAAGGCCTCCGTCGTGACGGCGCGCATGTACAAGCTTGGGATGATCTGCCCGTCCCAGAAGTTACAGAAGGCGTGTGCTGTATTGGTGATGGCTTGCATGAGCCCCGATGAGGTTAACTCGATGGACGCCGAGGCCAAGAAGAATTTCGCCAAGTCGTTCCAGTCGTCGGTGAACGCCACCGAGCGGACCAAAGGGGAGCACAAATTCCAGTGGGTGCAGACGTACACCCTGCCGACGAATTTGCCGCGGCCATTGCAGCAGTACGCCTACGGCGATACGCCGCCCGTGCCTCCTCCTGCTTCCCTCTCGCAGATGCCCGATTCTGACAGCATGGCGATACGACGCAGGTACTCTGAACTCAGGCTTGCGACGCAGCAGTCGACCAGCGCTGGCCGCACAGTGCCCATGCTGAACCTGGGGGGGCGCTCAGGGCAGCCATGGCGGTTTCAATGATGCGATGATGCAGATGGGCAACATGCTGTTCCAGGGGATGGCGCGGCTGCACCAGGACCTCCTGGGCGGTGGCATCGGTGGCCAGTCAGGCGTCGGACAGGCAAACTTGCTGAACTTGAGGCCGAGGGCGAACGCAATCGCAGATGCACATGCCCCATCGTCGAGTGCAGATGTCAGTGCCGCGGCTGTCATCGGTGACGGCGCCCCAGGCGATGCAAGCCAGGTTCCTCCAGATCACGCGCTCCCCCCCCGCAGCTGATGGTGACGTAGTGGGCCCAGCTGCTGCCCTTGAGAAGAGGACTTCAGGTCTAATAGTGGGGGCGTGTTTTCTTTGAGAGGTGGGGTTCGGGGTGGCGAAGGTCGGGCAATCGATGGCGGCGAACTTGGGCATCGCGCAACGAACAACGGATAGCATGCGACCCCGCCGATCCGTTTCGCGGTGTTCATTTCGCCGCAATCGGCATTCACCCGCCCTTCTTTAATCTCCCCGAGCCCCGTGTTCTCGGAAGCGGTGCCCACGAATTGGCCTATACTAGGATGCTCGGGGATGGTGGTGTCAAGAAGACGGTCATGAAGGTACCGCAGCAGGGCAAAGCCAAAGGCAAGGGTAAGGGCAAGGCCACGGCCACGGGTTCTCCCAAGGCCGCGGCCAAGCCCAAGCCCAAGCCCAAGGCTGCGCTCAAGCGGCCCGCTGCTGCTGGCGGTGCAGGCGGGGGTGTGGGGGGAGGGGACTGGTCGCGTGATGTCGCGCGGCCGCGTCGTGCTCACGCGGCGGTGGCGGACGTCCAAGGTCGAACGCCGCCGACGCCGTTGGGTTACCCCTCACTGAGCTAACGTTCAATGACAAATGCCACGGCAGGTGTCAAGATACCAACACCACCGTCGTCGTTGCACGACACCGTTGTGCAATGGCGTCGTGTCGCGACGTGCTCCGTCACAAAAAAAGTGCAGCGCAGTGCCGTGCCGATTTTGGCGCGAGAGCGGGGGTGACCATTACAATCGCATCAGCTTCAACACCACCCTCCCACCCCCCTGCTTGATTCACCTCGCTCACTGATCCTCGCTCTCAGCATTCCTACATCATCATCCTCGCCCGCTCCCTCAGACTATCCCTTACCAAGCCCTTCGGACGTAAACGCGACAGTCCCCCCCCCCCCCTCGCACCCTTCCCCCCCCCCCCCGAAGCCTTCGACATGTCCTTCTGGCTTAAGAAGAGCGACGTCAAGAACAGGACCAGAAACGCTTACAACTCACGGGCGTACAAGGGTGTTCTCAACCATGCGTTGAGTCGGGGCATGAGCCAGGCGGACGCGCGCAAGCAGGCTTCGATTGCATGGGCTGCTGCTGGCAAAGTGTACGACTCGTAGAGATTTACTTTGGGGGCACGGGGTACGGTCGATAGACTGTCGATGGCCCAGCCGCTGTGCACACGGGGGCGCGATTGGCGCGGGCATGCCGATGAGAACACTAGAGAGGGGCGTGGCGCGTGACTGGCTTGCGCGGGAAGGCAACCACCACCCTTCCACCACTGGCTTGGCCGCCGATTGCGGGATGACTTCGGGTCCCCGCACTCGCGCGGCTAGGCGAGCGGGGCGGGGTGATGGTTGCCTTTCCTTAAGCAGCCCAACCGCCTACTTTTTACCCCTCCCCCTCTGCGTGTCTGTATCACCGCTCTCATCGTCGTCCTTCCCCTCCTCCCTCTCGCCCGACTGCATGCTACTGGGGTTCCGACTGAACTGGCACTCTAAAAGGGTCCCAATGAGGTCCCACTGAGGCCTGAATGAATATCAGTCAGGCGCCATATAAATCTGCCTCCCCCCCATACCCCACACCCTCACGCAATCTGATCATGGTGCCCCCCCCCCGCTGCGCGGCACTTCGGACGTCCAGGTGCCTTAGAATGCCCTGCCAAAACACCAACATCACCCCCCCACAAATGCATCATGCTAGACAAGCCCCGTCGGCTCGCTCGTAAGCTGCCCGCGCGTCACTGCCCCCCTCGGAAGTAAGTGGTTGCCAGACGCAGAGAGGGAGGACGCATGACAAGATATGTGCCGATTGGATGGCGGAATGATGATGAAGACGAGGAATGTAAGGGATGAGTAAGACGAGGAGGTTTTAGAAGTGAAATGCTGATGTAACGCCACTGGTGACATCCTACCAGCCCTCCCATCCATTCACATGGTCGGTTGAACGCAAACGACTTGTTTTCACGCTGTAGGTTACCGTCAGGGTTGGGGCAGATGCCCCTTGGCAAGGTCAGCGCAGCTTTCCCGTTCGAGTGCATTGCGGGGCACCACTCGCCACATGCGACGATTGGTTTGAAATGTGCTGTTAATTGTGGAGCGGGGCTGGCCTCAAACGGAGTGCTGTGCATTTGTGGACCGCAAATCTCCGTTGGGGCCAATGTCCGAAACCACTGTTTGGCTCACGCTTGAAACGGACTCGTGCCGCCTTTGAGAGTTCTGGCGCCGGTCGTTGTGACATCGCGCCGATGCCCGCGAAGAAGCGGGCGACTGATGCTGACGATTCCACGGTGCCGCCTCGGCGGCGACTTCGGCTGGAGGACTTGGGCAGGGAAGCCCGCGTCACTGCGTCAGGACTGTCTCACATCCTCGCTGAGGTTCGGGCCGCAGAATTACCGACTGCCTTTTCGACGTTCAGCATACGCAAAGCTAGACAGGAGATCGCATTTCAGAATGCGGATTTCGGCCCCATATTGCAGAAGCTCCCCGCTTTCGATGGCGACGGTTGCGACCTTGAGATATGGGCGCAGAACCCGTGGGCGTTCTTGCAAGTCGCCACCAGGGAGAGCGAACCGTTTCGAAAATTGCTGGCCGATACGTTGGACAACACAAACAATTCTTCACGCTTCGCGTATTCCCCAGCCCACCACCAGCAGCAAGCCTCTTGGAGGCCGCCTGGGCCGTCTTGGAGGCCCCTTGGGGTCGTCGTGGGCCGTCTTGAGCCATATTGAAGCCATCTGGGGCCGTCTTGGGCGCATCTTGGGCTGTCTTGGAAACGTCTTGGGGCCATCCTGGGCACTCGTTGGGCCATCGTGGCAATCATGGGGGCCATCTTGGCCGTCTTGGAAGCCTCTTGAACGGTCTTTGGGCCCTCATTGGGCCGTCTTGGGAGCCTCTGGGGCAATATTGGAACCATCGTGGGGCTTCTTGGGGCCCTGTTCGGGTCCTCCTGGCGGCTTGTTTGGAGCCATGGATGGCCTCTTGGCGCCATCTTGGAGGTGCTCGATCAAAGGAGGGGGGGTCCTCAATGTAGCCCCCCCCCATCGGGGGCCACGATCCTCGTGAGGGGCGCCAAAACATAACAAGCCCACGAAGCGAAACATGACCCTCCAACCGATCGCGACCCCCTCCGTCCAGGTCCAGGGGGGGGGGGGTAAGGGGGAGGGGTAAACCCTTACCCGAAGGGGAATAATGGGTGTGTGTATATATATATATATGGAGGAGGGAAGAAGAACCTGTCGCCCAGAGGGCTGGTGGGATTACATCCGACTCGTCCTCTACAGCGACGAGATTACCCCGGGTAGCCCAACGGGCGCGCACAACTTGAGGCGCCTGGAAGCTATATATTGGACAATACTAGGTTTCGATTGGCCCGCGCTGTCAAACGAGCTGGTGTGGTTCACCGTGACAGGCTGTCGCGCAACTACCGTCTCGAGGCTTCGCGGTGGGATGTCCGAGCTCATGAAGATATGTTTGAGGTTGTTCACTGGAGCCCCGAATGGCATCGACCTCAGGAGCGGCATCCAATTCAGTATCCACGGCGAGCCGTCCCCGAGGATGCTCTGGGGGAAGTTGGACATCCTCGTCCAGGATGAGAGGGCATTTAAATTCAGCTTGCACTGCAATGGCGCGACGGGCCATAAGGTATGCGCGTTATGCGCGAATGTTGTGGGGCACAAGTCGTCGTTGCTTCAAGAGGGGTCATCGTATTGGGTGTCGGCGGCTGAGCTAGACACCACAAAGCACTCTAGGTACACTGGTGCTGAGTTGAAGGGCATGCTGGCCAGGTTGAAGGAACTGTCCGAGAGCAACGTGGTAGGCGACAAGGGTAAACTCGAGAATTTGGAAACCCGCTCGGGCTGGATACACGTCGATACAGGCCTCTTACAAGACAAGCAGCTAGACGTCCAAATCACACAGATTTGGAATTGGGATTGGATGCGCGTGTATTTCTGCGACGGCGTGTTTGCTAACGAGTTGACGGCATTGGAGGACGCCCTCAGAAAATATTACTTCGGTGGTAAGGCCATGCACATGCACGTGCAACAATGGGGGTTTCCTGGCAGCTATGCGCACCCGCGCAGCATTTTTTCTGGCAACAAGGAGTTTCGCCCTAATGGGAGCGCGTCTGAGCTGATGAGTTTCGCCCCAGTGTTGGGGAAGTTTCTTTTGGATATAGTTGGCAAGGCTGGCGTGTGCAAGTCTCAGGTCGACAGCGCAATGCTTCTGTGCAAGGTCGCTGCCGCGCTGCAGCTGACTACTGAGAGGGCCATCGATGCGGACACCCTCGGTGATGTTATTTTGGCCCACCTGTCGGCCCACCAGCGCGCCTACGGGCTGAAGCTGTGGACGCCAAAGCA